>VZQC01000855.1:733751-850159 GCA_009823505.1 Rhizomys pruinosus | reverse complement strand
TTTTTTATTTATTTCTGTATGTGTATCAATGTACTGTCTGCATGCAGGTTTGTGCACCCGTGTCGTGCAATGCCGCGGAGGTCAGAAGAGGGTCTCGGATTCCCCTGGAACTGGAGTTCTCCTGGAATTGGAGTTTCACACGGCTCTCGGCCACCATATGGGTGCTGGGGATCGAACCCGGGTCCTCTGTAAGAGCGGTTGGCGCTCTTAACCGCTAGGCCATCTCTCCAGCCCAGTAAAAAATACTTTTCATTATACAGAAGAAAGTAAGATATTGAAGACAACTGAAGAATATTCAGAACTTTCTTCATGAGTGTGGCTATCCCTGACCTGAGGGCGTGAGTCTAAAGAGTACTATCTTGGCAGTTTAACCATTCTTGGAAAATGTCTAATCACAGACTGTGACACAATTCATAGATCACTTGTGGCTCATGTCTCATGTGTTGCTGTTAGCTGTAACAAAAATAGAGACTCATTCAGTGTTTTCTAGAACTTAGTGTTTTAAACAAAAGGTTCCGCTCCATGAACACCTATATTTTCAGCCCTATAGGCTCCTGGCTATATGGCTTTTTAAAATACTTATTAAATCAGGCAGTTTTATTTGTGCATCAAATCCTGGGTATGCTAGGCACTAAGGGCTAGTAACTCGGTCACTTATCTTTGGACGCTTGTAGGACATCTTTCCCAGGACATTTCCCTCCTGTTTCTTTTCCACTGTGATGCAGTTTAGCAATGATAGGTTATCAGGGTATTTCTCCATACACCTGCTATATTTGAAATGAAGCACGTTTGTTATTAAATATCATGAAGTTTCATAACCTCAACAAATAGGATAAATATTGATGTAGAGCGGAGACTCTAAGGCAACTTTATCCCCAGACTATTCATGGGTGTTAATCCTTCACAGAGATTTTCACACTTCAACACTTCTTGTTTTCAGTTGTCATACATAATTCATATAAGAATTGCAAGTGCAGAAATCTGTGATGTACCTTAGTAAAATCTCAAATAAGAAAGGTGTAAATACTTATTTATTAATTTATATCTCCATGCAGCTCTCTATTTTTGAATTTCTCATTTTTAATTATATTCTGTTTCTACCCAGTACGAGTTAGAGATATTTTGAGAGAGGAATAAAGCCTGTTCCATAGTTCAGTAGTGTTTTGAAAATTTTTTTACTAATTCTAAAAATGAGTACCTGTTTGCCTTTTCCCTGGCCATTTAAAAATTATATCCTCATGAGGGATTCTGAAAAACATGCATTTAATTCATCCAAGCAAATATTGATAATTATTTTATGTTATTGTACTGAATTCAGACCTTTTAGATAGGTTCACAAACAAGTGTATATATGATTGCTATTTAATTTTGTACTAGTTATATGCATGAATATAGGTTTTTATTTTATTAATTGTTTATGCATTTTGTGTATATGTCAGAATATTGTGAAGTACACTTAGGCCAGATGTGGTGGCACACATGGTTAACACCAGCCCTCAGAAGCCAGAGACAGGTGTACCTCAGTGAAATCAAGGCCAGCCGAGTCTACAGAGTGAGTTTCAGGGCAGTTGTGGCTACAGGGAGATCCTGTCTCAAAAAGAAAAAAACAAAAAACAAAAAATAAAAGTACATATACCTATTAATTGCCTTAGTGTATTCTGTCTTGAATTACTATGCATAATGAAGTCAGGTATATCCAAAATGTTTCTTTTTAGATGTAAGGAGTTTTGTTTTAATGTTCTTTAACAAAACACATTGGCTATCAGTAAACATATTTAACTCTGCTGGTGATCAAGGTGTATGATGATAAGTTCTTCTGAACAAGAATTACAGAAGAGCTTTCTTTTTCTTTGTTTGATTTTTTATTTTAATGACAGTTTTCTCCCCCCACTTCCAGATGACTTCAAACAGCGATGATCATCCTGCTTTAGCCTAATAATTAGTATGGATGTATGTCACAATTCCTTATTTAAACTTCTATCTTTACAATTCCCCACTCTAAACCAATCAATATTCATGGAGCAATCATATAAACCATTAAAATGTGCATAGATTGGGCTGGAGAGATGGCCTAGCGGTTAGGAGCGCCGACGCTCTTGCAGAGGACCCGGGTTCGATCCCCAGCACCCACATGGCGGCCGAGAGCAGTCTGAAACTCCAATTCCAGGAGAACTCCAGTTCCGGGGGAATCCGACACCCTCTTCTGACCTCCGCGGCATTGCACGACACGGGTGCACAAACTTGCATGCAGACAGTACATTCGTACACATACAGAAATTAATAAAAAAAAAAAAATAAATAAAATAAAATAAAATAAAATGTGCATAGATTAATTATACCACATAAATACTTTCTTATATGTATGACTGTATGGGTAAAGTTACTGAAGGATTTTTTTTTTCGATTTGAGTTCTAAATTATACAGACTTAAATTTTCATAAATTTGATTGGGGTTAGTTGGGTAAACATGAAAAGATGTAGAGTTGGAAACAGAGTGGGAAGTGTGAAAATCCATTGTACTCAAGTGAATTCTACATAAAAAACATTTTTTTAGAAAGAAAGAAAGAAAGAAAGAAAGAAAGAAAGAAAGAAAAAAAGAAAAAGAGGAAGAGAAGGAAAGAAAAAGAGAGAGAGAAAGAGAAAGAAAGATAAAACCATTTGTACTCATATATTTTAATTTTCCTCTTATTTTAATAAATCTTGGCATATCATGTTTCCTTTTCTTCTAAGGTCTACTGAAATTATGTAGATAAAATTCTATACTTTCAGTTTCAAGTACTTATTATGGAAACATCATACTCATTTAGAGTAGAGTTGTATTTATTAAAAATCCCCCTTAATTAGCCATGAATGGTGGTGCTTGCCTTTAATCCCAGCACCCAGAAGGGAGAAGGAGGTGGGTATCTGTGAATTCAAGGCTAGCTTGGTCTACATAGTGATTTCCTGGACAGTTGGGTCTACTGCAAGATCCCATCTAAGGCAATGACTTTATTAAATGTGCTCAGTTTTGATATTTTGAAAAGATGCAAATCATTATGTCTATGCTTGTTTACTGAACTTTTATTTCTTGTAATGAAATGTTTCATAGAATATATACTTCCATCTTCATATAGTTCTTGGGAAAGCAACAACATAGTAGTATATTCTAAGATTCTAATTAATAAGTTCATATTATTTGAGTCTTTCAAAATTTTATACTAATTTCAGTAAATACATAATGTACAATTGGTAACTCTTCAAATATATTACTTCTTAGTATTTGGGTCATTTATGACTCTTAATTTAAACAAATATACATATATAATATACATTACATTACATTTAAAATGCTACAACTAAGTACTTTAGTTTTGATTGTTATAATCAATTTTGATTAAGTCTAAGAAAGAAAAATAAAAACAGTTAAAAATAAATCTTTTAAATTTAGTTCTAAAGGAATCGTTTTTATTTAAGGGTATAGGCACTGGCAGGTTGACCCATGCTCCAGGGAAAACTCAAGAGTATTTTCACAAAACAAATATACTCAACAAATTAATACTACAATGGTTTAAAATTTTATATCTATAATTTTGATGGCTTTAGTAAATGTATTTTATTTTAATATTTTATTAATTATTTTATATTTTATTTATGAGTATATTGCCTACTTGTATGTAAGTACACTCATGTTATACATGTCATGCATGGACTGTTGTTAGCTGCCAAGTGTGTGCTGGGAATCAAATTCAGGTCCCCTGAAAGAGCAACCACTTTTCTTAACCACTGAGCATTCTCTCCAGTCTCCAAAAGTTTTCTTTTTAACACTGTTTCAAATTCTATTAAAATTTTCCCTTCTCCCAAGAAAAAAAACTCTAATAACAACATTGATCATTTTTTTCTATATTAAAATATTCCCCTACAACCCACAAAAATACATAATGCACATAGGCAAAAATTTTGAACAATTTGAGTACTGTCAGATTCTCAGATTCTGTACTGGCTGCAAAACAAATTAAAATTTGGGATGAAAAAAGAAATGTATTGATTTCTGGTGCTGTTTTCTTGTCTACAAAATAATTTATATCAGTAAGTCTCCTTTAGGTAATCAGTTGTATATCAGCATATCAACACTTTAGAGAAACACAAAATAAATTCATCCCTATGACAAAGAAGAATATTTTTGATAGAGAAACACAAAATAAATTCATCCCTATGACAAAGAAGAATATTTTTGATATTTATCAGATGCTTTCATTTGTATGAAATTACTT
Organism: Rhizomys pruinosus; assembly: GCA_009823505.1. Taxonomy (NCBI): domain Eukaryota; kingdom Metazoa; phylum Chordata; class Mammalia; order Rodentia; family Spalacidae; genus Rhizomys; species Rhizomys pruinosus. The sequence continues at coordinate 845,909 of VZQC01000855.1, read as the reverse complement.
TTAAATTACAATCATTTTTATATTTTACTTATGTGCAACTTTTATACCTATCAGCAGTGTCTATCAATGCAATATGATCAAAATAGAGAAATGATTAACAACCCACATGTTTCTAAAGATTACTCATTGCTATCTTCTACCATATTCAACCACAGTTTATAAACCAAAAGTTTATAAACCAAACTCCAATTCATTCATTCAGCAATGAGACTTCTGTGGCAAGTGAATTTTGTATTTGTTTCTAAGATGATTACAATTATTTCTGTGAACAGACTTCATAGATTTGTTTTATGGATTTCTTCTATCATTTTAAATAATTGCCAACTGTGCTGGATAGCTTTAGTGTCAACTTGACACACCTGGGTTGAGGGAGCCTCAGTTGGGGAATTGGCTCCATTGGATTGGCCTGTGGACACATCTGTGGAGTATTGTCTTGATGGTCGAGCGGTGTGGGAGGGCCCAGCCCACAAGAGTGGTGCCACCCTGGGCAGGTTGTTGTGTACCGTATAAGAAGGCGGGCTGGGCATGAGCCAGGCAGCAAGCCAGTGGACAGCATTCCTCCATGGCCTGTGCTTCAGCTCCTGCCTCCAGGTTCCTGCCCTGAGTTCCTGCCTTGTGCTACCTGAGTGATGAACTGCGAACCAGGTGATGTAAGCTGAATAAACCCTTTCCTCCCCAAGTTGGTGTTGGTCAGAGTGTTTTGTCACAGCAATGGAAGACAAACTAGGACAGAAATAATTCAGGAAGTTGTCTTTAATATAGGAATTCTAGGAAGCTAAAAACTGCTGGGTTTCCATCCCTTTTCATTGGGGTTTTTTTGAACCTAGTGCCATTCCTCTTGGAACTCAACAATTACTGCTTTGAGCCAGCATTATACTTCATGCTTTTCTCGAGGTGAGTCTTCCAAAATATCACCCAGATAATTGTTTTCCAAAATAGTGTATGCAAATGTACCTATGCCAATTAACCTTGTTTTCTAGTGTGATAAGTTAAATGGATAAATTCAGCACAACTCAGAAAATAATGCTTTTTTTCTTGCAAATTTATTTATTTTCTCTTTTATGGCTACTTGGAAACATTACAAAGACTATGTAATTAATTGCGGCCCAGGTGTGATAAACTTTATTCCTCTACCTCAGATAGTGGACTAAATTTCTCTAATATGGATTTTTCTCTATACATTGAATATTTTGAACTGCAGAATTGTGAATTTTACTATGTACTAGCCAATTATGTTTGGTAAGAAAAAAATTCTCACATCTTATTTGTAAAGGATAATTTCATAAGTTGCTTATTTAATCTCTTATTAGAAGGTATATATGTTTTCATATTTCTTGAACTAAAAATAAGTTGTGTATTTTATAATGAATTAAGAGTGTTATGGAGAAAGCCATATTATGTAGAGACTTAAGTGTGGTTTTAGTGTCTTGGATGTTTTGGTCTCTAGAACAATGCTTAGTTGTAAAGTAGATACAGAGAGACTTGTTGGGGAAATAATAAATTGGAATTCTGCTTACAGCTTATTGGTCTATACTATTTGGGTAAATATAGTTAATAATACCAATGAATAATATTTAGAAATCCCAGGGTTTGTTAACTGTATTTCTGTAATTATAGTTTGTTCATAGACATTACAAGTATGTGGGGGAATTTGCATCCAATTTGTGTAGTAGTTTCGAAGCATGAATAGCTTAGCCTATGGAGTAGTTTATCATTCTACCACTCTTATCATTTTGAATTGTTACAATATAATCAAGATGTCTACACAGGAGAATAAGAATCTATTCCATTGTACTTTGTTTTTCATGCTTTTATGGCACTAGATTTTCAAATCAGTGAGTTGAAAATTAGTATGATGCTTTCATATTTGCAGTGTAAGAGATTCCATAATTTTCAAATGCGTTCAGATTCCTAAATATTTATAACCATCTGGATACCTCTGAATGGTGCAAAGACAAAAGCAAAACAGAGTTATCATAACAAACAGCTGGACTTTCCTCACTATAAAACCACATTTAAAAAAGTGGAGTAGCCTAAAATGTAAATGAGCATTGTTATGCAAAGTGTCAAGATTTCCTGAAAATTAAATCATCTTAATACCACCAAAAGAATTTAAAGTGTTTTTACAGAGTTCTCTTCACTAAAGTCAGTCACTTAGGATTCTATTCTGAAACCTTGAAAGGGAAAACCGTTTTCCTTCTTATAAATACAATACCCCTATCTAAGATGAAAGAAAAAACTTTTTTTTTTTTTTGGTGTTTTCGAGACAGGGTCTCCCTATTGCCCCAGCTGTCCTGGAACTCACTCTGTAGACCAGGCTGTCCTGGAACTCACAAAGATCCGCCTGCCTCTGCCTCCTAAGTGCTAGGATTAAAGGCGTGCACCACCACACCCAAAAAACATTTTGAAGTAGTCTTTGGTGGATAATATAACAGGCAATATTTAATATTTGGTTTTTGAGGAATAAACATTCTGAGAAAATACAGCTCTGCCTGCAGTATAGAATTCCTAAACTTGTGACTTCTGAGGCATGTAGGTCTAGGGAACCAAGCGATGCATCCTCCATAAAAGCCTAATTTCTGGAGACAAATGGTAGGGAACTTCGCCATTGTAAAAAGTGCACCCAGATTTCCTTTTTTGTCCCACTCCCATCTTTGCTAAGAGCCCACCAGAGCTAGTGTATAAGACCCTAAAACTCCTGCAATAAATGAATTATTTGGCGCTCTGAGGCCTACTCCCAGATTTCTCTTTGACCTGCCGGACTCACTTGCTCTCTGAACCTGTCCCTACTCCTTCCCTGCCCCCACCTGCAGCGTGTGGCATGCAAAGTCCAGGCAGGTCACAGGCTGGTGACCAGTGAGGACATGGAGGAACCCCACAAATGCAATCCCAATTAAAATCTCTATGACTTTCCTTAGAGTTAGAAAAAAAAATAAATTCTAAAATTCATATGGAAAATCAAAAGACTCTGGATAGCCAAAGCTGCCCTGAGCACAAAAAGCAATGAGGGGCCAATACCATACCAGACTTCAAACTATATTACAGGGCTATAGTCATAAAAACAGCCTGGCAATGGCACAAAAACAGATCAATAGAACAAAATTGATGCTCCAAACTTGAGCACATCCAACTTCAGGCATCTCATATTTGACATGAGGCCAAGAGGACTTAGTGAAAGAAAGACAGTATCTCAGCAAATTGTGCTGGCAGAACTGGATTACCACTTGGAGAAGAATAAAACTAAGCCCCAACTTTTCACCATGTACAAAAATAAACTCCAAGTAGATCAAAGACCTCAATTTGAAACCTGAAACTCTGAAAATGATAGAAGAAAACTTTGGCAGTAATCTATAAGATATATGGGTAAGAAAAGACTCTAAATCAGACAGCAGTTCAGGAAATAAGATCAACAATTGATTAGTGGGAACTCATTAAACTAAAAAGCTTCCGCATTGCAAAAGAAATAATCAAAGAAGTGAAGAGAAAACACACAGAGTGGGAGGAATCCTTCCTTAATGACACTTCTTACAGAGGTGTAACATCCAGATTGTATAAATTACTCAAAAGACAAAAAAGCAAGAAAACAAATGACACTATCAAAAGATGGAATAAAGAGATGAGTGGAGAATTCACAAATGAACAATAAAAATGGGTGAAAAACATATTTAAAAAGGGTTCAACATTGCTAGTAATTACGGACATGCAACTTAAAACCACTTTAAGTTTTCATTTTGACTGATAAGACTGGCTATGATCAAGAAAACAATTTATGGCAGAATGCATGAACTGGGGTGAGGTAGGGGGCATGGAAAGGGGAATGTGTCTAAATTGGATTGAGATATGATGTATGGAATACACAAAATATCAATAAAAAGACTGATGATGATAATAATTAATAATAATAATAAAACTTTTTAAAAAACAAGAGGACAAGAAATTGAAAATAAGCAGATAGTGGAAAACATAAGAGGGATGGGAGGGAAGAAAGACAGTGAAAATGTAAATAGAGTAATTGTGTATGAAATTCTAAAAAACTAAAAATTTAAATTAAAAATTAAAAAAAAAGAAAACAAATCACACCAAGTGCAGGAGAGTTTGTGGGGCAAAGGGAGCACTCATTCTCTCCTGATGGGAATGCAAGTTCATGCAACCCCTATGAAAAGCAGTGTGGAGAACTATTAAAAGTCTCAAAATTAGCCTACTAATTGAGCCAGTAATGATGCCTTGGTGTATATACCCAGAAGATTGATAATATTAGAGATATACATGTACAACCATGTTTATTGCAGCTCTCTTCACAATACCAAAGAGCTGGAAGCAACCCAAATGTCCCTCAACTAATGAATGGATAATGAAAATGCTGTGCTTCTACACAGTGGAGTTCTATGCAGTGGTAAAGCAAGATGACATCATGGAATTTGTAGAGAAATGGATGGAACTTGCAACCATTATGTTAAATGAAGTAACACAGTCCCAGAAAGACAATGGACATATGATGTCCCTCATTTGTCGATACTAGCACCAAATTCTTATAAGTCAAGCTTGATGCTACTACAGATATAACTTGAATTTTGTGTTTATATTTCCCATGTTTTAAGATTTATGAGAAATTATTTCTTCTTTGAAAGTACACTAAAACATATGTCAACATGGTATGTAACCCAAGAATGCAAAGTTATTTTTTTCTGCCTATGTGCAAAATTACTGTTATAATGTGAATCCCAAACATATGTCGGAATTAATCTATAGCTTACTTTCAGACTTTGTCATTTTGCTATATATGTGCAGTGTATATATGCATATTTTGAAGTAATATAAAATTAAAGGGAGCAATAATAACAACAGAGACAGAAGTATAATAAGTAAACTGAACTATTTTACTCTTCAAAGTAAAAACATGAAATTATATCTTGGAAAAAAAATTTGAAATTCATTTTGTCTAATATGATTTCTGAACATTGAATCCTGGCAAAACTACACTACCATGCTTTAACAATAATGTGTAATTTGTCAATGTTACTATAACGTGAGACTGCCATTTACTCTCTTTCAAAATTCTCCAACCTATACAAAGTCTTTAAATGTAATTATGTTAATTCTTAAAGAAAGTTATGTTAATGAAATCTTTCAAAAATATTTTAAATTTTAAAATCAAATTCATCATTTTTTTCTTATTGATTAGATTACTAGAGGTTTTTTTTTTTTTTTTTTTTTTTTTTTCTTTTTGAAACAGGGTCTCCCTTTAGTCCCAGCTGGCCTTAAGCTCCCTCTATACACCAGGCTGGCCTTGATCTAGCAGAGATCCACCTGCCTCTGCCTCCCAAGTGGTAGGATTAAAGGCATGTGCCACCACGCCTGACACTAGAGTTGAATTTAAGAATTCTCTCTCCTAGCCAGGCATGTTGGCACACACCTTTACTCCTAGCACTCCTGAGGCAGTGAGTTCAAGGCCAGCCTGGTCTACAGAGAGAGTTACAGGACAGTTGGGGCTTCTACAGGAAGACTGTCTCAAAAAGACCAAAAACAGAAAAAAAAACAAAGAATTCTCTCTCCTATGCTACTTTCTGCAGATGATTTTATTTAGGATTATGTTTTATATTTACAAGCAGTTTCTTGCTACCATGTCAGCTAGCTTTCACATGAGTTTTGAGCTAGGGCACTTTCTATACGTATGTATTCAGCTGTGTTTGTAGTCTATTGTCTTGACTAGCAATTCTAGTCACATAAAAACACTGTGTTCAAACATCCATATCCTGTTCCTGATCTTACCTTGAAACCTTCCTATAAAATTTATATTTTTATCTAATAATTATCTAATAACAAACTCCTAAGTGTTTTTTATTGAATTTTTTGGTTAATGAATTTTTTCCTGTTTTAGTTTATTTGATCATTTTTTTTTTCTATATTCTACTGCATGGCGGAATACCTTGATTTTTCTTTCTCTTTTTTGATGTTTTGTGTATTTCAGACATCATTTTTCAGTTCAATTTAGACATATTCTCCTTTCCCTTCCCCCACACAATCACAGATAATGCATTCTGCCATGCATTTCCTGCTCCTTTCTCTCAGTCTTTTTAAAGATTTTTTTCTGCAAAGGTTTATTGTTTGGGGCAGAATTTAATTGTATTAGTCTGTTCTTTGACCCAGTCCTTTTGTTGTGGTTCCTTCCCTATTGTATTGCTCCAAAATATGCCTATATTAACATCATATATGTAACAGAATTATGCCTTCCAGGATTAAACAGTATGCTAACTTCAATATATGTTTAGGGGTTCACATTTTTCCCTTTAATTTTATATTACTCTAAAATAGGAATATAGGCCTTCCACCCATATACATTAATTACCATATCTGAAAGTAAGTGGTAAGTTAATTCTAGGGCTTATTAAGGGATTCACATTATAATATCACAGCTGCTTTCAGATAGAAAGAAATATAACAATAACGCTGCTCACCTTGCCTTTCAATTGGGGGACTTGGTAGTAGTATCCACAAATGAGGATCCATAAAACATTCCCCACTTGTCTTTTGGGGATTGTGTTACTTCACTTAGCATAATGGCTTCAAGCTCCATTCATTTACCTGCAAAGTTCATGATGTCATCTTTCTCTACTGCTGCATAGAACACCATTGTGTAGATGTACCACGTTTTTGTTATCTACTCCTCACTCAAGGGGCATTTGGGTTGGTTCCAGCTTTTCACTATTGCGAAAAGAGCTACAATAAACATAGATGTGCAAGTATTTTTGCAGTAGGATGAGTCTTGTGGCTATATACTCAGGAGTGGTATGGCTGGGTCAGGGGATAGGCTCATTTTGAGGCTTTTAGGGATTCTCCACACTGCTTTCCATAATGGTTGTACAAGTTTACATTCTCACCAGCAGTGGATGAGTGTTCACCTTTCCCTACAACCTTTCCAGCATTTGGTATCTTTTGTTTTCTTGATCTTAGCTAGTCTTATCAGAGTGAGATGATATCTTATGGTTGTAATTTGCAATTCCTTATTTATTAACTATATTGAACATTTTTAAAGATGTTTCTCAGCCATTTTTACTTCCTTGCTGCTGAAGTCTCTGTTTACCTCTTTACACCATCTTTTGAGTGAGTCATTTGTTTTCTTACTCCACTGTTTTTTGAGTAGTTTATATATTCTGGAGATTAATGCTCTGTCAGATGTATCACTACTGAAGATTTCCTTCCATGCTATGGGTTTTCTCTTCACTTACCCAATTATTTCATTTGCTATACAGAAACTTTTGAGTTTAATGAGGTCCCACTTGTCAATTGTGAACCGTATTTTCTGTGCAGCTGCTGTATGATTTAGAAAGTAATACCCATGTCTTGTAGGTTACTGCCAACTTTTTCATCTCTCAACTTCAGAGTTTTGGGTTTCACATTGAGGTACTGGATGCAATTGGATTTGGTTATTTACAGGGTGAGAGGCAGGGGTTTAATTTTGTTCTTCTACAAATGGTGATCCAGTTTTGCCAGGACGATTTGCTGAACATGTTATCTTTCCTCCAATTAGCATTTTGGCCCCTTTATTAAATATGATGTGGCTGAAATTGTATGAGCTCAAGTTTAGATCTTCAACTTTGTTCCATTGGACAATGGGTCTGTTTTTGTGCCAGTACCAGGCTTTCTTTATGCCTGTAGCGCTATAATATAGCTTGAAGTATGGTAATGTGATCCCCCTTGTATTGCATTTTTTGCTTAGGGTTGCTTTCAGTATCTGGGGTCTTTTGTTTTTCCATATGATTTTAAGGAATTTTTTCCCAAATATGTACAGAAACTCATGGAGATTTTAATTGGGGTTGCATTGATTCTGTATATTAATTTGGGTAGAATGGTTATTTTTATTATATTAATTTTTCCAATCCATGAGCATGGGAGGCTTTTCCATTGTTTGATGTTATCTTCAATCTGCTTCAGGGGTTTAAAAGTTTTGTTGTAGACGTCTTTGGTGTCTTTGGTTAGTTTTTTCCGTAGGTATTTTATGTATTTATTTATTTTTTATGGCTATTGTGGGTGGGAAGTTCTCCCTATATTCATTCTCCAGTTGCTTGTTGTTCGTGTAAAGAAAGGCTACTGATTTTTCTAGGTTAATTTTGTATCTTGCCACTTTAGTGAAACTCAATTATTTCTAGTTTTCTGGTGGAGTTTTTAGCATCCCTTAGGTAAAATATCATATCATCTGCAAACTCGGATAGTTTGACTTCTTTTCCAATTAGTATTCCTTTCATTTCATTTTCTTGCCTTATTGCCCTAGAAAGCATTTCAAGCACTATATTGGAGAGGAGTGGCAGTAGGGGGCAGCCTTGCCAGCTATCTGCCTTTTAGGGGAATGCTTATAATTTTTCTTCTTTTAGGATGATGTTGGCTGTGGGTTTCTTGTATATGGCTTTGAGTATATTTAGGAAAGTTCCCTTCAGTCCAATTCCCTCTGGAACTTTAAAGATGAAGGGATGCTGAATCTTGTCCAAGGCTTTTTACGCATCAATTGAGATGATTGTGTGATTTGTGTTGTTCAGTACATTTATGTGTTTTATGATATTTATTGATTTCTGTATATTGAACCATCCCTGCATCTCTAGTATGAATCCAAGTTGATCATGATGGACGATCTTTTTTATGTGGCTCTGTATGTAATTTGCTGAAAATTTGCATCTGTGTTCATTAATAAGATGGGTGTATAGTTTTCTTTTTTGGTTGTGTCTTTGACTGATTTTGATTTTTAGAGTGATACTGTCTTCATAGAAGGTATTTGGGATATTTCCCTGTTTGTATCCTTCTGAATAGTTTGAGTAGTAATGGCTTGTAAGACCTCTTTAAATGTTTTATAGAATTCTGCTGCAAAACCGGGCCAGGACATTTTTTAGTTGAGTGGGTTTTTATTATGTGTTCAATTTCCTCAAATGTTATGGGTCTGTTTAAACTGTCAATCTCTTTTTGGTTAAGCTTTATTGGTCCCCAGGATTTCAAACTTAGTAGAATATAGGTTTTTGAAGTATTCTCCTATGATTATCAGGATTTTTTTCTTTATCTGTTGGGATGTTTCCCTTTTCATCATGAATACTATTAATTTGGACTTGCTCTTTCTTTCTATTGGTTAACAGGGCTAGAGGACTGTATATCTTATTTATCTTTTCAAAGAACCAGATTTTGGGTTCATTGATTTTTATTTTTTTATTTTTTGGTCTTTTCGAGACAGGGTCTCCCTGTAGCCCCAGCTGTCCTGGAACTCACTCTGTAGACCAGGCTGGCCTTGAACTCACAAGGCACCTGCCTCTGCCTCCTAAGTGCTAGGATTAAAGGCATGAGCCACAATGCTGGGCTGATGTTTTGTATTATTTACTTTGTTTCTATTTCATTGCTTCCTGCTCTGATTTTTGTTATTTCTTCCTGTCTGTTTGGTTTAGGGTCCATTTGTTGTCCTCTCTCAAGTGTTTTTAGCTATAGTGTTAGATCATTTATTTGTTCCCTTTCTGTTTAATTAATATGGGTACTTAGGGCAATTAATTTCCCTCTTAGGACTGTTTTTAAAGTATCCCACAGGTTTTGTTGTGTTGTAGTGTCTTTTTGAATGTTTTTTCCTGTATTAGTTTATTGGATCATATTTTGTATATTCTACTGCATGGTGCAGTACATTGATTTTTCTTAATATTTAAGACTGGCCTCAGTTGAGTCAAATCTTACTTGATTGCTCTCTATGAATATTTTATAATTATTGGATTCAGCATACATTATTATAATATTCTGTTCAGGATTTTCACTTTTACATACACAGCCTGGTTTTGTAGTCAAGTTAATATTAACCATACAATGGATATTCAGAGATTCTGTGCAAAATTAGCATTTATCTACTTAATATTATAAGAAATTCACTAATAAAGCTATCTTGTCTCTGCAGGTTTATATTTATGAACTTCTAACAAACTTCAAAACAATTTAATTTTATTGCAATGTCTTACCTATTATGACTGTGTATTTTATCTTGACAGATTTTCTTATTAAGGTAACCACTCCTTTCTTAAAATGTAGAGATCTTAAACATTACCAGTAGATTCCATCGAGGATTTCTACATCAGCCAGCAAGAGGAAGATTATTGAATATATTCCTAAATTTTTACCCTTTCCATTTATTTATTTATTTATTTATTTTTATTTTATTTTTATTTTATTTACTTTTTCGAAACAAAGTCTCCCTGTTGCCCTGGCTGTCCTGGAACTCACTCTGTAGTCCAGGGTGGCCTTGAACCACAAAGATCCACCTGCCTCTGACTCCTGAGTGATAGGATTAAAGGTATGTGCCACCACACCCAGCTCCATTGATTTTTTTGTTAATCCTCATTTGAATTATCATTGGAATTTTGGTCAGAGACCTTCCCTTTCCAATGGTTTAAGGGTTGGTCAGCTGACAGCAAGTCTTCTAGCTCATTTCAGTGGAGATCTTGCTCTTTCCCACCTCAATTTATAAGCATAATTTCACTGTATAATAAATTAACAGTTGATGGTGCTTTTATTTTCTCACTTCAAATCCTTGTAGAGCTTGCTTTGCATCTCTATGGATTACAGATGACAAATATTCTTTCATTTAAATTGATATACTCTTAAGGTAATAAATAATGTTTCTCTGCTTTTAATATATTTCTTTGTACTTTTTAACTTTTAGTTCTTTTAATTATGTGAATTGATGTGGTTTTCTGTTGGTTTATTCTGCGTGGGTTTCTTACTCATTCTCAACCATTACTTATGTGGGAAGTTTTCAACCCCTGCTGTGATTTGATGCTCTCATTACATGCCTATCAGATATGCTTAATGAATGACCCATTGATTATTGTAGCCCTGGTAAGAATTTTCAGATGCGTTGAATATTAGTCAAATTTTGACTTGTCTCATGTCCACAGATATCTCTACTATTTTCTTTTTTGTACTTAAAATATATAGCAAGCTTAGTTGTTTTTTTCTTGTGTTTCTATTGTATAACACCCATGTTGGTTGTTTAAAAATAATTTATATGCATTTCGAGCATTTGAATCATTAATATTTGCTTTGAGAGTCTGTCATTTATCATTGAAATGTATACATTTTAAGTTTTTCATACTCTTATACATGAGTGCACTGTATTTATATATTTTCTTACCTTCTCCTCTCCCTTCCAATTCCTCCCTTGTCCCACTAAACTCTCAAATTATTGACCTCTTTGGTAAATATTTTTATACAAACACATAAATATGAAATCTACAGACTCCACTTGGTTTTGCATATATGTTCATGTGTTTAAGGATGATCACTTGGGACTGAATAAGCTATTGGGGCTTGACCCTAGAGAATATTGATTCTCCCTCCCTCAGCAGCCAGTGATTCCCTGTAGCTCTTCATGTACCTCTGGGACCTTGTGAAGTTTTCCCCAAATCACATTGGCTCATTGATCACTATAGTCATTGTACTGGTTTTGTGCAGGCAAATCTGTATCATTGCATCCCAGGCTTGCCTATAAGATATTGACCACAGGTGTCCTTGTCCTCTGACATTATTAGTTTTCTGTTTCACTTTGATGATGTATCTTGACCTTAAGTATATGGCTGTCTTATATATCTGCCAACTAGGATTGGGGTTACAATAGCCCCTCATTTTCTTCTTTGATAAGAAGTAATAGCTACACTTAAATGTGGGTATAAAGATAAATATTTATAATTGAATTGGAAGCTATACTGATTTAAGAAATTTAAGTACTAGGTTCTCCTTGAGAATCCTCTAGTCATGGTACTTGGATACTTTTATAGTACCAGACATGTATTCCCTACTTTAGAGCTGGCATTAATCTAATTATAAAATTGCTGGTTGTCCAAGTTAAAAGTGTCGGTATTAGAGAGATCTTGCTGAGCGGGACACTGTTGCAGTTCATAGGCTTCAAAGCTTATGGGATCACTGATATTTTTCCCCTTAGCAGTTTGCCTAGCACTTTCTGATATAACTAAGAGGTATTTGCCAGGGACGAGGATTCGAGGTCAGTACCATTTCAGATACAGTGTTTAGAGGAATTATGTTGAAATATTTTTTAATTTGAAAATATTTGTAAATATTTCCTAATTTTAATTCATCTTTCTCTAGATGTTAATAAATGATCTCTTTCCTCCTCAAGTTTTAAATATCTTTATTTTTTTATATAAAATGTTCTTATTGTATTCTGGACTTTTGCATATTATATCAGGAGACTGTAATCTTCACTGACTCTCTCACGTTTGATTGTCTTTTAAAAGCTTAGTGAGGATATGGAGGCCTTCTTCTGTATGTTAGGTTGATATTTAACTTGCAGATCGCCTACATTGCATTTGTTTGATTTCTTCACATTTCTGGCACTGTTGGGTCTCTTTGGAAACTCCTGGTTGGGGGCCTCATCCTTTCTCATATTGGCTACGAGTTACTCAGACTTTTCCTGGTCCATGAACTACAGGCCGAGAAAAAGATGTGTGGAGATGCCAGCAGGCTTGGCTCACACATCGCTGTCCAACATTGAATGAAGTGTGGAAGTTTGTAGATACCACTTCCGTGTGGAAGTTTGTAGATACCATGCCCTGTCAGAAACTGTGGGCAGCCTTGTCAGTGTAACTGGGATTGGGTAGGAATTTCTACCTAGTATCTACTGGACATTTACTTCCTTAGTTATTTGGTAAGATAATTAGTCTATTCTTTTTTTTTTTTTTAATATAATACGTTTAGTGATGTTTTGTGTATTTCAGAAATAATTTTTCAGTTCGATTTAGATATAGTCCCCTTTCCCTTCCCCCCACCCCAGTTCATGCATTCTGCCATACATGTCCTGCACCTTTCTCTCAGTCCTTTTAATCTTTGTCTTTGCAAAGATTTATTGTTTTGAGCAGAATTTACCTTTCTTTGGCCCAGTCCTTATGTTGTTGTTGGTCCCTCCTAATTGTATTGTTGCAAAATGTGCCTATATGATTAGTCTATTCTTATGTTTTTTATTGATCATTTCAGAATATAGACTTTCCATTGCACAGAAATCTATTAAATCTAAATAAAACCCAGACAATAACTACAATAGCTTACCTTGAGTGCCAATGTGTCCAGCCAGATACTCTTTTTAATGCTATTTTTATTTTAAGTTCTTGGAGTTCTTTGATGCCTGTCTACCATGGGGAGAAAAAGAAAAGTTATCCAATATTTCCCCTGAGCATATATAATGCTTTTAAGGAATAACCATAGCATATTCATATTCATATCAGTAAACATACCAGGGCAGTGCACAACTGGCATGAGTAATATAGCTCAACAATGATACTGAGTGATGTAGCAGAGGAGAAGAGAAATGACACAGATAGACTGAAAGCCTACAGGTATTATTGTAGTAAACATTATTATTTACCCAGCTGTGTGCAGTATCTAAGGGAATTGGATATGTGTGTCCCTAGCAAGTAACAGTAAACAAAACAAAACATTAAAAAAGCAACATCTTAGTTATTAGAGTAATTAGAGTGATTAAACTAGCACTTCTAAGAAACTGTAATGAAAACTATAGTGACACTTTTTGAGACTTATATTAACTATTAATATGCTACTTTTTAACACACTGATGTTAAATTGAAGTTAAAATATGTATTTCTGGATTATTTTCTTTTGTATTAAACATCATTGTGAGAAATGACATAGGGGAGTTGGATAATTACAGAAAAATAGAATGGACACCTGATACCAAATTTATTGGTGGAAATTCTATTCCTTATTAGAAGCACTGCCATGAAACCAGAAAAATCATCTGGAGAAATAAAAGAAGCATATTTAAAAGGTTAAAGTAAAAACAGAATGTAAAACATGTACTTTCATCGGGAGCTTTTCAAGTCACTTGGATCTTTAAATTAAAAACGAATGTCATTTTGTGTATTTTATATGCTGAATTAGTTACCTAGCCTTTACAGTCCTGGTAGTTAGAGTGTTTGATGTCAGAATGAATTCAGATAACTGCTTCTTGTTAATAATACAAAATAACTTTTGGAGAAAATCATACCTGTTTCTCATTTCTTACAGATTTTCTAGTCTATAAATTAACAACTAATACAATTTTCACATATCTTTCACTCTTGATTATTTTCAAGAAAATTTATTAATATTTTTGTCATTCTAATGTTGAAATTTAATTAAAATAGAGTATTATAGTGTCCTAAAGTATCCTATGTCATGATAGTAAATGACGAAATTCATGCAATGGGTCAATTTAATTTAAATTATGTCTTAATAAGAGCCTCAGATCATATTATATGACTTGTACATGTTGGTATAAAAAAGGTTAACTTGCATGTTTTTATATATGCTAAAATTAGATCTTAAAATACATGGCAGAGGATGGATTAGAGGGCAGTTATTCAAATATGACATTTAAATCTCTTCTCGGTGTAAGAGCTTGGAATGGGTTTCATATCTTGACTAGTTTGGTTATTTACAACCTGAGCTCTATCTCTGGACTCATATGTTTGGATTCATTATATATCTCCTTGAAATATTACATTTAGTTTCATGTTACCTCCCAATTCACTTTGAGAACTGAATTACTTAGACTGAAGCAATGAGGAATGAAAATGACATTTCATTTCAAGGGACCACATTTGAATTCTAACTCCCCCTTATAGCAATTCTATATGCTTGTCAAATCTTTTACCTTTTTCATACTTTTCTTACTGAAAAAAATGACTGTTGCAATCATTTTATTCTGTGTATACCTTACCTTCTGGTTATGAGAAACCAGATAAGACGACATGACAAAAAAAACCTTTAAAAATGATTGCACTTTATGACTGTGTTTCTAATACTGTCTCTCAACTGTGAACTCAGTTAGCTAACAGTAAGTTTAAAAAGACAACATGCTACCATGAGGTGAGAGGGTTACCCTACAGAGAGTATTCCAAAAGACTTGTTATTTCTATTGTTACATAGTGATTTTGCTGTCTGCTGTTAATCAAACTGTCAGTGTCAAGAAATTCAGCCCAGCTGTTTCCTTGACTGCTTCTCCTCCAGGGTCAGGACATTTCTTGAAACGCACTGTACACCTGGGATTTGTCTCATGCATCTATCTTGACCTCTCTGTTTTGTTGACTTTGCTTTGCCTTTCACAATGATGTCAAGCTCCTCTGTTCCCAATTCCTGGATAAAAGGTCAAAAGTAGATTACTAGGATCACATCTGCCAGCCTGTGTAGAATGAACTATTCAGAAGGACTGAGCATGTCAACTGACTTGTTTCATGAAAAACTATTACCAAATTTCAGATTAGACATAGAATATGAAGGGACTGCTCTGATCTTCTGAGAGCCACTGTAAATTTTTCCTCAGAAAGTTTGACTACTACTTAACATACAACACTCTTGATGAAATAAAGTAATATATTTTATTTGTAGTAAAATCAGGGCCTGGAAGAGAGTTCAAATGGCAGTCAGTATCATTTATTGGGTTCTCACCCATTCTGGTGACTGACACAGATGGTACAATTCAGAGTCTACTATCAGGCTGTTATATCATACTCTAGTAGGCCAGGAGAACCCACTGAAGGGTAATAGACTCTGCTTCACCTGAGAGGCAACCATCTGAGATGAGTCTGCAAATTCTTCCTCCAAAGGGAGTATGTATCTTCCTAAAAGTCAGTACAGGATGTCTCTGCATCTGCAAGGGAAGTTCATGATTTGGGCCCAAGAAGTAATGTACACTTTGATGCTGAATGTCCTCCAATTGCTTTTTTTTTTTTTTTTTTTTTTTTTTTTTTAAGTGTATGAACATTTAACCTGAAGGAAAGCAGCACAGAGAATTAAAACCAGCATGACTAGGGAAGGGAGCATTTGACTTAATCTCAGATTCTTTTTTATTTTTATTTTTTAATTTTATTTATTTCTGTATGTGTATGAATGTACTGTCTGCATGCAAGTCTGTGCACCCGTGTCGTGCAATGCTGCGGAGGTCAGAAGAGGGTCTCGGATTCCCCTGGAACTGGAGTTCTCCTGGAATTGGAGTCTCAGACGGTTCTCGGCCACCACGTGGGTGCTGGGGATCGAACCTGGGTCCTCTGCAAGAGTGGTCGGCGCTCTTAACCGCTGGGCCATCTCTCCAGCCCCTTAATCTCAGATTCTTATATTGTTTGGTTACGATCTCAGGAAAATGTGTCTATTTCTAGCTCAACTTGTTTCTTCCCTTTAGACCAAGATAGGAAGGGAGAGGTTGTTCTGAAACTTAATTCAGGACAATTCAGTCTATGTGCTATGCTTACTAGCAGAATCAGACTAAAGTGACCAAGGTATTTACTATCAAATCTGTTTAGGTTGCTATGGCAGAACATGATAGACAGGTTGATTTATAAACAAGAAAACTTTATCACAGGTTTGGGCTAGAAATTAAAGATCAAGTTGCTAGAAGGTTTGCAGTCTGGTGAAGCCTTCTTTCTGGTTCATAGTTAGGTCACTATGTTCTCACAGGAAAATGATATATTGGAATCAACAATAGTCATACAAATATAACACAAATCTTACGTAGCTACTGATTCTGGGAGAGAGAGAGCTAATTCCTTCAGTTGTTTAATTAACGGTGATCCCACCAGGCTTCAATCAATAGCTTAAACTGATAGTCATTCATTGGTTAAAACAAAACCACAACAAAAGAATACAAATGCGGAAAGATGAATTATGGTGAGGTATTAGTTTTGATGAATGGCAGTGGAGGGAGATGAGCCAGGCCGGAGAAGGAGATTTATTGGAAACACTGTATGCATGAATAAAATAGTCAAATAACAATATTAAAAATTCTAGACTTGAAATTGTAGCTTGGGGAAAATAACCTAAAATTAAAAAAATATATATATAAAAGGCTGTTCTTATTTGGGAAAATATTTTGTATTTTTTTTTTAATTTAAGTTAAATATCACATCTTTATCCTATGTGAAAAGCGATGCATTTGAGTAGTTAATTAAAATAATTGGAAAGAAGTGAAATCAACTAATTTTAACAAAACTATTGATTTTTTATTTTATCTGAAAAACACAATATGCAAAGTTTAAATTAAATACACTCACTTTGGCTTTGTAGTATAATATTGTTCAATGTTTTATTTTGTAGTGCTAAGGGTCTAACCTGGGGCCTAACCCATTCTAGACAAGCTCTTTACCAAGGAGGTAAATCCCTGACTCTTGCATAGGAGTGCTCTATACCAAAAACCATGGAAAGGTCTTAAATGTGAGCCTCCATTCCTAAATTTAACAAATCAACCTGAGTATTAAAGATCCATTCCTTAACTGAAGTGAATGCTGTTTTTTCCAGGGTGTTAAAGTGTGTGCATCAGAGACTGCAGATAGACAATATGTTAGTAAAAGTCACATTTTAAGATACAAAACCCCATTCTGTCAGTATTTTAACTCATAGCTAGTGTATACATAGATGCAATATAACTAGGGAAGAAAATTTTACCATTATTTATGCTTCTACTTTCAATATACTCACTGAAAATATAATCTATACTAATATATTTTACATTATAATAATTATGTAGTATAATTGTATATTGGTATGAAACTAAAATTCAGTTATGAATTCATAACATAAAATTTTATAAATTACATCAATTAAACTACATAAACTATGAAAAGTTACTAATACATTTTAATGATCTTTTATAATATTTTATCTCATAAATTATAGAGGTGTTTATTTCAATAATCATAATCATATCAAATTTACAAAATTATTGCATTATATGTCACTTGACAGTTTTAAAACAGAGAAGAGAAAACTAGAACTCCAAGGCCGGGTGTGTATGAAGGTAGTTAAAGAAGAATAGATC
The DNA here is from genome assembly GCA_009823505.1 of Rhizomys pruinosus. Lineage (NCBI taxonomy): Eukaryota > Metazoa > Chordata > Mammalia > Rodentia > Spalacidae > Rhizomys > Rhizomys pruinosus. Next base: position 828,079 of record VZQC01000855.1, on the reverse strand, counting down.
TGGGAAGAGATGGAGGAAGAAAGGTGAATATAAGCCCAGAGTGGTGCTGCGACCCTTTAGTCTCAGCCCTGTGAAGCAGAGGCAGGTGCATCTCTGTGATATCCAGGCCAGCCTGGTCTTCACAATTACTTAAATGTTTGTCATTCACATATCTTATTATGGAAATAATTATAAAACTTATTAAGCAACAATAATTTTTAAAAATTACTACTGAAACAGTTAATATTTTTTAGTGTTTTGATTGAAATGATTCACTAAATATTCATTAAAGTAACATATTAGTGCTCACAATTGTTTAACAAAAGCATATGTTGGCATAATGACAAGAACAGTGTTATAATTATCTTATAGAACTAACTTTGAAACTGAAGAATCAAAATCATAATTCTATTGCCAAATGAAAAGAGTTCTAAAATAAAAAATCCTCCACAATATCCATAATATTTATGAATAATTATTACACACATATAATGGTCTATTTATCTAACATATGTGACAACAACTGATTCCAATTTCAGGGGATCTGATATCCCCTTCAGGCCTACACAGGCATTGCTGTACATGGGTGCACTTAATCTCCATGCAGACAAATGACTTAGATACTGTTCTAGTTAGCTTTTCCATTGCTGTGACAAGACACTGATCAATACCAACTTGGGGATGAAAGGCTTTATTCATCTTATATTAACTGGTTCTCAGTTCATTATTCAGGGAACCTAAGGTAGGAACTCAGGGAAGAAACCTGGAGGCAGGAGCTGAAGCACAGGCCATGGAGGATTGCTTCTTATTGGCTTGCTCTCCTGGCCCATGCTCAGCCTTAGTTCTACAATATACAACTGACCCAGGGGTGGCACCAATCGCAGTGGGCTGAGACTCCCCACATTTCTCAAAAATCAAGAGAATATTCCACAGAAGTAGCCACAGACCAGTTCAATGGAGGCAATTCTCCAACTGAGGCTCCCTCAGTTATCCAGGTGTGATACATTAACACTAAAGCTATCCAGCACACACACATTAAATTAAAAAATAATTAAAAGAAATGCATTTAAGGGATGCGGGGGTGCACACCTTTAATCCCATACTGTGGAGGAAGAGGGTGAAGTATTTTTGTGAGATCAAGGATACCCTGGTATACATAGGGAGCCCCAGGCCAACTGAGGGTACAGGGAATCCCTATCTCAAAAAAAATGTTAAAATAAGAATTATAAAATTTTCTTCCAAGTTATTTGTGTTAAAATATTTGTTACATGAACATTTCCATGTTTTTCTGCAATATTTTGTCCAAATCTTTAGCCAGAAAAGCAAGTGTCATTTATAATTCATTATTTTAAAGTATAATAAATGCCCTAGAGCTTCCATTTGATGCTATTTCTTGTTAAAAATCAAAGCTGAAGCCAAAAGGTCCTGCTTTGTTTTCATTTTGTCTTTACTACCTAAGGGGGAAATTTAAAACTAAAAAATCAACAAATGGTTTTGTAAGCTACATTTCAAACAAGCAACTGACTTGAGGATTCCTAATAACTTCCAAGTTTATTAAAAGTAATATATCAGAATGGAAGAGGCATTCATTGTTGTAATGTTCCCATTTATGCACTAGATACATGGAGATTGTCCGAACATGAATTTCCATTAAATAACTTAGTTATTTCCTTTACCTGGTAAAACAATGCCTCAGTTCCAGTAACCTAGTGTAAACACAAATATCTGCAGAAAGTACAGAGAGGAACTGAGAACAAGCATGGCAGGGTCAAGTGATCCATATCTTCCCTGGTTGCCAGAGCAGATGTAAAGCTGCGTGGAATGTTTATGACTGTCACCCAGAGTGCTGCATATACCGAATATGCTGCATTACTGTCTGCAAAGGGTTTTAGGTAAATACAGATGCAGAGTGAGCCCGAAGAAGACAACTGCTATAGTAACAAATTCATTTCTTCTATTTTCTGAACTGGAAGTAATATTTGAAGATGGAGATAAAATCACAAGTTAAGAAAACAAATTGTGCTATTTTCAAAAGTTTAATGCATGAGAATCTATGATAAATAAAATGTGGCTGATTATGGAGTTTATTTTTCTATCACAAATTTATCTGTGCTTATTTTCACAGAACAATATTGTGCACTGGACAAAATGTCATAGAGAAATACTGAGTTAACCATACTCTTTGGTAATTTGAGAGCTTCCTGACTATTTCTTACTATTTTGTAGAAGGTTAAAGATGGAACAAAATGAAAACCATAATCTGAGCATGTTCATAAAAAGATGCCTGCAAATAAAAGCAATTATATCTGTGACCACAGAGTCCCATGAGAACTTCACTGCAGATCACCCTGTATTCTCATATCTGAGGTGCATTTTCTCTAACAAAAGGAACACTCCCATGCCAGTACACATTCTCTGTAATTGTAAAAGTTCTCTTCTTGTTTTGAGTTTTGTGTGAAATGGAAGCAAAAAATACAGCATATAAAATGGTTAAACATTTTTTCTGGCTCACATAATGATTCCAGTATTTATTCATTGTCATTGTTCTGATTTTTGTTTTATTTTTATTTTTTATTGAATATTTACAAATTTCCTCCAATATAGTTTGATGGTATTTAGATACTCTCCCATCTGCAGCCTACTCCCACAGATCCCCGCCAATTGAATGAACTCAGATATAGATATAGATATAGATATCTAGATCTCTAATATCTAGCTTGCTAGCTATCATCTTTATCATCTATCTATCATCAATCACCTATCTATAATCTTTCTATATCTATCTATCTATCTATCTATCCATCTATCTATCTATCGTTGGATTTTGATTGGTTTGAGCTTGCATAGGACATGTGTATTTTGTTATCATTGCTCTGAGTTCATATGAGTAACTGACCAGCCATCTGGAAGATTCTTTTTTCCTTGTAGTGATCCACTCACTCTGGCTCTTACAATGTTTTCAACTCCTATTATGCAATGATCTCTAATCTTGGGGAGGCAGAAGTTTAAAATAGGTGTACACTTCAGGGATAAGCACTCTGTGGACACATTGGCAAATTGCGCATTTCTATAATTGCCATTTGCTACATTTGGAAAATTCTCTGGCAAGACTTGAGGATCCATCATCCTATCTGTAGAGGTTGCATTGAATATTTGAATCATCAGGGCATGCTTATCATGGATACTTAATCTCTGCATTTAATCAGTTCTGGAATTCTGACATAGAATAGTCTCTACCTTTTGCAAAGAAGCTTCTTTGGAGTGGGGTGAAAAATCCACATGTCTGTAAATATGAGAATTCATATTTAGAATAAATGAAGAATTGACATGGGTCTAGGGATGTGGTAAGAGTAGGTTTTACACACTCTGGGGGCTCCCATTCTTGGAGGTTGACTAGTCTTAACCTTCTGTTTGCCTCACACTATATTTGAAGCCTTACTGGTGAGAATTGAGATATTGGGTGTAGAGGATCATTTTTAGACAGTTCTCTCAGGAATATATATGTCCTGTGTCTGACCAGTCATCTGATTCTGCTGTGGCAAACATCTTTTTCATAGAGTAGCTTTTTGATGAGTGGCATATCATATGCTTGTCTGCAAATACACAATTTCATAGTTAATGTATGGTAAGAAATTTTGTATCTCTGGATGGGGCCCATGTGTTGAATCTCAACGACCAATTGCTCGGGGATCATTGACGAAGATGGGATGGAAGTATTGTAAGAGCCAGGGCTGGTACATGAATATATAGAGACAATGACTTACAATTGACTGTGAGCTTTCACATGTAAGTCTGTCGCAATGTAGTCATCAGCCATGCGACAATGCCAACTCGGACAATGTCTCAAAGCAGAACAAGAGAAATGGGTGGGGGATTGACCCTGGACTGAAAATTATACGAGATTGAGTAATGTCTGTGGGGAAGAGTATGCCTTACCTAGGATTACTAGATGTGCTAACTAGACTCCAGAGGCTGTATTTACACAGAAGGATGTCTGGGTTTGCATCATTGACTGGATAAGGCTTAACTTGCATGTTGGGAAACATGAGTTCTCAAGTGGTGGGACATGAAAAGGACTGAGTTTGGTTGGGAAACTTTTTTAATATACTTTTATTGATATTTTTTTGTATTTCATGCATCATTTTTCAGTTCAATTTAGACATAATCCCCTTTCTTTCCCCCCCTCCCCACCCCACCACAGTTCATGCATTCTGCCATATATGTCTGGTATCATTACCTCAATCTTTTAAAAGTTTTTCTCTGCAAAGGTTTATTGCTTTGGGCAGAATATTACTGTCCATTCTTTGACACAGTCATTATGTTGTTGTTGTTCCTCCCATTTGTATTGCTCAAAAATATGCCTATATAAACATCATATATGTACCAGAATTATGCTGAGAATAAACTGTATGTTAACTCTGAAATATATTTAAAAACTCATATTTCCCCTTTAATTTTATATTACTCTTAATTATGAATACAAAACTTCCACCCATACACATTAATTACCATGTCTGAAAATAAGTGGTAATTCTAGGTTCACATTACAGCACAGTTGCTTTCAGATAGAAAGAAATATAACAATAATGTTGCTCAGCTGGCCTTTCAACTAGGCATTTGGTGCTAGCATCCAAAAATGAGGTAAACCATTTCCCATTTGGTTTTTTGGGACTGCGTTACTTCACATAGCATAATGGCTTAAAGCTCCATCCATTTACCTGCAAAGTTCATGATGTCATCTTTCTTTACCACTGCATAAAACTCCATGGTGTAGATGTACCACATTTTTGTTACCCACTCGTCTCTGGAGGGGCATTTGGGTTGAAGAGTACTGCAATAAACATAGATGTGCATGGATCTTTGCAGTATGATGAGTCTTGTGGGTACGTACCCAGGAGTGGTATGGCTGGATCAGGTAGTAGGCTCATTTTTCAGTCTTTTAAGCGTTCTCCACACTGCTTTCCACAGTGGTTGTACTAACTTACATTCCTACCAGCAGTGGATGATGAGCGTTCCCCTTTCTCCACAACCTCTCTAGCATTTGGTGACTTTTGTTTTCTTGATTTTTTTAAATACTTTATTGATGTTTTGTATATTTCAGACATCATTTTTCAGTTAATTGATCTTAGCCAGTCTTATCAGGGTGAGATGGTATCTTAGAGTGGTTTTAATTTGCATATCCTTAATTATTAATTATCTTGAACACTTCTTAAGATGTTTCTCAACCATTTTTATTTCCTCTTCCTCACTGGTGAGTTCTCTGTTTACCTCTTTACTCCATCTTTTGAGAGGCATTTGTTTTCTTACTTCTTTGTTTTTTGAGTAGTTTATATATTCTGGTTGTTAATACTCTGTAAGATGTATCATTGGTGAAGGTTTCTTCCCACTCTGTGGGTTTTTAATTCACTTCTATGGTTGTTTCTTTTGTTGTACAGAAGCTTTTGAGTTTGATGATGTCCCACTTGTCTGCTGTTGACCTTATTTCCTGTGCAGCTGCTGTTTAATTTAGAAAGTCTTTTCCTACTCCTATGAATTGCAGATTGCTACCAAATTTTTCTTGTGTTACTTTCAGAGTTTCAGGTTTCATGTTGAGGTCTTTGGTCTACTTGGAGTTGATTTTTGTACAGCATGAGAGGTAGGAGTTGAATTTTGTTCTTCTACAAATGGTGATCCAGCTTTGCCAGCACCATTTGCTGAAGATGTTATCTTTCCTCCAATGAGTTTTTTTTTTTTTTTTTTTTTTTGGCCCCTTTATCAAATATCGAGGTAGTGGCAAAATTGCATGACCTCAATTTGGTATCTTTAGTTTTGCTCCATTGTATCAACAGGTCTGTTTTTTTGCCAGTAACAGGCTGTCTTTATGACTATGGCTCTGTAATATAGCTTGAAGTCTGGAAAGGTAATCCCCCTTGTGTTACATTTTTCACTCACATTTCTTTGGCTCTTCAAGGTTCTTTTGTTTTCCATATGAAATCAAGGATTTTTTTTCCAAGTCTTGTAAGAAACTCATTGGAATTTTATAATTTGGGATCGCACTGAATCTACATATTTAATTTAGATATGAATGGCATTTTTTACTATATTATTTTTTCCAATACATGAGCATGGGAGGTCTTTCCATCTTATGATTAATCTTCAAATCTCCTTAAGGGGTTTAAAAAATTTTGTTGTAGAGATCTTTTGGGTATCTTTGGTTAGGTTTGTTCCCATTTTATTTTATTGTTTTTTTGAGGCTATTGTGAAGTGGGAGGGTCTCCTTATATTCCTCTCCAGGTGCTTGTTGGTGTAAAGAAAGGCTACTGATTTTTTTTAAGTTTAATTTTGTGTCCTGCCAATTTGCTGACCTTAATCTAGGAGTTTTCTGGTGAGATTTTTTAGCATCCCTTGGGTAAACTATATATCATCTGCCAAAAAGGGACAGTTAGGACTTTCTTCTTTTCCAAATTAGTATATGTTTTAACTTTCCCTTTTGTTTGCCTTAATTGACCTAGCAAGCATTTCAAGCACTACTATTGAGAGGAGTGGCGATACCGGGGAATCCTTGTTAGGTTCCCACCTCTTTGAAGGGGAATTCCTAATTTTTTCTTCCATTTAGGATGTGTTGGCTGTGAGGTTGTTGGTTGGGCTCTGAACTTTTTAATGAGATGTACAGTATCCAAAAGGAAATAAACAAATAAAAACACTCTAAACAAAAAAAAAAAAAAGAAAAGAGAAACAAACAGACAAGCAAGCAAACAAACAAACAAAACAAAAGAGTTGGTTTGGTTAACCAGAAGGGATTAACCGTCTCCAGCCCTTGTATTTGGATGTTGACAGTACCACAAATGAGTGCAAATTACTGCCTTACAGTCCATTACATGCTGGGATAACGCCCAAGATAAAACTTCCAGCTACTTTACTAATTGGATAGGGTTTTGGCTGGGCCAGTTATTGAGGTTATTAGACTTTACAGCTGAGTATGTTCAACATCACTAATAAAGTAAATACAAAATTAAAACTAAAGCATATGTTTCCACCCACTGATTTCATGCTTCTGTCATCCTTTTCAAAACATCATTTTCAATAAAAAAAAGATAGGGTGAGGAACTGAAAGAGACTCTAAATGCGACCAAAAATGCATGTACTATTGCCTTAGAGCACAAATGGTATGATATGTCCATATTACAACGTAGCACAGCATGCGCCCCGCCCACCCATACACCAACCCATATAATATATATTATAATGTATATATATATATAATATATATATATATATATTATAATATGTTAAGTCCTATCCAGTCAAGCTTTTATACCAAAATGTCCCTCAGTGCAAGATTGTCCACTAGAGTCTGGTCATCCTATCTAGAGTGACTCACCCAACAGTAATCCGTTGCCAATAATTCTTCATCCAAGGTTTCTGCCTGCTTCCCATTTCTCTCATTCTATGCTATGTTTTGTTTCATGACATTTATGACAGAAACACTCATTCCAATCTTTAAAATGCATGCTAATTTCAAGGAAAATTAGATTTCATTGTTGGGATCACAAATTATTTTTCTGTGTAAGTACTGTAAAACAGAATAAATGAGCTATAATATGTTAGAATTTTAACTAAGTTGACATTATTTTGACAGATGAAATCACAACTAGATTAGATTAAAATGACATAAAATTATCATAGAAGATCACTGTGTTTTAAACAAGAGGAAGAATTTTGTTAATAAAGTACAAGACAGTCTTAAGTCATTTTTCCTATTGACTTTTTTCTATAATTTATTTAAATAATATAGGGAATATGAGTTTGTAGAACTTTACCATGCTATCCAACACTAGTGTTTAATTATACTTAAATATTATAGGCCAAAATTTGAATCCCATGTGAGTCTTAATAACTTTTCCATTCTTGGATTTGCAAAATAAATTAGTACAAAATATCACATATTTTTGACAAAATACATTTTATATGTATGTATGAATGTGTTTCTTCATGTGTGTGGGAGGGGGAGTTGTGTTTGTGCCTGTGTGTGTTTGCTATTTTGGGTGTCCATGTGTTCTTTGACTAATGTTTTTTTTTCCCACTGAGCCATCTTTCCAGACTCAGTTTTATGTGTGTGTGGTTATGTGCATGCACATGTGTGCATGTGTAGAGTGTATATGTATGTATATATGTAGGGATGATGTATGAATATATGCATCCAAAAGTGAAGCCCAGATGTTGATGAAAAGTGTCTTCCTCTATCACTTTCTTCCTTAATTCTTCTTATAGTCTATCACTGACTCTGGCACTTGTGTTTTGTCTAGAAAAGCAGCCAGCTGGCCTCTGGAATCTACTTGTTAAGATTTCATGGTTGTACAGAAGCAGTTTACACTATTCACATTTCCAAAACCTGTATTATTTTGAATAGCATTCATGTTGTTAAGGTTCAAAAACAGCTATGGATCAATATCAATTGATTTATATTTTCAAAAAGGTTTCTCAAGATTTCCTGAAAAGATCACATGTCCAAGTAATGCAGCAAGGATGCATTGTAAACATAGAGGTGGCCTCTTCCCATGTTTACATGCTATGCCTCTTTTGAATTATTTTAACTTACATTATTTTTTCTTTTGGGGGACAGGGTCTCCCTGTAGTTCCAGCTGTCCGGGAACTCACTATGTAGACGGGGCTGGCCTTGAACTCACAGAGATCCCCTGCCTCTGCCTCCCAAATTCTGGGATTAAAGGTGTGTGCCATCACATCTAAGTGTCACTTACAATTTTAACCCTATTTCTCCTCCCATGGACACTTATTGTTGAGAGCTTAACATGTCCTCTCCAATGTTATATTGTATCAGTGCTTCCATTTTGATTGAATTGTTTATGGATCACAAATGCTGCTTTTTAAAAAATAAGAAAGTGTGATTCATTGATGGCTCAGTGTTTAAGAGCACTGGCTGTTCTTGCAGAAAACATAGGTTCTAATCCCAGAATCTACATGGTGGCTAACAATTATCCATAACTCCAATTCCAACTTATTGGTTAAGCTCTTCTTTCTTCCATAGGCATTGCATGACATGGATGTACTTGCAGACATGCTTGCAATATACACATAGACACAAAAATTAAACATAAAGCAAATATATATATATATATATGGGAAGAACTTCATTCATTGGTTCCTACCTTTATATATGACAGGTTTTTATTTAAAACTGTGGTATCCTTTTCAGCAATTTTGTTTTGTTTTGTTTTGTTTTTTGGTTTTTTTTTTTTTTTTTGGTCCTTTTTTGAGGCAGTGTCTCCCTTTAGTTACAGCTGGAGCTCATTATGTAGACCAGGCTGGCCTTGAACTCACAGAGATCCACCTGCACCTACCTCCCTGACAAATCAGCATTAACCTCAGGACTGAATAGGATTGTACTCTCATTTTCACTAAACAGAAGATGTATGGAGACCCTGAAATAATCATGGATGTGTATGATATAAATAAGCTGTATATGTTCATAAGCTGGTGTGATTCCATGTACTGTGGAGGGACAGCAAATTATACCCTACATTATAAAAACATGTAACACAGTTAAGTTAGTACAGGAAAAAAAATTAAGTTCTGATATGTCAGGTCATTTCTTGAGTTAGAAGTGTTGAGACATACCTGATTAAAGATCTCAAACAATATTACCAGTTTCTTATTTTCAGAATCAGAGTGACATGATGTACTCTTTAATAAAAAAACTGGTACCTTTAGGAAACCAGGTCTTTGGTAACCCAGAAGTTCTTGTATGCTTATGGTCATATCCCACACATGCTCAGAATTAAGCATAGATGCAGAAGGCAAATGGTAACCTCATGGAAAGGACTCAACATCATTCATAATGCCTCTGGTCTGCCTTCCTCCTCTTGGTGCCATGTAATCCTCCATGCTTTCCCCCAACCTTTAAAAATTGCTCTATTTTCTCTAATACACAAATATTTATTCCTTCCAATTGTTCTTCAATATTAATATGGTCAGTGTGGAATTTATTAACAAAGTCGCATGTGATGGTTCTCTTGTAAACAGATCTGGGTACATGACTGAGGCAGAAAAATCAAGAGTTAAATCAAAACCATAGAAATATCTCTTCAATGCATGCTGTGAGAAACATTGGAGACATTGCTAATGGGTGAGGGAGAGTATGCCTTACTTAAGATCTCTAGATGAGGTGACTAGACTCCAGTAGATGAGTTTTCACATAAGGACACCTGGATCCAAATGCTTGTTGGATAGGCCTGACAACATATCATAGAATTCATGAGCTCTGATGGGGAGCTTGGAGGGTCATGGATGGGGGTAGGTGTCTAAACTTGATTAAGAACTGTTTCATGAAATCACAAAAGCTAAAAAATTTATTTAAAAAGCAGTCTCTTTGGTGTCTGCACAAAATTCCTATGTGCCATATTTGTCCCTCCATCTTTTCTTAAGTATTTTAATTTTTAAAAATATTTTTATCTCTTTTTAATTTTATAAATATATTAAAAATCTTAAGCTAAGTGAGTACTGATCATTATTTTTCTCCATTTATTTTGTCTTAAGAACTGAAACTATTACTATTTTACATTGTAATAAGTGTGTGTATTTAAAATTATTTTTTATTGTTATTTATTATTTTATGTGTATTAGAGTATTCCCTGTGTTTGTGTAAGTGCATGTCAGTCAATGCCTGTGGAGGTCGGAAGAGACCACTGAATTCCCCTCAAACTGGAGTTAGGGATGGCTGTTAGCCACCATTTGGGACTGGGAGTCAAACCATGGCTTCTGCAAGAGCTCAAGCCACCAATCCAACCCCATGTTCAAAATTTCTTAACAGATTATGCAACAAACTAGTCTTGAATATATGTCATATTATTCTCTTTGACTTTGATTGATGAACTATTTATTTCATTATTTATTTAGTTTGTTCGTAGTGGGTGTATTTTACATGGTGTTCCTGTGGAGTTCAGAGAATAAATTTCAGGAATCTGTTCTTTCCATCCACTGTGTGTCCCTGGAAACGAAGGCCATAGGACATGGCCTATATAAGCACCCTCACCTGCTGAGCCATCTCAGCATTCCTTTCTAATAGAATTTTATATGGCTGTTCTATAGTGTTGTACATACTACCATCCCTGATCCTCAGTGCTTGCAAATATTCATTCATTAATCCTGTTGCTGGAAAAAATAAATGACACATTAGTAAACAGCATATTTAGTTGATTCTTATTTGAATAACATGTGTTTTAAATATTTGAGTGCAATTCTATCCAGAATTATCTATCATTGGCTTGAGGCCATTGAAACCAGGAGTGGGGGTGGAATTCTTTGAACATAATCAAGAGAATGCTTTGTCCTTGTCTGTGTTTGGTTATATCTGGAGTTTCTCCATGGTAATAAGTTATGCAGTGAAAAGCCAAGCATGCTTAGATTTTAGGTGCTCTACATGATCATACAGCAAGTGGAGAAAATAAATAGATGTATCTCAATTTAACATAATATGATTCAATGGATTTGATAGACCCCAAATCTCTTACTCATTCTGTGGTTCAGATTTTCACTTTAAAGACTCATCTTCACCATACAGCAGAGGGTGGATGCCTGACATTGAATTGTTAATATCAGAAAAGAACTTGCAAGTTCAGTATAAGTTCAGTGAATAAGCATATATGTGTTCTAAATTATTCAGTATGGTTATAAAATGAAAAAAAAATTCTGGAACTGTTACTGGCAATATAATCAGAACACTTTTGCCACCAAGAAATTAAAATTATACCAAGAAATTAATATTATAAAAATGTAGTTGCTGCAGTTTGAATGTGAAATGGTTTTTACAGGCTTATGCTTGAATATGTGGTCCATAAGTACTGCTTTTACTGTTTTGTGAAAGTTGTAAGTGAAGCATTGCAGGAGGCATGAATCACTGGCTTTAACCCTTATATATATGCATTTTTGTGCATTTCATACAGTTCATCATAATCACATTTACAATCTCTCGCTTATCTGAAACCCTCATAGCCCTCCCAGTGGTTTCCAAGTATTCTGTCATATATGTTATGGTTTATCAATCCAGTTTGGGTTCCTACATATCTGTTGGTATGAATTCATCCACTGGAGCCTGATCAACTGTTTAAGGACAACCAACTCCTCCTCACCCAGCTGTGATCAGCTTCCAATAGTTCCTCAGCTAAGCTGGGGCTTCTTACGCATTTCCCTAGGTCCATGCTAGATTTTGTCTGGTTTGGCATTGTATGAGTCTCATGCATGCTGTCACCATTGCAGTAAGTTCCTATGAGCAAGTTCCCAGCCACCTAAAAAATCTTTCCTTGTGTTCATCCAATACCCCTGACCCTTGCAATCTTTCCACACTCTCCTCTTCAATGGTCAGTGAGCCCTGGGTGGGAAAATTTTAATTCGGAAGTCCTATCCAGGGACAACAGAATATATGTATATATTCTGTTGCTCCTTTAATCACACGTGGCCACAATCCACATGATGTTCTTCCCTCCTAGAACCAGGCTGGCAGCTTCACAAGGCTGTAAGCATTAGAGTTGTAGAGTTGTCTCCTGCTGGCAGGCTAACATTTCCTAAACTGAGCTTCTGGCAAGGATGGGGAAGGGAAGCACGAGAGGTGACCAATGAGAAATGAAAGAAATGGACTCAAAGAGTGTCCAGGAGAAAGACTCAGTTTTATTCATGCCAGCAATGTGTTTATATACTAAAAGTTACTGTGCTCTAGGCAAGGAAGTGGGGGCAGGAGAAAGGTCTGGAACTTTGTAGAGATTTGCAAGGCAGGATATACTGCAATATCTTGACCTCATGGAGCTACAGATAACTCAGAAGCAACTTAAATGCCCACAGAGATATCAGATAACTCACGGAATTTCTGGGACATGACTTGCAGGTCTTGCCTTGAGCCAGACAAAGTCTCATTCCTACAGCTCCTCCTTTGCTTTTTATTAAAATGGAGCAGTAATGTCACAGTCTTCCAGAAGATTTTCTGGAAGGCCTGATATTGGACTCAAGACATTTAATCTGTAGCCCCAAACTGGCTTTTGACAAACCAGAAAATCGACTTCCTGAAGTGAGAATTAGTTTTAACAAAAGGAATAATCCACGTGGTCTAGTGGAACCTAGGTTGCAGGTAACAGGGCTTTGTTAAAAAGATAACATTTTTCTTCCAAACATAAAAGCATGCAGGCATTCTTTGATCTTCCTGCTATGACTCTCAAGTACATTCACACCTATTGATTTAAACATATTAACTGATGCCAGTAAATCAGTAAATCACAAACCGACCATAAAAGATGCAAAGAGACCTATTGAGTATGCAGCTTTGCCCTTAAGTGGTGGAACTTTAAAAAATGACAAAGCAAAAGTAATACTTTTTCTCCCATTAAAACATACAGGTATGAGAGTGACATTGTCTCTAAAAATAACATTGCTTGCCCTACACATAAAGACATACAAAGACATACCGGTATGTGTATGACATTACTTCTAAGAGTAACATTTCTTATCTTATACATGAAAACACATAGATATCACTTGATATCTCTTTTAACATAGATGTTGTTTTTCACTTGTACCTCCAAAGTCCTAAGCCTGGCTGGAGAGATCTGAACATGCAACTACATTGATGGAACAAACTTCAGTCACAATTGTCTCCTGTAGGTTTTTCTTTAGCCAGCAGTTTCCAGGCTTTCCGGGGAGGGAAGGTGAGAAAAAGGAGTAAGACATTTTTGTTGTTGAAGATAACATCCAGGTTGTCTCAGCCTTTTCCCAGCAGGAGCTGATGACTCAACTCTGGCTTTTAGTTTCTCCAGAGGCATGGATTGTGAGCCTGGAGGTGAAGTAAAAGCAGCTGCAGATGGCCTCAGGCTGAGCTGGAGTCTTAGGCTTTCAGAAATACCCTTTTTGTAGTTTATTGATATGAATATGAACGGTAATAGCATAGGCAGTCAAGTAAACATTATTCACTATACTAGGTTCCGCTGCTGGCATAGCACAGGTGGTTAGTTACCATTCTTTTATATTACTATGGGTAGAAAATACCTCATTTATCATTCCAGTAGATAAATGGATAGCAGCTTAGTAAAATTCTTTAAAGAATAACATAGATTAGCCCTTTAATTTTAAGTTTGAAAAACAAAATATTAGTTTAATATTTGAAACTACCCATGGCCTTTTTATCCTTGGTAGATTTATTGGGCCTGAGTTTTAGCTTGAGAAAAGACAGCTGTAATATTTTTTACTGATGTAATTGGCTGTTGGGAGAAATCCCAGCCAGTATAGTACTTCGTTTGATATGTAGTTAATAAATATTTTTGGAAAAATAGAATATCCTTCCAAGAGATTTTATGCCTCTTAGTGTAAGGAAGAAGTTAGGCTGTCTTTTGGAGTGCATTATATTAATTTTTATTTATTTTAGGAGAATATATTCTTTCTGAAAAACAATAGTACTACATACATACCCATATGGGAACCAATGTTTTGAAGTTCATTGTTGATGATGAAATAAAGTCTTTTAGAGCTAACTCATTTTGTAGATAAAAAGGGATGTTACAAATAACAGTACAGAAGACATTGGATATACATTAAAGTCAAGGCTTTTACCTGGAAATTTAGAATGCATTGGAAGTAAAAGAAACTTGTAGTTTACATACATTTAAGTGTGACCAATCTTTTATGTTTACAGAATTAGACCAATTTTTAAACAACATAAGTAATTTAGTTTGCCATCATATAATGTGTGAATATATTTTGAATACAAGTAAAAATAAGTTAGAGGAACCTTGATTAAACATACATTGTTATCTTTAAGTTACCTGATTAAGAATGGATCCTGCAGAAATAAAGTATATATATATATATATATTTTACAGTCCTTAGATGTATAACTTTATGATATAAATTCCACAGAATAGGTTCTACAGAGCCTACTGGGCACTGGTGGATCACATCCAGTAGATGATGGTACATACTCAATAAACTTTGAACTATTACATGTGTAAACTTATATTTTCCCTCAGTAAATTAATTAATGTATTAGCTGTTTAAATATACTGGCAGACCTGAGTTATGGGGAAAAAAAATCAATTTTGGTTTTAGAGTTTGCCTTTACAAAATTCATGTAAATAGAAAAATCACACAAATTGTTTAACCAAAACCTAAAAATGACAAATAGCTGTTAAAGAATATTTATTAGTATTAATTTTTTGTTAGACCAAGCTGGCTTGAAAATCTCCATACAAAACTGCTCTGCTTAAATACAATGGTATTAAATTCAGGCAGACATGAATTAAGTTGACTTGTTATATCCTCTCAGTAGGTTGCAAACCAGGTGGTCCAGGGGGCCTGTGAATTTTAAAAGGTAAAAACAAACCTAAAAGGCTCCAAGATTGTTCAGGACCTTTTTTTTTTAATTATTAATTAATTTTAGAATAGTTTAGGTTCCTTAATTGATTGATTGACCTTGAAATGCCTAGGACTTATTAATTGATCAGTTTTGCACAACTTGTTTAAAGATGTTTTGGGCTACCCATATATCAGATTTAGAAAAACATGCTTGAGATGGAATTTAACTTAACAGATTTTGAATGGTCATATTAAAATATATTATCTCAAGATAAAAATTGATGTGCAAGGAACAGTACTTACCTAAATTCTGAACAAGTATCATGAGAAAGAACACAGTAAATTTAAAGGTGCATTTTCTCTGTATATTTTTGGAAAACCTGAATCAAAAAAACCTGGAACCATACTGACATTTTTTGATTTGCTAAATGTAGTTCCTCGGCCTGGAAGGAAATGAAATGAATATGGCTGTGACAGGAAGTTAACATGGTTGCTACCGACTCAAGGAATTGTGGGAATTGTAGTTTTGAACTCGAACTTGGTGTGCACAATGCCTCCAGCTAACGCTGAGTTTTTCTATCCCAAGAAATAATTTTGGTTATAATTTTTTTATCGCTCTGAGTTGGGGCTACATTAATGGGACATACCTGCAAATGAAGGTCTTGGTTATTCCTGATCTGACATATTTTTTGTTGTAGAGAGATAGAAGTGGCTGAAGGAAAAACTGCTTTTTGTCCCTTTAAAAAAAATTGGCAGGGAGTGAAAGGGGTGGGGTGGGGCCACAGCAGAGGCTGAGTGGACAGCACTATGTGGGTGGTGGCACAGGGCTGAGCTAGGGTCTGTGCAGCCACTAGCTGAGCCTGGCCCCAGCCTGCACTCATCTGGGTCCCCCCATGGCCCACCAGCCCCCAGACCAGTGCTCCAGCCCCTCCCTGTGTCTGGGGCATTCCACTGCCCCTCCATCTGCTTGGACTGCTTTGGAGCCACTGCCACAGCTGCTTGGATGTTTTGATTAACCTGTTTTGTTAACACTGGGTCTTTCTGGCATGTCTGTTTGTTTCCCGTGATAAAGAAAGGTGGGGAATGCTAGTGGTTAGGGAAACATTCTGCAGATGGAACAACTTGTCTGTGGGAATTGAAATTATTTAAAAGGTAGATCAAAGACTTATCTCATGCGAAAAAGAGAAGTTTTCCACAGAGATAGGCCAAAAGCCTGGACATATAGAGGAGAAATGCTGAAAAACATATTAAAAGATTAATCTCACGCAAAAGAGAAATTTTCACAGAGATAGGCCAATAGTTTGCTGCTACCCTGAACCTTACTTTCAGGGGAGTACTTCTCTCCTTCCCAGTGAAGGAATCCCTCTGAGATTTTCCCCTCTCCTGGGGAGAAAGGGAGCTGAGAGAGATAGCCAGAGAAAATAACTTTTTTCCTCTTCCTTCTGTTTCTGGTGAAAAGTCAAGCCCCACTTCATTCTCACCAGTTGTTGGTTGTTGTCATATATATATATATATATATGAATGAATGACTGTGGCCACAGTCCATATGATGTTCTTCCCTCATAGAATCAGGCTGCCAGCTTCACAAGGCTGTAAGCATCAGAGCTGTCTCCTGCTGGCAGGCTAACAGTTCTTAGGCTGAGCTTCTGGCAAGGAGGGGGAGAGTACCATGAGAGGTGACCCGACAAGAAATGGAAAAAACGGACTCAAAGAGGGTCCAAGAGAAAGACTCAGTTTTATGCATGCCAGCAATATGTTTATATACTAAAAGTTATATACTGTACTCTGGGCAAGGAAGTGGGGGGCCAGGAAGAAGGGAAGGGTGAGCCACTTTGGCTCCTACTGGGGGCAGCAGAGCTTCTATTTGTGCAGCCAGTTATCTAGAGGTGTGACATTTTGCTCAATACTTAGAAGGAAGAGGCCCTCAGGGTCAGAACTTGTCAGGGATTGGCAAGGCAGGATATAGCACAATTTCCTGTCCTCAGAGAGATACAGATAACTCACAAAAGCAACTTAAATGCCCACGAAGACATCAGATAACTCAAAGAAGTTCCAGGATAGGACTTTCAGGTCCTGCCTCCAGTCAGACAAAGTTTCATTCCTATACCTGGGAACACTATGTATTCCTTGCCACAATGGAATATATTTCTTTGTACTGGAAACCAATATAAACCTTTTCTAACTTAAGCTTCATCTTGTAAGTCTTTTGGTCATAGTATGATGAAAAGTAAAACAAATAGTCTTCTAAAATTAAATTACTGTATTAGAAATATACATTTACATGACATTGATCACAATATTATTTTTCTTGACACAATACACATAATGACATTTTTTTTTATTTTTTCATGACATGTTTATGCATGCATATTTTCTTGTATTTTTTCAGAATGAGGGATCTCTAATGCTAATATTGTAGAATATTTATAGTATTTTATAATATATTAGAATATTTTACATCATTATTTTTGAAAACACTAGGTATATTTGTACAATTTTGTTGTTCTTATATAAGATTTCATTGCTTATCCCAGGCTGACCTTGAAGTTTGGATCTTTGGATCTAAGCCCCCCAAATGCTGAGATTACAAGCTTGCCTGGCTACAGAGCACATAAATTGAGTGAATACAATGTAGTGGTTCAGAACTTAATGTCTGGGGTTGGAGAGCCCTGAATTAAATCAAAATAAACCACATCACAGCCTTCCTACTATAGCTACTAAACTACCACTCAGGTAAGCAAAGAATCCAAACTATATAACAGTATATTATAAAGGAGATCACATTCCAATTCAAATATGTTAGAAGCTGATGCTACCTGCTGTGTTCTGATTAACAAGATCCTTTGCATTTAAGGGAAATCTCAATTTTTATGCTATTATTGATATGAAACCTTTGGAGGTGTTTGCTGAACTTGAAAAATTAAATTCTCAGATTTTTTGACAAGATAACCACTCAAGGAGCATTACCCAGGATAGTATAATCTGAAAACAGAACATATCTGAGTGTAAAACATCTGATCCTGTCAATTTCTAGAATAAATCAACAGAAATCCATATAATTGTTTTCATTGTTCTTAATTATGAGATATCAGTATTTAGGTTAATCGGATTGTGATTTAACAATTTGTTACTGTTTTAAACATGCTTTACACAAATGTTTTGTATACTGAAAATAAACCTTTTGCATAATTACTCTTTAATTACCAATTTCATTTCTAGCCAGGAGAATCTGAAATACTTAGCAGTAGCTTCTCCAAAGAAAATATAAGCAAAGTGGATACTGAACTACTGACTTTCATTTTTGTTACAGAATAAAACTTCATGCGTGACAAAATCATTTGCAAAATCTATGCATAGAAGTATAAATTTCCATATTAATTGATGTAGTGAATCATACCTGATAATCAATTTGTTGCCCATAATTGATACAATATTAAGATGATAAAGTCATTTTGAACTATATAAAAATGAATACTGGAGCTTAAAAGATACTCATATTAATTTCAGTATTCTTTTTTAAATATTTTTATCCCTTTTTATGTGTATGAGTGTACTGTCTGCATGTAGGTTGGTGCACCCGTGTCATGCAGTGCTGCAGAGGTCAGAAAAGGGTGTTGGATTCCCCTGGAACTGGAATTAAAGATGGCTTTTATCCACCATGTGGGTGCTGGGAATCAAACCCTGGTCTTCTGTAAGAGCAGTCAGTGCTTTTAACTGCTGAGCCATCTCTCCGGCCCCAATTTCAGTATTCTTTATTTACTGTATTTTCCCTTTACAAAGTTGAGAAATATCTTAATTATTAAAGATTAGTAATTATATTTAGTCATTATTTTCAGAACTCAGACATGAGACATGTCAGAATATTATAAAATTAAAAATGAGTAGACTTAGCATCTTTATCTGAAGATAGTGTGCTGCATTAACTGGGAAATACTGTTAATAGTTGTTCATTTATTTAAAACTTGATATAAATTATATTTTATTTAATTTTTATAATTTTATTTTTTAAATGTATTTAATCTATATTGAAGATGAAATTAAGTTGATTTGTTTTGTAATCAATCCAAGTTAAAAATGAACTCTAAAGAATAGACAGAAGAAAGGAGTGTACATGCCGTCCTCCACATGCTTCATATGTTTCGCCAGTCCCTCCATTCTTCACACTCACTTCCAATCTGGGTTCCCTTGCTAACCCGCTGCTAACAATTAAGTTGCACATCTGCCTTCTTTAATACACTGATATTTTGACTATTAATTTTATTTCTTAATATCAAATAAGTATATAATATGTTTCATTTATTCCCCCACATTCTTATCTTTATCTCCCATAACTAAAATTCCTTTTCCCAGATTTATGAGGGTTCTTTTTTATGATGCATTTCATTTCAGCAGGGTCCTTGGTATGAATACTGGATTAGAACTATTTATTGGAGACTAAAGGGGTCATCAGTGAGCACAGGATAAAAGGAAGTCATTTCTCCACTCCCTGAATCTATTGGAAGTAAATACTTCAAAAGTAAGGGGAAGGGCTCTCTGAGTCCCACCTCTATCCATGCCTGACTGTCAACGCCCTGAGACATTGTCCAGCAAGCCCAGTGAAGCTTGATGCAATGCTAATTTATCTAAACAATAGGACACACACACACACACACACACACACACACACACACACACACGTACACACACACACTCAAACTCTCATATACTGTCTATGATCTCCCTAGCCATGGGCTTCTGAAAAATTTTCCATACGGGGAATGTATTCCTTCCTGTGGAGCATGTCTCAAATCTAATCTGTGAGCAGTCAGTGCCCCATAACAGTAACACCTCTACTGCACAAGTGGGCACATCTTAAGTAGAATGTTTGTCTTGTAGAATTCACAGTGGGATAACATTAACTGCATCATTGCAATTGTCACACAAGCTACCTTGATGATATTTCAAATCTCTCACCCGTGCACACCCTCCACAACCTCCCTGTGGTGGTTTGAATGAGGAGTGTCCCCCATAGGCTTTAAGTATTCAGATATTTTGTCCCCAGTTGGCGGCACTGTTCTGGAAGGTCTTAGAAGGTGTTGCCATTCTGGAAGAAGTATGTCATTGGGGGTGGGCTTAGTGAGTTTAACAAGCCTTTCGGTCGGGTGTCCAGTCTCTCTTTTGACTTCCTGTGCTCCTTGCGAGATGTGACCCTCAGCTTTCTGCTCCAGCCCCGGATGCCATGCCTCCCACCACAATGGACTCTAATTCCCTGGAACCGTCAATCATAAGCTCAAATAAACTCTTCCTTTTATAAGTTCCCTTGGTCATGGTGGTTTTATCACAGCATCAGAAAAGTGACTAATACACCCTCCTCACCGAATTGCAACCTAAAACCATACAAAATCCCAGGGTTGATATAGAAAAGTGGATAAGAAATTCTATCCCAACCTTAGGAACGTTTAGAAATTGATAGCTGCTGACTGAAAAAGAAATACAGGATTTTACCGGAGTCTGGCTCTTGGTTGGCCCAGTGGAAGGATTCACACTGAAGGACATTTAGAGACACAATCAGACTCTATGGGCTGTATCATACACAGGAACACACACACGTGTGTGTGTGTGTGTGTGTGTGTGTGTGTGTGTGTGTGTGTGAATAGGCACTTTTAACTCTGCATAAACGAACTCTCATTACTTCGTTAATTCAAAATTTAAGCAACTATAATTTTATACATTAGGATATAAAGTAGAAGACAATGTGGCTGACATGTGCATACACATGTGTGACACACATTGGAAAGGATATACCTTAATGGACTTCTTGTTTTTAGGAACATGAATCATTGTCAAAGGAACATCTCAAACATTTAATCTCTTGTAAAATTCTTATCATCTACCAAATGCATTAGCACATATATTGATATATTAATGTTTACTTTTAGTAAGTGTTAGAAATCCCTAATTGAAAACCGTTAAATCCTTGTATGAAGCTATACTGCCCAAAATGAAAAGTAAACCAGCGATAGCAGTACCCCAGAAGAAAATATTTACATCCTACCTTTACTATAAAACACATTCTTCTTTCCTGTCCCACACAAAGCACAACTTCTGCAAGTTCTGCTTTTCACTGGGGATGATATGGTGCTTGATCTGTAGGCTTTTTTCCAAGAGAGGTGAACAACAGCTTTAGGCAGTTGTCAGAATTTCTGCAGCTTAAATATGAATCTTTCAAATGCTTTCCTTTTCAGAAGAGCACATTGTGATATAATAGGAAATCCTTTAAGTATGGCTGCAGATCTTTTAAAGACCTTTGAACATGATAGTTAAGATTTTATAAATAACTGCACTGTCAGTTTATATATTATCCAGTTCAGTTCTTCATATTGAGTTAGTAATGCAGGGATAAGAAATAAAGGAAAGAGAATCTCTGGTTTTGTACAACTTCTGCATAAGTCTGTATTCTTGCAAGTCTCATCAGATTCCATGGTTGATAATGACATTTTCCATCATATTCCTGTCACCTGTGTGAAGTCAGAGTTATAGTAAGAAATGGAATATGAATCCAACTAATAAAGAAGTACCATCATTGTTTAAAGAAAAATGATCTCTACTGGACATTTATTTATAATATAATACTTCATACCTATTGCCCTAAAGCAACAACTTTTGAGGTTACTTCTCAATCAATTTTGTCTAAGAATTCCGGCAGAGGACAGAAAAGATAACTTCTTTGTTAGCCAGGACCCCATGAAGGAAGACCCTAAGGACTTAAAGTTATCTGTATATAATGCTTGGCTGTTAAAATGATCGGGAGGTTTCATCATTCACATATCTGCAGCTGACACTCAAATAGTTTGACATCAGTGTCCTCAGTACTTGTCTATGAGCAGGTTTACATGACCTCCATATGCAACTTGGGCTTCCGTAAACTTTGTTAGCCCCACATTCCCGTGGGCTTAGAGCCAAGAGAACAGAGAGAGAGAGAATTCCATAGCCTTTTGCACATTCGTCTTATGAGATACAGAGATCGCCTGTACCCAGGTTCTCCAGTGGTCACAAGACTGTCCACATCTAAGTAGGAGGTGCTGATATGACAGAAAGCAAACTGTCTTTGACATGCTACTAAGAGCACTAACATGACACAATGGGCTTTGGCACAAATGACAGTGTTTGAATTCCAGTGGGGGGACTGTGGAGGGTGTTAAAGGGGAAGAGGGTGTAAAGATGATTAAGACTGATTAAGATACTCTGAATGAAATACAAGAAAATTAAGTGAAAAATGAATATGTATAGTTTTATTGATTATTTGAAACTAAATAATTATACATTTATTTGACCAGAGATAATGGTTAAATAAATGCCACAAATGCTAACAAAATTAAACACAGGGTTTAAACAAACTTCCAGGGATGAAAGAACAATTCCTACATAGATAAGAAAAATCAAAAGCAAATTTATCAAAGGGCCCAGCAGCTCCATGGTTCTATATTCTGTCACAAGCCAACAGGATCCTGTTAACAACACACAGGGGGAGGAGGTTTGGGCTGATTTTCATGTCAAAAACATAGATCTGACAGGATCAAAGATACACTATTAAGCTGCATGATAGCATTTGATGCTCTGTGACAAGCTTGATCTCCTGTAATATCTAAAAAAATTCTTTCACAGAAAAAAAATTCACACTTCAACATTTAGCATTTGTGAACATTTCAATCATTTTTAAGAACAGCATTTTGCAGTAATTTCAACCTCATTAAACCATATCACAAACTAATGGACAGAAATACAAACACTATTTCAGTTGACCTAGCAAAAGCAGCATATACATAAAAGAATCAGAGATTATTTTATATGAAATGGAAGCAACTCATTGTTCTGAATTGAATAAAAACAATTTCCTTGTAAACATAAATGAATTCTGATAGTCTGCTGAAAGAAAAAAATAGTTCATCTGTGAAACTGTTAATTCAGCAATATATCCCTTCTACCCACACTTCTACCTTCTATTCTCAGGGATGACCTGACCTGAATTATTTCCTCCAACAATCCTAACGAAATAAGACAGGGGCTGGAGAGATGGCTCCATGGTTATGAGCACCGACTGCTCTTATAGAGGACCCGGGTTCGATTTCCAGCACCCACATGGTGGCTGAGAACTTTCTTTAACTCCAGTTCCAGGGGAATCCAACACCCTGTTCTGACCTCCGCGGCACGAGACTGGTGCACCAACCTACTTGCGGACAGTACACTCATACACATAAAAAAAATAAATAAATAAAAAATTAAAAAAAGATTAAAGAGGCTCCGTCCCTTCCTAAAAAAAAAAAAAAAAGTGAGACAAACCTTTACACTATCTCAGTGTTCCTAAATATTTGAGACCCTTTGATCAACTTAAAAAATCAAGGAGAGAAATAAAGTTCCTTTATTTGGTCATTTTTATTTAGTGATGTTTAGTCTATGAGAGATTAAAGGTGCAAGCCTCTCTCTCCCTTGCCCCTTCACTCCCCCATCTTTCCCTTTCTGTCTTTCACTCCCTGCATTTCCCCTTGCCCTCTTCCACTTTCACTCTGCACACCCTTTCATTTCCTTCGCTCTTTATTCCTTTCACTCACCCCCCCAAAGAAAAAAGAAAAAAAAAGAGAGATTAAAATTTAGGAATTATGATGATAATTTTTTACTAAATCCTATTAAAATATATCTTAAAACGAATATTTGACAATTAATAAATTAAAAATATTAGTGTTAATTTTGTATTTTTAGATGATGACTGAGGTTGAATACATCTTCATAAAAATTTCTTTTGGGGCTGGAGAGAAGGCCTAGTGTTTAAGAATGCCGACTGCTCTTGCAGAGGACCCGGGTTTGATCCCCAGCACTCACAGGGCGACTGAGAACTGTCTTTAACTCAAGTTCCAGGGGAGTCTGACACCCTCTTCTGACCTCCGTGACATTGCACGACACGGGTGCACCAACCTACATGCAGACGGTACATTCATACACATAAAATAAATAAATAAATAAATTAGAAAATGTTAAAAAAAATTTCTTTTAAGAGGTGCTGTTGACATGGCTCACCAGGTAAGAGAATTTCAGATTCTTTTGCAGAAGCTCCATGGTCGAATCCTAGCACTCACATGGAGGTTAACAATTGTCCATGATTGCAACCCAGTGGATCTGATGCCCTCTTCTGTCCTCTGAGGGCAGGGAACAACATGACCGCACTTACATGCATGCACGCAAAACACTCATATACATAAAATAAAAATACATTTAAAATATTCTTTATAGAATTGATATATTTGTTTCTATTCTCTTCATGTTTTTCTGTTGATTTTAGAATTTTCTATTCTATGCAGTATGAGAATTACATTGTCTTCTATATGTGTTACAAATCTTTTTCTGTTTATCGTTTATTTTGCTTGATTTTTGCTAATGTTGATTTTGATATTTTCCAAAGTAAAATAATTGGATACATCATTTTTTCATGTCAGTTCCAGTTGATATTTATAACGTTCTTTCCCACTTACTGTCAAAAAATAATTCCTCTTATTTTTTTTCAAGAACATTTTGTGTGTATGGAGATCACAAATATATTTTTTGCATCATTTGTGCAATTTCATATTAATTTTATATTTTTATATGACTAGCCATTTTCACAACAGCATTTGTGAAATGTCTTATTTTTCTACATTGCTTAAAGTAATGTTAATTTCATGATAGCACAAGCTATGATTTCTTTTGAGTGTTTGTGTGTGTGTGTGTGTGTGTGTCTGTAGAGACAGACAGGCTGTGTTTATTCTGTTTTCTAGTCCTTATGAACACCAATGAGCAAGTAAAGTGAAATGTCTTGCCTAACTGGTATTACTTAGCAGAGAATAAATTGCTGATTTTGTAGATTGTGGCAGTAGTGACAGCAATGATATTAAATTACTGCTGAATTCCAAAGTCCCAGATGTACTGACTAAACTCCAGAGGCTCTATTTGCACAGAAGAGTGTCTAGATTTGGGAGTTTGCCCAATAGGGCTTAGTTAGGATGCTGTAATGCAAGAGTTCTGATGGGGGATTGGGACTTGGAGGGGACTGGGTTTGGTTGGAATCCATTGTATGAGATGTACAGATGCTTAAAACAATAAAAATAAGTAATAAATAAGTAATAAATAAATTAAATAGTGCTTGCTGTTTCTAAACAGCAGATCTACAAGTACTGTTTTTCACATTTTTCATGTGTTTCATACATACTTTTCATTTATTCTTAATCGCCTTTATACCAGCTTCTTCCTTGCCACCCTCCCACGGCTATGTCCCTTCTCCAGAGTTCACACTGTCATTTGTTCTAGAGTCCATTGCCAAATCAGTCACCCCTCTCGCTCCTCACTGCCAGGTCATCCTCTGGGCTCTAGTCAGCCTATCTGGAGTCCCTTTTCTAAAGAAGTCCAGGTCTTCCTCACCCAAACACCATCTGCTGCCAATATATCCTCAGCTCTGCTACACGCTTCTGCAGTTTTGTACTGGGTTTTTGTCCAGCTGAGTTTGCATTGGTCTTGGGCATGCTGATACCAATGCTGTAGGTTCATATGAACAGAGACCCAGGAGCTTGTAGAATTCATTTCCACTTTCATCTCGCATTACCTCCCTGGCATTAAAATCTTTCTGCCCCCACTTCCATAAATTTCCCTGAGCTCAGGGTGGGTGAAGTTTAATAAAAGCAGCCTGTCCATGGAACCACACTATGTAAACTCCTAAACTTCATGGTTAGTTTGGCCATTCAGGCCCTTTTGAATTCCTGGTCTCTTGTTGCTTGGAGGAGCTTTCTGAACAAGAGTTAAACCTTCTGAGGTCTCTACTCTATGGTGGTTGGATCTTATATGTAGAAGTTGTATTGTAGATGTAGATGTGTGTTCACTTGACAATAGTCATCATAGCTCTCTTTTGCTAGTACTGCTTAATCAAAATGGTAGGAAGTAAGCTATCATTTTGTTTGAAATGTATTTTTCGACCTATTAACACATATTAATTGAACATATCAACAGAATTATTTCTGATAATTCCAAACAGATATATCCTATGAATTGGTCTAATACAGATGTAATTTTTCTTTCAACCTCATTGCCATTTTCTCAATCTCTGGTAATCATGACTTTACTTTTGAGTTGAGCTGGTGTGTGTGTGTGTGTGTGTGTGTGTGTGTGTGCATGTGTGTGTGTGAATTTGTGTGTTTGTGTGTGTGTATATGTCTTATTCATCCATGTATTCATCACATATTCTTTATTTGTTCATCTGGAGAAGAATGAGACCTCTGTTGACCTTCTACCTTAGCTATTGTTAACAGTGCTACAATAATAAAGAATTGAAGTTTTTGTGATATGCTGACTTCATTTTTTATTAGCGTTATAGCTAGATCAATTTGTAAATCTACCTTAGATATTGAGTTAACTGTATTATTAAGATAGTTCAGAAACTGAGTTAGCTCCTTAGAATATTAAGCCTGAAAATTGTCTCTTTTTTAATTAAAAAAATGGAGGTGGGTAGAATCGCCTAGGCAAGTCATGCTGAGTTTGAATTCATTATTTTACTGTCTCAAAATCTGAGGTGTGGGAATTATGTGCATGTGCCATCACATTATACTATAAGTTTTTAATATAAAATTGTATAATGATGATCAAAAAGCAATATTTTGTAGAATACCCTGAACTACATCTCTTAAAAATTGAACAAAGCACACTTTAGTCAGAGTGTTTTAAAACCTAATGTTACAATATTGTAGACATTACAGAAACATGCATTACAGAAAAATACTTTTATGTGATGTATGTACAAATATTTTAAAAGTCTGAAAGCATGTCACTAGAAAATCTGCTAATACAAATTTCAAGAACCGTTAAGATTGTCTTTTTCCTTATATGAATGAATGTGTTGACTGTAAAGCACAAAATAACTTAGCATTAGGGAACTTAATTTTGTCTATATTTACATGCCTCTTTTTTCTTTCACAATTCTTTGTGTTTGGTTTATAGAAAAAGATTGGAGAAAACATTCAGGTATTCCTTAATGTTCAATAATTTTATGATCATATTTTTAAATCTTCAATACCATCTTCAAATCATAAATGAGCAGTATTTATTATACCAAATTAATTGGCATTGGTAAAATTTTCCAAAAGATAATTGATCCTCTACAAGAGCTAAGTATTCAATAATCCAACAGTGATCTGATTTAGTCACAATAATTATGATAACAGTTGTGGAATTTTATACCAAGTACTTCTGTATCTCTTTGCATATATCAAGCAAATGTCCTGTAGTTTACTTCAATACTGAATCCAATGGTCTAAAGTTAGTATAAAGCCAGTAATTAGAATGACTTTTTATTCTCAAACTAATCCACACTTTAGACATTTGTCACAAATATAGCCTGCCTATTTAGGTGTCATTCCTACTTGACTACAAGTCAAAATTCCAAATATCCCTTCCTGCCGTGGAGGTCACAGAAGTCAAGTAACAATTTACTCATGTTTTGATGCATAATATCTTATAAAAGATATTATGGCTGGGCATGGTGGCACACGCCTTTAATCCTAGCACTTGGGAGGCAGAGGCAGGAAGATCTTTGTGAGTTCAAGGCTGGCCTGGTCTACAGAGTGAGTTCCAGGACAGCTGGGGCTACAGGGAGACCCTGTCTCAAAAAAGACCAAAAAAAAAAATAAATAAATAAATGAAGGTATTATGAAGGATGCAAATAAACAGCCAGTTGAATATATGCATAAAATTAGGTTGGACGAGATATAATGACTTTAAATACATATCACTTAAAACTGTTTGCAACAGTTTCCACTTAACTTTGGAACCGCAGGCTCTTAGGAATGGAGGTGGGCTGATTACTCTTTCTGCCACACATTTTAGTTCTCCCCTTGAACAGCCTAGAAAATTGGTGGTATTTGTAAACTACAGATTTATCATTCCATGCCTATTATACAGATTTAATTAAGAACTGCTTAATTGCAAGAAAGAGCTAATTAATAAAATGAATAAAATAACAATAATAAAGAAATTTTGACTATATATGCTAAAATCCAGGTTAAAATATATATTTTAGAATATTAACTTGTACAACACTCCTCTGGGTATCAGGAAATGTGACAATAAATATTGTAGTGTTCTGTCCCCCAAAGGCATGCACTAATATCATGCTAAATGTGATGTGTATTAATGTGCATGTGCAATGTGCATCCAGCCATTAACTCCTGTTGAACCAGGAGAGGTAAACTGCACAGATATCATTTACTACTTCATTTAGATGAAGCTCTACCTCAAAGGCAGTGAGCAGCATTATCAAATCTCAAAGCCATTAAGTTGGGAAACAGCAATGGACAACCACGCAGTTTTATTCTTAAGGTAAAGCCCATTTTCCTCATTCAACATCAGTCTCAAGAAACTCAAATCTTGAGATGCTTAAAAATAGCTTCAATCCTCGAGTCCATGTTTTTCAAAGAACATAGAGGGAAAATGTTGAATCTCAACCTCTAGAAAAATGTTTAAGAGAATGGGAAAATATTCAGAGCAAAATTCTACATAAAACATTCTCAAGTTTAATATCCATATATATATTTATACTTCTGAAAAAGAACACGTTTTGTAAGTTAAGATGAAATAATTCTCTCAAACTGAACACACTTAATTAAACATTATACTATCACAGGACTAGTGAAATAAGTGCACAGTTTTACATGACATATTGGTATCTGTGCTGGGTAGCTTTAGTGTCAACTTGACACAACTGTGTTGAGGGATCCTCAATAGGGGAATTGGCTCCATTGGACTGGCCTGTGGCCCTGTCTGTAAGACATCGTCTTGATTGTTGAGTTATGTGGGAAGGGGCAGGTTTTTATGTACAGTATAAGAAATCAGGCTGGGCGTGGGTCAGGGGAGCAAGCCAGTAAGAAGCATTCTTCCATAGCCTATGCTTTAGCTCCTGCCTCCAGGTTTCTGCCCTGAGATCCTATGTTGGGCTACCTCAGTGAAGAACTGTGACCCAGGAGATATGAGCCAAATAAACCCTTTCTTCCCCAAATTGGAATTGGTCAGAGTCTTTTGTCACAGCAATGAAAAAGTGAACTAGAACAGTATCTTTTTTTTTTATTTTCTCAAAATAATATTGGCATAATATAAAGTTGTATTGATTTCACTAACCTCTAATTTATAGATGTATTAAGTAGTTCATAAAAGAATGCATATATTATCAGAGCCACCTTGATCTATGCATGGATGCCACAAATCCTTGTTGGGATTGGCTATGAGGAACAGGATTATCATCAATTCTCTTGAAACAATGTTCTATCAAAGACATGCTAACATGATCCAGCAGAATTGCTTTATATATTAGATTACAATATCTAAGAGTTAAAGGACAAGCCAGTCGTGGTGATGCATGTTTTTAATCCTAGCACTTGGTAGGCTGAGACAGGGGAATCTCAGTGAGTTCAAGGCCAGCCTGGTCTATATCTTGAGTTCAAGGACAGCTGGTACTAAAGAGAGATCCTGTTTCAAAAACACCAAAAATCGAGGCCTATGCAAACAAATGAAGAGTGCTGCAACTTCCAGAATATGTCCTAAAGTTAATATGAATTCACTCTTTATTTTTAAATAATACATTTATTTTTTTTAATTAATTTTTATTGATGCTTTGTGCATTTCATACATTTTTTCCAATTCAGTTCAGGCTTATTTCCCTTTCCCTCCCCCCCATCCCCACCCCATCCCAGATCATGCATTCTGCCATAACTGTCCTGCATCTTTCTCTCAGTTTATCTAATTGGCTATTGGCTCTCCCCTTGGAGAAATAACCCATGGCTGATGCCACAATCTTACATCCTCTACAGGTTAGATGTTATAAGCCACAGTAAGACCCTGTCATATATAACAGGGGGGAAAATTGTAATTCATGGATTAACATATCCAAACATGTGTCTATGCTAAAGTAACCTACCATAACTATTAGTGCTGCTTAAATACCTATATATCTAATTGCTTGTTCTTCATTAGTAGGATCAAAAGGTTATTCCTGGACAAACTGTCAGCCCATGAAAGGAAACAGCCAGAATTGACCAGAGTCCAAGTCAACAGCTCCAGAGAGAGTGGACTGTTTTACCTCTCATCCACCTGTGCCCCTTTTCTAAATAATACATTTATTGATGTTTTGTGTATTTCAGACATCATTTTCAGTTCAATTTAGACCTATTCCCCTTTACCTTCTTCCCACCCCACACCAGTTCATGCATTCTACCCTACATGTCCTTTATCTTTCTCAGTCTTTTTAAGGTTTTTCTCTCTAAAGGTTTATTATTTTTGGCAGAGTTTAACTATATCAGTCCTTTCTTTGACCTAGCCTTTATGTTGTTGTGGTTCCCTCCCAATTGTATTGCTCTAAAGTATGACTATATATATACACATCATATATGTACCAGAATTATGTCCTCCAGGAATAAACTATATGTTAACTCCAATATACGTTTAGGAGTTCACATTTTCTTCCTTTTAACTTTATATTACTCTAAAATATGAATATATACCTTCTGCCCATATACATTAATTTTCATGTCTGAAGTTAAAGTGGTAAGTTAATTCTAGGGCTCATTAAGAGATAAGCATTATAACATCACAGTTGCTTTCAGATAGAAAGAAATATAACAATAACGCTGCTCAGCTTGCCTTTCCATTTGGGGATTTGGTGGTAGCATCCACAAATGAGGGAAAGCATTTCCATTTTTTTGGGGGGGGGGGAGTTTGTTACTTCACTTAGCATAATGGCTTCGACTTCCATCAATTTATCTCCAAAGTTCATCATGTCTTCTTTCTTTACTGCTGCATAGAACTCTATTGTTTAGATCTACCACATTTTTGTTATCCATTCATCAGTTGAGGGGGCATTTGGGTTTGTTTCAACTCTTCCTATTGTGAAGAGAGCTGCAATAAACATAGACATGCATGTATCTCTGTGAAAGGGTGAGTCTTGTGGCTATATACCTAGGAGTGGTATGGCTGGGTCAGGGGGCAGGCTCATTTTGAGGCTTTTAAGGGTTCTCCATACTGCTTTCCACAGTGGATGAATGAGTTTACATTCCCACCAGCAGTGGATGAGTGTTCCCTTTTCTCCAGCATTTGGTGTCTTTTGTGTGATCTTAGCTAGTCTTATCAGAGTGAGATGACATCTTAGAGTGATTTAATTTGCATTTCCTTAATTGTTTGCCATGTTGAACACTTCTTAAGATGTTCCTCAGCCATCTTAACTTCCTCACTGGTGAAGTTTTTGTTCAGCTCTAAGAAACACTACTGTGATTAGACCCATTTTAGGAACCTGGGCTGCATTAAAGGCAAGTATGGGCAGTTAGCTCGTGTAGTAATCTCTTTCTATTCAGTTTTCAGAAAATATTTTGGCAAGGGCAACTTAATGGAGAAGGCACTTAGTTTAGTTTACAGTTCAACTTATAGTCCATCCTGACAGTGAAGTAAACACAGCACGATTTGAAACAGTTGCTCACATTGCATTTGCAATCAGAAACCAAACTGAATACCAACTGCTGCATCTTTCTTATGCTCTCTCGCACTCTCTCCCCTCTCATTATCTTCTCTCTCTCTCTTTCTCTTTCTTATATCAGGCATTTGTCTAGCAATGACTATTTCACATACTCATGAAAAAATTATCAGCCAGCTCTGGCGGCACACTGGGCCAGAGAGGAAGGTAGATTTCTGTAATTTCAAGGCCACCCTGATCTATATAATGAGTTCTATGCCAGACAAGCCTACATAGTGATACCATGTCTCTAAAATCCACTCCCCTCAAAAAAAACTAAAAACAAAACAAAACAAAAACCTTACTGATGTACAGAAATAGTCTAGTCTCGGGGAAACAACTTTGACTGCATGGCATTGTAGTAAAAATTTTCAGTGCTCTATCATATGTAAAGTTTGTGCTGAGATGTTATACAGAGGGTGATTTTCTATGAAAGGGAGTCTTTACTGTATTTCTAAGATTACTTCCAATATTGAAATTCAATAACTTTTACATTCAATAGCTGGTATGTTTCTGAAACAAAGTGATAGTAATATTTTTCAATTAATGTTTAACTTCATTCAGCCTTCTTCAAACAATGTGACTCTTCTACACTTGGTCTAAATCAGTAGTGTCCTGTGCAGGGTCAGATGCTGAGCCCCCTCCACACTCCCACCATGCATTGCATCTCCCCATTGGCAGATACCAGCAGGGATGTAGTAGATTGTTTTTGCTGGTTTTCCTAGAAATGAATCTGTAGAAAAGAGAAACAAAACATTGAACATCAGTTCTGACAAATATATTCATGACTTACAAAGGCCAGAATACCTTTTGACATATGTAAGAACGCATAATGAGGAATACGAAAAGAAGAAAATCAAGGTTAAATTTTGGAAACTTCCAGCTTTCTAAAATGCCAAAGTCAGTAGATGGAAAAACAACAACAACAAGACAAGTGGATTTGATCATGGGTACAGAAAATAAAATCTCAGATTTGAAGGTAGAATAATGAACTGAAAATCCTGTTGAGATCAAAAGCTAGAGACCGGAAGATGACTGGAAAATTACTTGAGAATCTAGTGTAGGATTCATACCTTGCAGAAAGAAAATTAATAGAGGGGCTGGGAATCAAATGCAGGCTCAAATATCAATGGCATTGTCATATATCCCTTAAGAGAAACCAGTATCTGTACATCAAAGCTGTCCTTAAACACTTTTTTCTACAATGGTTTTGACTGCCTTTCTATTAGGACCAACTGCATCTTTCCTACAGTATGCTGTCTCATCAGCTACACAGAGGTCTCTATTCTCCCTGTTAGATAGGAGAATTAGTGTTCATAGTAGGATGTTTTTTTTCAGTGCTGGTGATTAAACTCAGCACCTTACAAATCCTAGGTATTCTCCCTACCACAGAGCTATATCCCCGGTCCCTGTGTTGTCCAAGATAATATCTTAATACATAGGCCTAGGTGGTTATAAATTCACAATCTTTCTAAAATATCTCCATAAACATCTGTTAAATGAGCCCCTTCTACTACAGCAGCACTTGTTTTGGGAAAGAAAATATATTAAACATATAATGTGTTTTCAAGTCTACCTCCAGATATCCAGTCCCCAGCTATTATGGAACTAAAAGTTAGGAGTTACATACAGTTTGCTACTTTGTACATAAAGGTCTCTCTGGAGTCTTATTTGCTCAAATATGTACAAAATTTCAATTGGTTTGTTACTTTTTATTTTATTGTTATTAGCTATCTATTCCTTTAATTTTTAATTATTTTAATTATTAAGTTTTGTGTCTTGAATAAATCTTTTCTCTAAATGTATGTAAGTGTGCCATGTGGAACAAAGCTTTTGGATGCAAGAATATGGTGTTAGATCCTTTGGAATTAAAGGTATGTTTGTTAGAAGCCAGATAGATCCTGAGACCTGACCCTGGGGATCCTGACAAAGCAGCCAGTGGTCTTAAACACTATGCCATCTCTCTAGACTTGGCTATGCATTCTTGAAACTACTTTTGTCTACAAAAATTATACAAAGAGCCAAATGTAATATTATGTGTGTATACATAAATTCATACATGTATATATTCTTTCTATATAGTACATATATAAATATATACATTTATGAGAAATTAAATACTATAATATCTGCATATATTGCATAAGCATATATATAATTTAGTATTTAGTACTATCTAAATATACATAACTTGATTACATATGTATATCACTTAGTCTTCATATCAAATGAGAATATATTTTATTGTTCGTCCTATTATTTTGATAATAGAATTTTTTATCTTAGGGGATCATATGACTCTGACTCTCAGGAGAGTTTATAATTATATATGAATGATTTGAGCCCAGCCATTTTATGTCCCTACAATACAGATGTGATGATTTTGTCTATAGCAACTTATATAAAAATTATGGTATTTTTCCCTAATGCATGTAAGACATAATCATATTTTCTACCTAACAAAGCAAATGTATATGAAAGTATTTCCCCTTCACAGATCATAAAATACCATATAATTTTCATATAGTTTGAACTAGTTTGGGCCTTTGTATGGGTTCCTTTTTAATTGATTATATAAATCTTTGATGCAAGTTTGCTATAGGATAGTGGTAGTCTCGGTATTTTGAAGATTATATTTGATAATAGCAGAAATCATAAATTTATCCTGTCATTTTCCAGCAAATTGCACTGAGCTTAAAGTCTGTCTCCCCCCCACACTTCTCTATTTATGTGTGTGTGTGTGTGTGTGTGTGTGTGTGTGAGTGTGTGTGTTCCCAATGATAGCCCTCATTTCTAATTTATCCTCTAAACATTCAAGATCCTTTTCTACCTGAACAACTAAGGAGTACAACACTAATGACGGCTTAAAGCCCTTACAGTGAGAAGGGTATTTTTTCTTATGAGGCCTCGGTGGGTTCTCTGGAGAATCTATTTCTAGGGAGCACTTCTTTTCTATTTGGTTAGTCTCACTCATTCATATTATCTGACCTGTTTATGCAGAAATCCACCTCTGGTACTTGATTCTAATGGCCTAAATATCTTTGTGCATTCCCATTGATGTACATAGTCTGATTTTAGCTTCCTAATGTTATTGCGATATACTCTCTAGTGGTTTTTATTTGATTGGTTGTTTGACACTAGCCAAAAGGTCCATATTATATTAAGACTCAGAAAATCTAGATCCTTGGAAACCCATCATTTCATGCAACAAAACAAAACATTTTAAATAAAATGTCCCCATTATTTCTGCTTCCAAGTTTAATATCTCACTCTGATTTGTCTAATTCCCTCATAATTCCTTCTCAAAATCTCAGGAAGATCTAGTCATAGAACAGTTTCATTTTGCATCTTTAATACTTTAACTAGAGATGTTATAAGCAAAGCATCTTGATAAGTATTCAAATGCTAATATACATGAGGACCAGATACATTCCTGGTAAGAAAAAAAAAATAAAACGTTATGTACATATTTTGTTTTATTTTGAGACAAGGTATAAGCATGTAACTCTGGCTGGTCTGGAATTTGCTTTATATAGAGTGGGCTGGCCTGAAATTCATATAGATACATCTGCCTATTTATCTTGAGTTCTGAGATTAAAAGTATGTGCAAACGTGCCTGATTTGTACACATATATTTATCAATGACTACATTAAAAAATTAGTACTAATTTTTTAATTTTTTAATGTACTCATTGATAAATATAAGTACTGCCTGATTCTTTCTCTCCAAAGTGAATGTTAAAAGGGATGTTGATATTTGTCATATTTTCTCATCACAATCCTGACTAAACACTTCCATTAGACTTAGAGTCTCCCAGAAGTATTTAATTCCCTTGATTTTTATAAATACCCCAGGTAATCATATAGACTTTGATGTTGTTAACGTCAGCATCCAGACACTTTGTGCTCACTCATGTCCCAGTACCTTCTTACTCTCCTCAGCCTTCACCGGCTCCACTTCCTGCCATGCGCTCACTGAACCCTTTGTCTTTCCCTCCAATCCCTCTCTTCCACAGGATGCCAGGTTGTCTTCAGGCTGACTTCAAACATGTCTAACTGCAACATTTGTTTATCATTCTTTTCTCACATCATCTCTCGCAGTATCTGTTACAAATTCACAACTCTGGGGCTAGAGAGATGGCCTAGCAGTTAAGAGTGCCGACTGCTCTTGCAGAGGACCCGGTTTCGATCCTCAGCACCCACATGGCGGCTGAGAACCATCTTTAACTTTAGTTCCAGGGGAATCCGACACCCTCTTCTGACCTCCGCAGCTTTGCACAACACTGGTGCACAAACCTACATGCAGACAGTACATTCATACACATACAAAAATAAATAAAAATTAAAAAACTAATAAATTCACAACTCAAAACTGCTTATTAGCAAATAATTTAATTATTTTTCCCTAACTAGTAGATCAAATAAAATTTGAGAGCGAAAGTATGGTATTGAAATAGAGAAAAATGCCAAGTGACTTAAATTGACTTTCAGTCAGAAAATTGTTTGATTTTGCAAGTTGAATAATATTTCCAATTCTAATTTAATATTTGGCTTCATTGTTAAAATATATCAATTTATTTAAGATGCCCATATTCTCAGGATCACAAGATCCATTGCCATCTTCGGTGTTCGTGTTGTTGACTCTCTCATAGACTTGCACTGTCAATATACCTTCTTCAAGAAAGGCTCCTGTGGCATCCTTGAAACACACTTCTCCTTCCCTTCCATTCCTGTCAGGATAGTCTGTATCATTCCTCTTTGAAGTTGTAAGCTCTTGTCCAGTTATACCTGTAGAATCCTGAGCTCTTCCTCTCTGTTTTCTACCTAAGAACTCTCAGACTTGCTTTTAATTATTATCTAGAATCGATCACTTGCAAAGAGCTGCTTTAACTGGA
The DNA here is from genome assembly GCA_009823505.1 of Rhizomys pruinosus. Lineage (NCBI taxonomy): Eukaryota > Metazoa > Chordata > Mammalia > Rodentia > Spalacidae > Rhizomys > Rhizomys pruinosus. The sequence goes on along the minus strand of VZQC01000855.1, from coordinate 791,335 downwards.
TGCCTGCTCTAATTTCAAGAGCCGTAAATCCAGCCACTTCACTGACACAGGTACTTACAAGCCTGACAATAGTGCCAGTTCCACTCAACAACATGTGAGTGTGTAGTTAGCCTCCCTAATCACTGAGTAAGTAGCTCCTCAGAGCCAATGTCCTTTCCCTGTGGCATCTACAGCTCAAGCAAGGTCCTCTTGATCCTGGCCAACTCTCTCCTCGTTTTCTGTTCACCTTATCTACAGATACATGAGTCAGTTCCGGCCGTGATAAAATTCACAAACATTTATGCCTGTAGTCTTCATAACTGGAAGTTCATGTCAACAGAGCTAGCAGATTTGGTTTCTGATGAGGATCCTAGTCCTGCTTCTACTACCTGACTTCTCTCTGTACCTCACATGTCAGAAATTTAGGGTAGAGATTGGGGTTTGATGGCTATTCTTTTGTTTATAAAATAACTAAGGCTATCGAGTTAATGCCATTAAGACTCAACAAAACTCTATCACCTTCCAAAGTTCCAAAATATGAATGATAGTAAAGTATGATTTATACTTGAAAATCTGAGAGGGGATATAGTCAGTGCATACCAGATATTTCACACAAATATCATCTCTTTTGAATTTGCAACTTCTTCCCTATATACCTTATCAACAAACTTTTTCACACCTCTCTTAACCTCCCTTAACTCTTGTTACACAGAAAAGGTGGTATTTTTTCTAATATTAGATTTATTATTTCTATTTTGTGTGTATATGTGTGCTTCCTTGATATATGTAAATGTAATCATGTTGTCCTAAGCCATGGAGATCAGGAGAGAGCACTGTACACCCTGGAACTGGAGTTATGGGTAGTTTTTAAAATTTAGCCTTCAAGTAGGTGCTGTGATTGAAACCCAGGTCCTCTGTAAGAGCAGACAATGCTCCTAACTGCTGCTGAGCCATCTCTCCATCCCAAGAATGGTGTTTAATTAGAGATCTAATCATGCCACTAGGTACCAAATACAAACAATTCTTGCTTTTTGAGGATAAAAAAATTATGCAATTTACTTACTTAAGCTGACACACTCTTAGACCTTCAGCCTGCTTGGTAACAGACCCTGGTTGAAATTTTAGTAACAACCACATTACATTTCTTCTAGTTTCATAATGCTTATATGCATTTGAGGTGGTTCAGCCTTATGAGTGGAATTTTTTTCATTTCCCTCTATCCACAGAGTGATAATTAATAAATCATTGTAAAATATTTTATTTATTTATTTAGTTTTATTTTATTTATTTATTTTTTTGGTCTTTTCGAGACAGGGTCTCCCTGTAGCCCCAGCTGTCCTGGAACTCACTCTGTAGACCAGGCTGGCCTTGAACTCACAAAGATCCGCCTGCCTCTGCCTCCCGTGTGCTAGGATTAAAGGTGTAAAAATATTTATTTTTTTTACATTTTTTTAAAATTTTATTTATTTCTGTTTGTGTATGAATGTATTGTCTGCATGCAAGTTTGTGCACCCGTGTGGTGCAATGCCACAGAGGTTAGAAGAGGGTGTCGGATTACCCTGGAACTGGAGTTCTCCTGGAATTGGAGTTTCAGACGGTTCTTGGCCTCCATGTGGGTGCTGGTGATCGCACCCGGGTCCTCTGTAAGAGCAGTCGGCGCTCTTAACTGCTAGGCCATCTCTCCAGCCCATATTTTATTTATTTTAATTATGTCTATAAGAGTGTTTTGTAAGTGCACCATGTGCTTGCCTGGTGACCGTGAAGGTCAGAAGAGGGCATTGGATCCCTAGGAACTAGAGTTCAGGATGTGTATTCAGCTGAAACATGGGTTCTGGAAACAAAATCCCCATCCTCTGTTAGAGCAGCAAGTTCTCTTAACTTGTGAGCCATCTCTTGAAACCCAGGATATGCTTGCTTATTCTTCACACATCAGCTCAGGTATTGGACTGGGACGAATGTCTCATCATAGCTAAAGAAACTTACCTATTATATGGTCATCTCCTTTCCTACACTTTAGAATATGTTAAAATAATGGTTGTTCTGTTAGTGTCTATCTTCATTCCATTTCCTACACTCTAAGAACCAAGGGAGCAAAGTCTTTTCCTACTGGGCAAACTTTTATCACTAATGTCTAAGAAAATAGTTAGTCTTAGAAAAATGCTCTTGACTGGATGCTTGTGTCATGCATTGCTTTTAGAAATCACGGAGTTTATATTTGACTTTTGCACCACACTATTTTCTTAGAGAACTTATAGTGTCCTCAGCTCCTTCCAAAAGGCGCTTATAAACTTCATTCATTATTAATATAAGAAAAGAAACATTGATTTGATTGCCTAGAAATATCTCTGACCATATCCATTTGTGAATCCATCAGAATGGAATCCACATAAAGGGTGTAACTGAAGAGTCAACTTCTGAGGATAGAAAGCAAATAAATCCCACATGAATTCATAATGCAGAGCCTAATGGAGTGCAGGCCACTGCTGCTGTATCCTTAAGGAAGATGTGTACCCCTGGGTGATCTAAAACTGTAGAGGCTGTTTTTATTTAGGTTGCGGAGGCACTTTAGAAGAATTATTGTGGTGTTGCTGACTAATTTGGATTCCAGTTCACTAGGATAGATTTCACAGCATGTCATAATTCCTCAATAATTGAAAATAACACCAATTTCCAAGCAGCTCCTTTAACACTCCCCCTATTTACATCTCCATTCTGACCACACTTATTGAATAATATTCAGGCTGATTTATTTCCTGAGTAGAAAATAAACTATCCATACTTTGAAGGTTAACTGATCCATTAGCAGATTAAAAAGCTGATTAGTGGGCCCTGGAAGGATGTTTGTCATAACAACACAAAACAGAACTCAGAGAAAGCTGAAATCATCTAATGCATGTCTGTAAGGCAGGAAAATAGCAGGCAGTTCAGAATGCACATTTTGAGGCTTAAAGTACAATAATTGCATACATAATTTATCTCATTTACCGCACTATATATTTATGCCCCTTAATATATAAGAGGAAGTTATTTGTGTAATAATAGTTTAGTTCAAGTCAAAAACAAAAATTGTATCAAGTATTATTTTTACTTTTTCATTAATATGATTTTCTAAGTACAGCAAAATCAGAATTATCATAGAGATCAATAAATATATTTTCTTTGTGTTTCACTTAGTAGACCTCTTTAATATCATATTTATATATATATATATTTTTTTTTATTGATGTTTTGTGTATTTCATACATCATTTTCCAATTCAGTTCAGGCATATATCCCCTTCCCTTCCCCCCACCCCACCCCCACCCATCCCAGATCATGCATTCTGCCATAACTTTTCTGCGTCTTTCTCTGTTTTTTTTTTTCTTTTTTCATTTTTTTTAACAGTACGTGATAATCTGTGAGTACAAGCATCCTTCATGTAAAACCAATTTGCAAGCAGCTGTGCCCAAACCCACACAGCTCATGGGTCCCACCATCCAGCGGGGGGGGGGGTTGTATGTTCAATCAAGTTGATCAAGATGAGTGTCCAGTCTATATTTTGTAGTTTCACCATTCACCCCAACTAACCCTTACAATTCTACCATGCCCCCTCTTTCGCAGTTGTTCCCTAGGCTAGAAAAGGGGCACAGGTGGATGAGAAGCAAAACAGTCTACTCTCTCTGAGAGCTGTGTCTTGGTTTCTATCAATTCTGGTGGTTTTCTTTCATGGGCGCCAGGCTTGTCCAGGCAAACCTTTCTCCTACTAATGAAGCACATGCAATTAGATATATAGGTACCTTAAACAACGTATAATTACTATCCTTCAATCCTAACAAAATGAAGCACACGCTATTAGATATATAGGTATTTAAATAGTACTAATTGTTATGGTAGGTTACTTTGGTATGACACAGATGTTTGGATGGTATGCTAATCCATGAATTTACATTTTCTTTCCTTTAAGTAGACAGGGTCTTTGTGTGCTAGTTCTTAACACTCCTCCTAACCAATAGAGGATGTAAGCTTGTGGCATCAGCCGTGGGATATTTCCTCCAAGGAGAGAGCTAATAAGCCATATTAGATGGGATATACAGACGTGGCTGCCCACTGCTGCACAGCTGTTTCCAGGCAGTGAGGTGTAAGCTGGTGCTGACAGAGGAGTCTTGCTTGACTCAAGGAGACTATATTTGCTTTAGTGGCCTTTGGTAACACTCTCTGGTATTCCAGGGCCATCTGTATACTTGCATGTTGGTCTCCATACATCTTTCCCATGTTTATATCAGGCTTCAACAGCAGGGCCTTATCGCCTCTCTTCCATATTCTAATGCAAAATCCACTTATTAAAATAATGATAGTATTACAAGTTACAGAATGTTTCACATAACAGGAATTTAGGAAGCAAATGTACTTGTATTCCATTGATTCATTTACTTTGTAACTAATACTATAGATTTCTTTTCTTTTTTTCTTTTATTTCTTTTATTTCGATAGCTTTGTGTATCATTCTCACAATCATTTTACAATACAGTTCAAGGCATATTTCCCATCCCTTCCCCCCTCCACCTTACCCTCCCCAAATCACTGCTTTCTGCCAAAACCTTTCTGCCTTCTGTTTTCTGTTGTTGTTTTTTTGTTTTGTTTTCATTTTTTTTAACAATAAGTGATAATTTGTGAGTACAAGCATCCTTCATGTAAAACCAATTTGCAAGCAGTTGTGCCCAAACCCACACAGCTCATGGGTCCCACCATCCAGCAGGGGGGGCTTGAATGTTCAATCAAGTTGATCAAATGAGTGTCCTGGTGGGAATGTAAACTTGTGCAGCCACTATGGAAAACAGTGTGGAGAACCCTTAGAAGAATCAAAATGAGCCTGCCATTTGACCCAGTCATACCACACCTGGGTATATACCCACAAGACTCATCTTACTGCAGAGATACATGCACAGCTATATTTATTGTCGCTCTGTTCACAATAACAAAAAACTGGAACCAACCCAAATGCCCCTCAACTGACGAGTGGATAGGGAAAATGTGGTACATGTACACAATGGAATTCTATGCAGCGGTAAAGAAAGACAACATCATGAACTTTGCAGGTAAATGGATGGAGCTAGAAGACATCATGTTAAGTGAAGTAACACGGTCCCAGAAAAACAAACGACAAATGGTATCTCTCATATGTGGATGCTAGTACCAATAACCCAGTTATAAATAATTCTTGTGGAGAGGGATGCATATTAAAAGAACAACAATAGAAAGATTGCATCAGAAAACTGACTGAAATGGTGACTCGGGAAGGGTGGGAGGGGTGGGAGAGGGAAACGGGTGTATATTCGATTGGTGCATATTTAATTGACGTGAGTTGAACAAATATCCAGTTTTGCCCAGACTCTGTCTACAGGATACATGGTGTTTTAGGACTTAGTAAAAGTAAATATGTGTATATTAACCAACAGTGGTTTAAAGGCTGATAAAAATGGTAATGCATCTGAGTTAATTGGTGATATAAATTGCTGTTGTCCACATTAGCTTTAATTAAAAACTGTATAACAATTACTTTGGGATTGGCATAAACAAATGTTCTCTATAATTTTGTTGTCATATAGTATCACCTTGTAGCAATCTCTTTCACCTATAGGATGATTTAATCTAAAAATAAAGTTTGTTTCCCAAGTTAATCACATACAGTAACCCAAAACAGCATGGGTGAATTTGATGAAATCTGTGCCTTGATTCCACCCTATAGGTATGTATAATACAACTGCTTTTTTGAGACTCATGGGTCAAAAATAAAAACCTAAAATAAAAAGGGGGATACAGATAGATATGAAAACTTTTTGTCAGATTTATTTTCTATGCTTTTTGGGCCTGGAATATTTAGAAATAAAATGAGAGCTTGTGTTCAATTTGGGCTCTAATTCAAAGAAGAAATAAAAAGGCTGCCATAACCTATTGTACTTCTCAAAAAATACCAAAAATTACCCCTGCTTCTCTTTTCATATTACCATCCTCATTTTGTTGAGAAAGTTGATGTTACTGAGGACAGCAGATGTACTCTAAATAACTGGGCAACCTGCAGCCAAATATGAAATTGAACCAGGTTATGTCTGACCAACTGATCCAAATGTTTGGCTCTTCTCCACTACACTACACTGATGCTTTGTGTAAATGTCCAAACTTATAATCAGACCTCAAACCTTTATTGAATTTTGGATTTAGGAAAATCTCAAATCTAAGCAAATAGATTTCAATATTAGATTTTGCGTTAGCATTGATGTCTGATATAATAAAGTCAGTGGTAGTCACACAAATGATCATGCTAATGCCACTGTGCACTTGGAAAAAAATACAAATCATAGACTAGCCAGCCATTGATTGGCGGTGACCTTTCAATACATGGACAGTACACTGTAGAGGAAAAAAAAAACTATCAAAACTTAGAAAAACATGAATCATCTAGAATTTCAAATAAACTTTTCAGTATCCTGCAATTATCTGAAATCAAAGAATAACTTTTCATTTAAATGTCAATGCCATTTACATTCATTTACATTACCTAACCTATTAAGTATATAAATAACATTATCAAATATTTTGCTCATAAAATAATTTTACATGACATACAGTTATTCATATATATGTATGTACATTGATAAGACATTTGTTACTGCCAAAATTTACAGCACAAACAAAATAATATGACTTGAAATCTTTCTAGTGATAATTCAATCATATTTATAATACTGGGTTTCTTGCCACATCAAAACATGTTGAATGATCAGATTTTTCAGACAATTTTTCCAATGACTGTAAATAAGTTTTCTGTAATAAGTTATTTTCCATACTTTAAAGTGTGGAATGTAAATAACAGCCTAGCTTTGTAATGTTACAAGGAGACATCACTGAAAATCATAAAGGAATTTATCATTTGTTAGAAATTTCTGAGTAACTTTTCTTTATCTACTAATACTTTAAAACATTTAAACCACAACACTAAATAAACATTATTTTTTCACTCTTGTGCAAATTTGTTTTATATTTTTTCCTTTTATTTATCAAAATATATTTATTATCAAAATATAATAAATATAATAAATTTGTTTTATATTTTTCCTTTTATTTATCAAAATATATTTATTTATCAAAATATATTTCTTCAAATATATTTTGATCATATTTGATATTTTTTGTAGTTTCACCTGTCTTATAGGCCCCTGGACAGTTTTATATACACTGTAACATATGTTAAGGCCTTTTAGCCAAGACTTTGCTTGCAAATATCCTTTAGTGTTAATCCACTGAAGCTTGGTAACCTACCTAGCTTCATACTCTTAAAAAAATCCAAGCAGCTCTTCCTCTACCCGTAGTTATTGGTTAGCAATAGTTCCTAAGCTAAGGTTGGGTCTTCTTCCCACTTCCCCAGTTACATGCTGGAGTTTTGTCTGGAAAGAGTTTTCATGGGCCTTGAGGATGGTGCTACCTTGCTGTAAGTTCATATAACTCCCAGCTGTGTAGAAAACTGCTTCCTTCTGGTCTTCCACCACCTCTGCTCTTATAATCATTCTTCCCTCTTTGTATCTACTATCTCTGAGCCTAGGATGGCAGAATTTTGATATGTGTCCTATCAAGGGATATGTTCTTCACAATCTCTTATGCTTTGCACTTTGGCCAATTATCACTTTCTATGTTAATCATCTTGTGTCGCATGGCAAGCTTTGCTGGTGAAAACTTGAGAGTTGCATTGGTAATCTTTCTTCCTGCTGTTCTGCTGTGTTCTCTATGTAAATAAGTTATTTACTTTGAGTCAAATGTTGAAATTTTTATTCTTCAATACTAGATGAAGGGAGGGTTGAAAATTATATTAGCAATATTCAAGAAATCTAAGCTTTGAACTTATTAAATTCACAATCTGAAAGTAACCATTTCTAATGGCATTCTATTTTACCAGTACTCATTATCTGGATATCCTTTTTTTACTTTCTCGTGTATAATTAAGAAACCAAGAAAATTATTGGGATTTTAAAAATATGTGATGAGTAAAATATATTTATCATAATGAATTTATTTAACCGATATCATTTAAACAGTTTAAATGCTCTGATTTATGCCACAAATGCAAAGTACATTGTTTACTTGTATATAGATGTGAGCTTACTGGAGAAGAGCCTGTTGCAAATGTACATTACATTGTATTCTTTTTAATGGTTATATTTTACAATGCAATTTTTCTTAAATTTTCTATCATCTATCAATCTATCTATCATTATCATCATCATCATGTCATCTATCTGTCTCTCTATCTCTATCATCTATAGATAATTTAAAACAATAAATAGTTTCCAGTAGTTCCTTGGCTAGGATTGGGGCCTGCTGTCCACTTCCCATTTTATATCTAGGGTTTTTATCTCATTGAGCTGTTATGAGTCTTGTATAGGCTTTCACCACTGTTGCAAGTGCATATTAACAAGTTCAAAGTGCCCTGATAGCCTCTGATTCCTTAGGTTCATGCACAAACCCTGGTGCTTACAACATGTCTACCTCCTCTTATGTAATGGTCCCTGAACCATGGCTGAGGGTTAATACAGAATTCATATCTAAGGAACAAAGTCTGGATTGTCTTTTTCTTGGCCAGTTGTGTCCTTATGTGTACATCATGCTCTGTTGTCTGAGGAAGCTTTGTTGGTAAGAGTTGAGACTTGTATTGATATTATCTCTACCCCTGTTCCACTATGCTCCATGAGCCTTAAGGTATAGAGGTCCCACTTTAGATGTGTCACTTAGGGCTGGGCAACACTCGGGCATATATTTTCTGTGTATGATCATTTGTGAACACTCTAATAGTCTCCATGTGTTGCAAAAGGAAGCTTCTTTGATGATTGGTGTATGATATACTTGTCTGCAAATAAAGGGATCCATATTTAGCATACAGAAAGACAATTTCATTTGTCTAGATATATTAAAAACTGAAAGTTTTCTCTCTGATCTATGACTGCTCCAACCATGTGTCTATGGCTTTATTTACAGTGCAACTCATGAGTTGCCTCCCATTGAAAAGGCTTTAAATCCAATTAGATAGCTCTTGTTTTTCTCCTAAATAAAAATTCCACTACAGATCTGATAAAGTTCCATTTGGTGTGCCAATTGTGGTTATTAGGCTTAGGAGCTGGGCTAACACATTGATTGTTTTCTGGCTTAGTAGCTTGCATAATATCCTCTACAACTGTGAGAGCAGCTTCCAGGTTATTTCCAGCTCCATTGCTCCAATCCCTTTGTTCAAAATGTGTCCTGTCTTCAGTAATAGATTCTTCCTTTCATGTTCAGGAGGTAATCAGGGCTGTGGCAATAGCTTTTCTTATTTTGGAAGTCTTTTGGACTACATTGATCAATAACTGGAAGGGAGGTTTTTCATGTCTGTTACTGTGTTCTTTCTCATATTCTTCACAGTGTTCTAAAAGTTCCAGAGTTGCAAAATATTTCCTAAGTAATACAAATGGTGAACATTTATCAATATTGGGAAATACCTTATACTGCTCAAGTACTTCTCCAGATTCCTAATTCTCATACACTTCACTTCTACAACATGTAGTTAACATATATGCACTCTTCTATTTCCTCATATTCTCATATTACATGTTTTATGAGATATGGCTTTTTATAAGAAGTATCCAATAAATGCCCAAGAACAAAAGGAACTAGAAAGGGAAGTATTTCAATTGTCTTACTCAGCAGAGACCAAAAAAGATACTTGTAAGATTGAAACTATTTTCACATAGTTTTGTGAGCACAGACTTGTGAAGAAACCCACTGTGCCCTGGAAGCCAGAAGAAACATGGAGATTATTTTGTTTGCCTCAGAGAGACAAGTGAAATATCCTCAGACACTTGATCGAGATTTTCACATACTATAAAATACTGCTGGGAGGATTTAAGTGAAACAACCTTCTGTAGAGAATGAAGAAAAACATAACAACTTTGATTAAATTCTAAATAACTGGGTAGGAAGGCTGCGCATCCTGACATCTGAACAAATTCCACTTAGATATCATCATTACAGTGTTAACTACCAAAATGGTATTACACGTTGCTTTACTTGTAATTAAACACATCCCTTTTGCCACATTCTTTTTCCAATTACTTAGAAGGAAGGAAATAACAAAGCACAGTCTTCCAAACATTATTTGGAGAGAAACAGAAACGGTGCTATTCTAGGAAGTTAACCAGAAATTATCTCTGAAACAAAAATCCTAACCTGCTATTTGCATTTCTGACCTTAAGTGTGTCTTGACCTAACATCTCCTGCTTTCACTTTCACTCTCAGTAATGTTTCATAATTTTGTTAATGTTCTTGCTATCCTTTCACATTTATTATGTTTATGTGGGTGTGCCCACGTGCATGATAAAGATGGAGGTTATAGGACTCAATGCAGGAGCATGTTCCCTCCTACAGTGTGGGTCCCTAGGCTCAAACTCATGTTGTGAGGCTTGGTGGCAAGTGCTGTTACCCACTGAGCCATTGCAGAGACTCATGTATTTTGTTATGTTATGGAGAGGAACATCAGTTTGTGAGAGGATTGACAACTTTCTATTATTTTTGGCTTATCCAAATCTGCGGCTCATACCTTTAATCCTAACACTTGGGAGGCAGAGGCAGGTGGATTTCTGTGAGTTCCAGGCCAGCCTGGTCTACAGAGTGAGTTCCAGGCCAGCTGGGGCTACAGGAAGACCCTGTCTCAAAAAGAAAGAAAAATAAATAAATAAAATATCTAGATTAAAAATTATGAAAATGAACCTTGATTAGGTAAATCTGTTGATGACTTTTAGCTATATGGATGACTTTTTATCACTTAACATTCTAATTTTGTATAGTTTGACATTTTACATAAGAAATGCTTGATATTGTATGGCAATTATATGATACACTTGGCTATGTAAAGCAATGACTACAATCTTATACAGTTTTTATATGTACTAGTATTAGGAGTGAGTTAGCTGTTTGAGGGTCAGGGTGAATCAGGAGGTTGAGCCTGGCTGGAGGATGGTGATGTGTCTTCCTCATGACTCAGGTGGGACACAATGTGCACTCTCTCAGAGATCCATGTACTGCAATCATTGAGTGGCTGTGGCTTGACAACCCTGTTCCCCACCAACACCCCCCATATATGTGAGGGAGATAGACAGGAGAGAGAGAGAGCGAGAGCGAGAGTGAGAGAGAGAGAGAGAGAGAGAGAGAGAGAGAGAGAGAGAGTTAGTTTGGGTCTATGTAGGTTGTGCTGTGTGAGGGTAATTGAGTACATTTGTGTTTGCATACATATGGAGGCCAGAGGACAACCGCCGCATGTGTTGTTCCCCAGGCACCATACCCTTCCCCCCCCCCCTTTTTTTTTATTCCCTTAAGAATGTTTCTCACCAGCTTCAAACTTGCCAAATATACTAGGATGTCTGCCAAGGAAGCCTCAGAGATCTGCCTGTCTCTGTCTCCCTAGCTCTAGAATCCCAAGTTTGTTCCACCATGTCTGGCTTTATGTGAGGTCTAGGGATCAAATTCAGGCACTTGCTTAAAAAACAAATACTTTATCCAGTGACATATATTTTGTTTTCTCTGTGTGTGTGTGTGTGTGTGTGTGTGTGTGTGTGTGTGTGTGTAAGACAACCTAAGGCAATTTCTTATATGAAAATTATTTATTTATTTATTATCTTTTATGTGTATGAGTGTACTGTCTGCATGTAGGTTGGTGCTCCCCGTGTCATGCAGTGTTGTGGAGGTCAGAAGAGGGCGTCGGATTCCCCTGGAACTGGAGTTAAAGACGGTTCATAGCCTCCATGTGGGTGCTGGGAATGGAACCCTGGTACTCTGCAAGAGCAGTTGGCACTCTTAACCACTAAGCCATCTCTCCGCCCCCATATGAAAATTTATTTTTTAAATGATTATACATTTATAACACATAGTACTATAATATTATTTCAATCTCAATGAGAAGTCCACACTTTCTAAAATTTGGAATTGTTTCTAATAGTGTTTTAAGACTGATTCTCAAAAGCACACTTTGTTTCAAGTTAAATTAATGTATGAAATTAAAACATAAGTAGATGAACTGAAGAGTAATTAACTTGGCTCATTTGAAGTACAAGAAAGATGTCTTGGAAAGAGTGAACAAGTAGATAATAAAGTAACAAAATGAAAATACATAATTATATATTTCCTTCAGTTATTGCTATTAAATTGCAGAAATTTATTGAAGCATATTTTTCTCCTTAAAATGATCAACAATTTTGAAACAAAAGTTTCATTCTTTGAATGTAATATATTGATCTGAACTTAGAGAAAGTACTTAAAACTCAATTAAATATAATTCCTTAAGGTTTTCTATTATATTAATGGTAATGAAAAGAACCTAGTATAAAATATATTTTTTAAAGGTCAGCCAACAATACACTTACCAAATTCCACTTGATAAATATCTTTCCCAAGTTTTGTGAAGGAGAAAATTTAAATGCACACATTTTATGTAGCTTTCCCTAGACAGGAAGCCTCAATAGCCTAATCAAGATTCCTATCTATTCTAGTACAGTCCAGTCTGTTTTTTATTTCTGTACTTTTCTTTTGAAGACTATTGCTATGCCAAGTCTGAATTGGTGTTAAAATATTTTATGTCTTATTCTCTTTTTATGTGTCTGAATGTACTGTCTGCATATAGGTTTGTGTACCCATGTCGTGCAATGCTGCAGGGTCAGAAGATGGTGTCAGATTCCCCTGGAACTGAAGTTAAAGATGGTTCTCAACCACCATGTGGGTGCTGCGGATCGAATCCGGGTCCTCTGCAAGAGCAGTCAGTGCTCTAAACTGCTAGGCCATCTCTCCAGCTCCAATATGTCTTATTCTTAGAAGAAATTCAGATTTCCACTGAAAACATAAAGGTTTATATAACCTTACTACTAAAGTTTATTTTTAAAACCCAATACAACATATGTAAAGAACAAAGCAAAAGTAATTACAAGCAAAGCAGTAATGTTTTCAAATTGTTAAAAATTGCAAAGCTTGAATTTCAGGTTTTTTTCAGTTATGTATATTTAATGGGCTCCTCTCATAAGAATATTTTTGAGGCTTGGCTGTATCTGACATAATATTTTTTGCTTAGATTATCATAAGACTGCTTAGGATAAACTTTATCTAAGATCTGCTCATTATGTTACTTTAATTGCTGACACGGGCTTGTGTAGCTGATTTGTAGGTTGAACCTATATCAGGTAACTGAAGATTCCTCTTCATTAAACAGCCACCCTGTGATCTTAGCCTCAGATCCTGGGAAACTTCACTCTCTTCCTGGTTTCTGGGTGTTTTATTTGTATTACATATGCATATGCAGAAGTATGTTGTATCTGTCCTTGTGTTACTGCTTTGTTTTGCTTAGCATTATGTCCACACGATTATTATATTGCTGCATATGACAGTATTTTAATTTTTAGTCTAATTATATTCCATTTTTTATATATTTGCTGCACTTTATCCATTCATCCATCAGTGGATTGTTTTGCTGTTTTTTATATATTGGCGATTATTACAAGAGAGCCACCAAGATACAGAATACTCACTTCCTGAGCTAGAATCTACCTGCTGCCCTTTGGCAGCAAAGCTCATCTCCACCTCTGTCAGCTTCAGCTTCCTGTTCCTCCCTAACATAAGCTCCACAGCTTTTACCACAGCTTTTACCACATTTTCTTGATCATTTAGAAAATGTTACTCAAATGTAATTAGAGAACATACAGATTTCTGAGTCTAGACTTTTTTTCCTTTAATGCAGACAGCTTAAGAGTCACATAAACGGTGTAATTATCAATAAACTTAAATCCCATTTCTGAGTACTCCTTCATGATATGAAACAAAACCCAAACCAAAAAAAAACAAAAAAACAAAACAAAAAAAAAAACCTCTTTGATTCACTATGTACCTCTGGAAGGGCATCTGAGTTATTTCTACATCCATGCTATAACAAATAACCCTGCCATCAACAGTTGTGTTCAGGTATTGTTGTGAACATAAGTTTTCATTTCTCTGGGATCAGTGCCCGAGAGTGAAATTGCTGGGCCATTTGGAACTGCTGGGAGGTTTAGAACTCTGTCATTCTTTTAAGTCTTGAGATACTTGCTCTTCAAGACTCAGGATTTCAGAGCAAAGACAAATTATAGCATGGCCAAGGCTTTATTGAAAATAAAACTATTCTTTTTATAAAAATGATGGTCTGACACAAGACCAAGCTCAGCACTTGTGGCCTCAATTTGGACTCCTACAAAAAAGACTTTTATAGAGATCATACTAGATTACAAGACATTTAATAAAAAAATCTATACATTGCAGCTCAGATTCCTTAATTAAAAAAGTAAGTTCCACAGTATTATCACCACTATAGTATCAAATTTCCTTTGGCTGTTTTGCTTAAGTCTATCCCTCTAAATTCTACCCTAGCAATAAATACAATCTAGGCTGATGTTAAAATATCTTTGAAACACCTTGTTTATGTGAACATTCTGACTCCAGATGGTCTTTTTTGTAATTATTTGTCAGTTTTATATTAATTTATGTATAAGAGTCTCACACCTGCATGTATGTAAGTGCACCGAAGTCTTACAGTGCCCAAGGAGGTCAGAAGAGGGTTTTAGATCACCTGGAATTGGACTCATGGATTATTGTTAGATGCTACTTGGGTGCTGAGAACTGAACATGGGTCCTCTGTAAGAACAACCAGTACTCTTAAATGCTGATTCATCTCTCCAGACCCAAGATTCTCTTACTGTAAAAATATCAAGTCAACCTCTTAAAACTAAACATTGGCAGTGTGAATGCAGGTCCATAAGCAAATTCCCAGCAATGACAGAATTATCTCTGTGCAAAAAATGAGAAAATTCATCTTTAGGAATTTTCAGGGCTTAAAAACTAACCTCATCATTCTTCTCAACCCCTTAAGAAATTCTCCAGGCAAGTGTGACACAGTGATAAATTGCTCTTCAGTGTTCACTAATATTGGACAAGCCTAAGAGAAGATAGAAATGTTCAAGGGTCAAATGTTGCTGACTTTCAAGTGCCCAAATACTATAATAGCAGTTGTGAAGATAAATGAGAATTCACTCAGAAGAATTTGTAGGGAAAACATGAAAAATTCTCTGTAACAGTTTTTGTCAACTCACAATGGTAATGTAACTCTTGGCTTTTATCAAAGATGAACAGCATCCATATAGTAAACACATGACTTAGTATCACAGAAATATTACATTTTGTGTACTTTAGCAAGTTATAAATTTGGAATTACACTAGCTTGCTTGGATTTTTCCAGTAATTTGAGCAAACATCTTTACCTAACTCTTTAGTATTTTCTAATAATGTCCTTTTAAATATATCTATTTCTTAGAATGAATGTCACTAGATATTTGAATATCATTAAAGTCTACTTACTGATCATTTAAGAATTACCAAAATCAACTTTTGCTTAATAAGTATTCAGCTTCAATTTCTCAAGGGGCTATTAATTTTAATGTATTGGTGCATAAATTGAGATCTATGCTTGTTTTACAACAAAGAGAATTTTAGGAAAAGTAAAACATATGAGTCAAATTATCAGGCAGTTTCCTCCTACTGATGTCTGATAATTACTCTGATATACTTTATGATGATAAAGAACCATCTGTCTCTAGTCGTTCTCCACTTTCCTACTCTTTCTCTATGTTGTATTCAACACATCTCTTACTTAAATTATGAGCATATATTTTTGGATATAGAGTTTGTGAAATGAATGTAAAACAAAAAAGAACACAAATACTAATAAGTTGTTGTTAGTTGTTATTTTTTCCCTTGACCTCTATTATACAACATTTCCAACATTCGATAATGAATATAATATAAGGTGGCTAAATGTGCTTAACACTACATGTCAAATCTACCACATTTTAACAATATTTTATTACCAGAATTTACTTGAGACAAACAGCCACCAACAATAAATCTTCTTTATGTTAGAGTAAAAGATTGTCTTTAGTCCCTACATCTCAGTGAAAATAAATGAAATTGCAGTTGTTTCCTCCTGCATTTTTTTACATGCCTGAAATTTATATAATATATAGGTATATGTGTGAGTAAATCATGACTGCTTATTCAAATGTCTGAAAATCATTATTAAATTAAATCATTTGGTGACCAGAGTGTAGCTTCCCTGTTCTTTGTTTTATTTTGTGTTTTCTTTTGCATTATATTAGCAAACAGGGTATGATGCCACTACTCTCCACTCAGGCTATCCCCTTTGGTATTGTTTGCTCCGTAGAACCTGTTGAAAAATGTAGTCCTGAAAACATTACTCACTTTGGTCACAAGGTATGGAAAAGTCAGTTTGTTCATATCTGGGAAGCTTCCTACTGCCTGGGTTGTTTTCATAGCACCAGCAGTTATAGCTAAGGAACGAAGGTCTTGAAGAATTTTACCCAGCTCAAGTCCCGTGAGTTATAATAATGACTGGCCTAAAAAAACATGCTCAAGGAATAATGGCATGAATGCAATGATGGTAATCAGCTGCTCTCTGATTGCTTTTAAGGTCCACTCAACAGGAGTAAATAAATGCCTGGTACTGTAAAACTGGCCAGGAACTCTTGATTAGGGAACAACTGTAGGCTGAATGGACATAGTATCAAACATCCCTCTAAATTCATATCTCTACAGACAGATTAGTGAAGCTCTCAGAATGCATCAGAGAGCTTTCTTTGTGTAGTGGATGGTGGTTAATGAAGTAACTCACAACTGGTCAGAGTGCAAAGAACAAGAGACTATGGCTTGCTCAGCCACAAATGAAGCATCTGGATTATAGATCTTTCTCCAGGCTCAGGGACCACTGAAGAGCAGAATGAGAAAGATTGTGTGAGCCTGAGTTCAGGGAAGAGATGAAATTGACATTGTCTTATGGACCCGAAAGGGACACTGTACTCATGCATTTACAGTAGCTGTGGTTACTTGAACAAATCCTGCACAAGATCAAGCCAGTCAATAGTCTAGAGTGGAGTGGAAAGGGCTTCATGAGAATGCACCTTTTAATCAACTGAGGAGCCATGGACAGTTGACGAAGTCATCTATGGAGATTTGAAATTAAATAACATACAGTGGCTTTCTTACATTTATACAAAGCCAGTGTCTTTAGAGGCATATTACTGTCATCTGAAACACTGAAAATAGCTAATTTCTCAGTCAGTGATTTTTCTTTAAATGTATTAAAGAATTTTGTCCTGTATGTTTAAAAGCTTGCCTATACACTTGCATATATGTGTGATTTACTTAATAGAAATTCAATAAAATAGACAAATTAGCAGGATAATACAAATATCCAAAATATTGTGAACAAATAAGGAATCTGAGGATAATAAACAACTAGGAAAGGTCATGGAGGTCTGATGTTCCCTATGAGAAAGCTGAGTTCTTCCTGTTTGATATTTTATTTTGGTTTTTTTTTCAATTTTTTTTTTTTTTTATTTATTTCCGTATGTGGATGAATGTACTGTCTGCATGCAAGTCTGTGCACTCTTGTCGTGCAATGCCGCGGAGGTCAGAAGAGGGTGTCGGATTCCCTTGGAACTGGAGTTCTCCTGGAATTGGAGTTTCAGAGGGCTCTTGGCCGCCATGTGGGTGCTGGGGATCGAACCAGGGTTCTCTGTAAGAGCGGTCGGCGCTCTTAACCACTAGGCCATCTCTCCAGCCCCCTGTTTGATATTTTAAAGTTGACTCTTTTGTGTTGTTCCCCATGGCTTTGACTTTATTTTCCTAACAGTTTCTCCTACTTGTTCATTAGTTCTTCAATCCTATATAGTTTTAGCTAGCATGTGGCTGGGTTTTTCCACAGCAGCAACACTTAGGTCCCACACTAAGTTTTCATTTCACATATTGACAATCATTTAATGTATCTTATCACCCAGAAGCTACATTGAAAATTCTTAGGAAAAATGTAGCTCCAGCTGGCCTAGAACTCTCTCTGTAGATTTTCAAGGCTGGTCTTGAACTCACAGAGATCCTCCTGCCTCTGCATAATATAATAGATCTCATGCTTTCTTAAGTAGCCTTGAATAACTGTGGACCAAGAAAGTGTTTTGTTATGTGAATTACATCTGTTTACATTTGTCACCTTAGACATTAAAATCAATAAATTATCAATGCATTTATTTTAATACTATTGTATGACAAACCTGTAGCATACTAGCACATCAAGGTAATTTATGTAAAAGCTAACTTTTTAAAAGTAAGAAAGTAGTACAAAAGGGAATATGTTTCATTTGTTCATATTTTTTAACCTTAATGAGCAAAGACACCTTTCAATTTGCTGCAGGATTTCCTGTTTTATAGACTCTGGAAAATCCAGTGAATGCACTGAAAGTGAAAACAGATGTAATGTCTTATGGTGCTATGAAATGGCTTTGATCTTCCAGATTCACTGAAAAGTTCCCCACACAGCTTGCATACATGATGCCCTAAGACCCACTGAGGTGAAAAAGGAGGGTGTCTCTGGGGACAGACTTCAGTATAAATTCCACCTGAGTGATTTGTAGTTTTCTTGCATTTCTGTTGTATTTTTTTCAAGTGGCAAATGAATATGTTAATTACTTATGAGATTATTGGTTAGAACTATTTTGAAGATGAGAGAAAACAGCATGAATTTATTCACTTATGATAGTTGTTCACTTTTGATCCTTTCCTACACCTCAGGATTTGTTGTGTATGCTTTGTATCAATTAAATCACAACAAGCCCCAAAGACAACTGATGCAGAAATATTTACACATATTCTTTCATACTGAAGATTAAAGAGCTTTGATCATTCAGATTCAGTAAAATGATATTCACTCTACACCAACCTACTCCCCTATGTGATGCCTCAAGGCTTGCTAATTTCCAGGTAGAAAATGAGATTGAGCCTGGCCATTTCAATGTTAGTGTTCTTATTCTTCATTACAAAATGGTGATTCAGATAGCTAATTGAAAAATAATCAATTAATGGTACAGGATTTTCTTTTAAAAACTATTTTTGTTTTATATTTTATGTGGATAAATGCATTGTCTGAATGTATGTAAGTGTGCCTGTGTTGTGCACTGCCTGTGGAGGTCAGAAAAGGGCATCAGATTCCTATGGAACTGGATTTATGGACAATTGTTAGTTACCAAGTGGGTCCTAGGAATCAAACAAGGACACTCTGTGAGATCAAAAAGTGCTCTACATCACTGAGCCAATTCTCAGTGTGTTATTCAAACACAGACCAAACATGGTGCCTAGATATGAAAGATTCACTCTCTTTCCTTAGGAATCATATTCTATGTAAACACAATTTGCATTAAAAAAAAAAACTAGCACTCTGACACCATTAAGCAGAGTTTCCTGATCTTATAATGTAAGTATCCTATAAGTACTTGAATAGACCTTCCAAACACAGAACCTCTATACTCACTTTTTTTAGCCAAAGAAATCTTCAGAAACAGGTCTGGGATTAAAATTTCTGATATAAATAAAATTCATTATCTTAACCAGAAAGACACTCTTTGAAAGGTTCTGTGATCAAGTCAATATAATAGAGAACAGAAAACCAAAACTAACGGTATGAACTTACAGTTCTTCAGGATAACCTGCTATTTTATTTGAACTACTGTGGCATTTCAAAATGCCCAAATAAAATTGTTCTAATGGATAGTGTCTTGATAGTTTTAGGTATTACATATAATTAGCTAATAAATTATGATATCTTATTTCTGTATTTAACCTCAGTGGTCAGTTTATTTTAATGATGTGATTAATGGCTTTGCTGTAGTATTTTCCTAGTATGGATCCAGTTTGTTAGAAATCCTCCTGGCGAGAAAAGATTGTGAATGTTAGAAAAAATAAAAAAGTTTTAAATGTACTCCTAAACATTACTAAGAATAATCTGTTATTTAGTTGACAATAAAAGAACAAAAGAACCTCAAAAACCATTACAAAGATAATATTCTATATTTTATTTCTTTTTACTTATGGATGTGTGTTTTGCATGATTTTGAGGGTGTGTGTGTATGTGTTTGTACCTGTGTGTGTACATGTGTGTATGTTCATGTGCATCTGTACAACCTGTATACAATTCCAACAGATGCCAGAAGAGGACATCAAATCCTCTGGAGCAGGAGTTACAGGCACCATGTAGGTATTGAGAACTTAATCCTGGTCACCTGAAAGGGTAGCAAATGTTATTAACCACTCAACCATCTCTCTTGCCCAAATAATATTTATTTTTTCTAAACAAAGTGTTCGATGCTTGTACTCACAAATTATCACCTATTGTTAAAAAAAAATGAAAACAAAACAAAACAAAAAAGCAGAGAAAGATGCAGAAAACTTACGGCAGAATGCACGATCTGCGATGGGTAGGGGTGGGGTGGGGGTGAAGGGAAGGGGATATATGCCTGAACTGAATTGGAAAATGATGTATGAAATACACAAAGCATCAATAAAAATAAATAAAAAAATTATTTATTTGTGTATGTGTATGAATGTAGTGTCTGCATGTAGGTTTGTGCACCCGTGTCATGCAATGCCGTGGAGGTCAGAAGAGAGTCTCGGATTACCCTGGAACTGGAGTTCTCCTGGAACTGGAGTTACAGATGGTTCTTAGCAGCCATGTGGGTGTTAGGGAATGAGCCCGGGTCCTCTGCAAGAGCAGTCGGTGCTCTTAACCGCTAGGCTATCTCTCCAGCCCCTAATGGTGCTTTTAAACTGTATACATGGTTCATAAGGTCCATGTGTCCAGCATAGTGACATATGTCTTTACTTCCAGTATTTGGGAGGCAAATGCAGTGAGATCTGTAAGATCGAAGCTAGCCTTGGCTACTTGCCAAGTTCTAGGTGAGATGAAGTTCCAACCAGTCAAACAAACAAAAAATGGGGCGAGGCTGTATATTAGGGATATTTCATATTTGACTATTTTCATTTTATTTCTTAATAAGGATAATAAGACCATTATTATTCCTTTTAGATTAATATTTGAATAATGTAACTATTTCATTTTTATTGATTTTCATTTTATGTGTATGAATGTATTACCTGCATGAATGTACATGCACCCATGTACTGCAATGCCCATTGAGATCATAAGAGGTCAGTGAATCCCCTTGAGCTGAAGTTACAGATGGCTGTTAGCTGTCATGTGGGTGCTGGAAATCAAACTTGGGTCCTCTGCAAGAGCAGCCAGTGTTCTTAACCAGTGAGCCATCTCTCAAGCCCAGTATATCTGTTTTATAAAGGAACTCTTATCAGCATGAAACTAAATGATAGCTTCCAAGCTAAACTGAAGACTAACCTCCAGGGGAAAATACTGCTGTGCTAGGCAGTAATTTTCAGCTTCTCAACATTTCTAATTTTGTTCTTATCTACTTAACTGTCCCTTCATTCTTCTCATTCCACTGCATTAATGGGTCTTAAGTTTACCACAGAAGTTCAGCTGCCAGAATTGTCAAAACCTGAGTGAAAATAATTTTGTTAACAGTCTTTTACAGCAAGAGGTGATTTGAAGCAGGCGACCTTGCTCAAGAATTCAGTTTTGGATTTTTTTTAGTAGAACAAGGGTTCTAACAGTAGCTGTAATTTTAACTTCCCATTGACTGTCAGTCGAAAATATATAGAGAAAGATGTGCTATTTGTGGAATTCTCCATAAAAGGTTTAAAGATTATATATTTCAACATATTCAACTGACAACCTATGCTTTACTACACATAAAAATAATCACACATTGAAAAGAATAAACACTTTATGGCCCATAAAACACACAGAACAAATTGTGTTCCTTAAGTCATGTTTCAAAAAGTCAAATGAAATTTAAACAATGATGCCATAAACAGTAGCTGAATATTATATAATATAATAACATAGCATAATATGAAGCATTGGGATTATTTTAGTATTTTAAAATATAAGCATTTTTCTTCAGCAGACTCAAATCTATTCTTATGTACTTATTAGGTGAGATTTACTGTTACATTTAGAAATAAAAGCTCAACTAGAATGCATATTTGGTGCCAAAACAAAACATTAAAAGTTTTCTTTTTTTTCTTTCTGGCCTCTAGTTTATACACAATTTGTAAACCATGGTTAATGCTGTAAATATAAAATTTAGATTTAGGTTATGGTGTTGAATACATGAAATATAACCTTTTAATTATTCGAAATTTTAAAATAATCAAAATGATGGATTCCAAAGCAGCTTTGCATAATATGTATAATTTTGTCTCAAAAAACTCAAATATCATTTCTTACTTTCAAACTTTAATGTTTGATAACTGTGAAAAAAAACTTTATAAAATTTTTTTTTGGATAAAACTAGCTCAATTTTTTTCTTCTTTCAAATTAGAAATGCAAGTAACTCATGCTTAGTAATCAACCACAATGCTGATTATGTAAAAGAAATCCGACATAAAACATCATTTGTCATTTACTGCATTAAGCCTTGTATCATGTGATTTTTGTTTAAAGGTGTCACTTGCTTGTAATTTTTAAAAAAATACCTTGAGCTCTTCATGGTAACAGGAAAGTAGACCAGTGTGTTCTCAATCTTATTTTTATGTCTCAAAACTGGTAATTCTAGTGTAAGTTTCCAACCATCAAAATGCAGTCCCAGAAATCATCAGAAAATATTTACAGTATATTTACAAAACAATGTGAAGGTTTAAGGGGAGCTAGAAAATTTGTAACTTGAGCTACCTGTAGTGTGGCAAGCAATGCATATGTGACACTTCCTTATAATGAGAATTCACCTACTCCTGAAAAGCCCTTATATATCATATCTATATTATATCATCTTTATACTATATATATATATAATTTAAAGGGTAAATGTAGTCAATGCTATTGCTATATCAGCTTTAAAGGATTCTGGATATATAAATAACTGAGAAGTTACGGAAAAAAAATTCAGAGTTGATAACACCCAACTATGTTTCAAGTTTCTCAGTCCCTTCCTGTATTAGGAAAGACTTTCAGAGAGAAATGCCAAGTTCGTAATAATACCTATGTGTCCTCTCTCCTAGTACTGTGTTAGTATATTCAGTTTATCATTTGGGTGAGAGAGAGAGAGAGAGAGAGAGAGAGAGAGAGAGAGAGAGAGAGAGAGAGGTGTTTCCTTGCCAAATCACACAAATGGAGTTCTGAGTACAACTTGTGGATGCTGGTACTTTCTGTATAGCGTGTGAATTCTGGGAATCCAAATCATGCCATCTGGATAAGCACCAATCACCTTTCCCATTTCCACAGTTTAAGAGATTATTTTTTAAAATTATAGTGATTTGATATTAAATGAATACTCTCTGTGCCTTCTTTTAAAATTTTGATATTTATATTCAGAGTCCATCGAATATATATTGATACTGTATTTCCAATGCACTAATACATAAGGATATTTAGGTTAAACCCAATTTAGAATCTAAAATAAATACTGAAATTACTCTTGTATATTTAATATTTTCCAGTTTCATTATTCATATCAATAATATAAAACATGATTCTAATTACGAAGTATGAGTATATTTACAATTTCAAAATGTGTACCAAATTATCATGTAAAATTCATTTAATTACTAAGAAAATAGGAATTTCTAATGTAACTTTTGAACTAAAATAGCTACAAAAACTCTGGTTTATAAGAGGGAGAGTTGGTTCAGTAGTTAAAAGGACAGATTTCTCTTATAGAGGACCTGGCTTCAATTTCTAGTACCCATTCATAGCTAACAATCTTCCTTAAGGCCAATAACAGGGAAATCCTAATTCAAGGATCAAACATTTTGAAGATCTAGGTTTATATAATCCCATTATGAAAAATTAATTTTTAAGATGACTGTGTCATTGTTGTAGATCCTTTCCCTTCTATTATTCTTGGATGATGTAAAGTAGTATGTGCACCTTAATATTACATAAGTCTGTGCACCTTAATATTACATAAGTCTGTGCACCTTAATATTACATAAGTTATAAATAATTATTGTATTCAACTTTGAGAAATACATTTTACACTCAAAAGCATAGCTTTGCTAACAATCATAGACATTTTACTGTTGTATAAAACTATTTTATCACTATACCTATAAAATCCTCTAAGTACAGGAATATTCTAATATTATCATTGTTACTGTTTAAAATTTTGGGACAGATATACATTCAGTAATAAACTTTCTGTACCTATAAAATACGTACATAAAATATAAACTAGGATTTAAATATACATATGCATGTATTGCCTACATGAATGTAAGTGAACTGTTTCAAACAATGGCCTTGGAGGTCAGAAGGGTAGAGTGAATACTCTGACACTGGAGCTATGGACAGTCGTTAACTACATACAATGTGGGTGCTGGGAACCAAATCCACACACCCTCTGCAATTTCAGTCAGTGTTCATTTTTTAAAATTTAATTTATTTTCATGTGCATAAATGTACTGTCTGCATGTCGTGCAATGCCCTGGACATCAGAAGAGGTTGTCGGATTCCCCTGGAACTGGAGTTAAGGACAGTTCTCAGCTGCCATTTGGGTTCTGGGGATCAAACCCAGGTCCTCAGCAAGAGCAGTCGCCTCTCCTAACCGCTAGGCCATCTCTCCAGCCCCGCAGTCAGTGTTCTTAACTGCTGAGCAATCTTTCCAGCCCAAGAAATTCAGTTTTAGAAATATCAAAATTACTCATTTACCTTTGTTTGCCATTGATAAGTCTACTCTGACTATCACAGAAATGAACATGAACAGGTGTGGAATGTGACATTGATCAGAGAAAAAAGGTGCAGAGGAATAAATAAGACATGAAAATAGAAAATTCAGGGAAGATTTAAGTAAGGTTATTAGGTCAAAACCACACAAAGGGAATTCAGAGCATCTGAAGTTGTCTTTTGTAGAGAGCAGAAACATTTACTTTTGGCTTGATTAAAAAAAAAAAATCAGCCTGGCATGGTGGCCCACACCTTTAAACCTAGCACTTGGGAGGCAGAGGGAGATGGATCTTTGTAAGTTCAAGGCCAGCCTGGTCTACAGAGTGAGTTCCAGGACAGCCGGGGCTACAGGGAGACTCTGTCTCAAAAAAGACCAAAAAAAAAAAAAATCTACAAGTTATGTATTGTCCGCTAATAAACCATAGATAATGCCTAAGGCAAAGTGATGGTACTCCTTTCTGTGTTTAGGTAAGTTTTGGTTAGTCTGTGAAAATTAGGTAAGAGTGGATGTGCTATCTTCCAATTTAAGCAGTTTTTCTTAAGAGCATCAGTTCTGCCCTCACCTTACAGATGTGGTCCTTCTATACTATTACTGCCATGTTTTTTGCCCCATCTTTTAAGAAACTCTTCTCTGTCTCCTCCTGTCAGAACACTTCCCTGGAGAGATGGAAGTAATTAAGTGTGTGAATTCAAAGGGCCTCCCTGCGGGGCTATAGACACCATGGTAAGCAAGATTAAATAGAAATTGTTTGAGATGTCAACAATTAGAGCAGATAGAGTCAACAAGAATTTAGAGGTAAAATTAGCCATAGATAAGCCACTAAATAGGAGGTACTTCTTTTGAGAGTCATGGGAGTCTTTAATGGGAAAGTTTCTGAGAGTTTTCAGTGATTCTCTATGAAAATCAAACATATTTTTCAATCTAATTTTAGATATTTTGGGTGTTGCATTAAAATCCCTTCATGTTTTGAGCAGATATAATTAAATGTTATTTAATATGCCCTTCAAAATGAGACACTTCAGTAATTTACTGTAGCTCGTTGCTCTGTGCTAAGTCCAGAGCAGTGATTGCACCAAATTGATCTCTTGTCATTATTCAGAGCACTTCATTTTCAAAGGAGTTGGTCTTGTATACATGCACATCAACCAAAAAATATTGCAAATCAGAAGAGCTCTTCAACATAGCTGTCAGATAAATCCATCCTTTAATACTTAATTTGCTTGAAAGCTGAATCCTATAGATTTGATGGTAATCTAAATGAGTATAATTACTCTTCATTTTAGGGCTTCTAAAAATGCTTCCTCTTGTTTAAAATGACTCAATTTGCATTCACCTCAGTATGTGTGGTAGTTGTTTTTCAGAAGCTTAATTTAAATAAAATCTAATTTAATATACTTTACTGTGTGATATAGCCAAGGCTCTGAAGTGGTGCTGTGACATTTGTGCAATTTCTGCTTTGTTTCATCTCTTCTTTCCACCTAATTGGGTTTAAATATATGGGGGCACTTAAAGGCAAAAATAGAGGAATACACATTGGGGTTCAACTGAACATGAAGATTTGTGTGATCATATTCTCACACTGAATCCTGGCCATGTGCACTGTGGAAAGTGCATTTTTACCATGTCAAGTACAAGGAACCCACACCTAACCACTGAATGCTTCTCAAAACCAGTATATGATGACTCAGTATTACATAAATTATTTTCTTTTACTCACTTCTTTGGAACATAATATGTTTTCAAGTAACAATATACTGGCAACTTTAAAAGTTAGAAAAAGTACTTTTCAAAGATACAAATAATCATGGTAGGAAATGAAACACTGAAGAGGCTATGGCTTAGCCATTCAAACCAGTTATCTCCAACCTAGTAGAATACGTCTATGTCTATAACAATGGGCTTATCATACAAATGAGACCTCTCTGAAGCCTATAGACTCAGTTTCCCCTATGTCAATGCTTAGTATTTAAAATATATAAGCAATATTTATCCATATATAAATGTTTGCATTAACCCAAACATTAGTGATGAGATTTCAGTGAATAAATTGCATATGCTGTTCTGGGTAAATTTATAATCAATTGTCATAATTATGTTTATTTGACACTGAAGAAAATAATTAAGCAGATTTTTCAAGAAATTTACACAGCATTAACATAATGGCCATAAATGTCAGAACAGTGTGATAAACAGCACCTGGCCCTTTTCTGGTTCATTTTTACATTTCCTTTACAAACAGAAGAATTATAGTGAAGTCAGTGGGTGTTTGGAGTCACTTCTTACTCTCCATAGAGGAGCTTTAAGAATGATCATTAGTTACTTTTTAGACAGAAACATGTCTTTTATTTCCTTTAAAAGTAATCCAACTCTGCCAGGCGTGATGGCGTAAGCCTTTAATCCTAGCACTCATGGGGCAGAAGCAGGCTGATCTTTGTGAGTTCAAAGCCAGCCTGGTCTACAGAGTGAGTTCCAGGACAGTTGGGGCTACAGGGAGACCCTGTTTTGAAAAGACCCCCCCCCAAAAAAAATAATCCAACTCTATCAGACAAGTGTCCATAGTGAAGCAAGGGGAATTGGCTGTGTGCAGGCATGCCTGACCTATGCTGGGAACTACTGGAGACTAATTACTACTGAGCGAGGGAGTATGCCTTACTTATATTCTCTAGATAGGCTGAGCTAGACTCCAGTGGATGAATTTGCACTGAAGGACCTCTGGGTATAAGCTGCTTTACTGATAGGGCTTAACATGTATGGGGGAGGCATGCATGGGGAGGCATGCATAGGGGAGTCTATCTAAAGTTGTATGAAATGTTAAAATCTCAATAAAAACTAAAATAAAATAAACTTTTTTCCATGTAATGCAGTGCCAGAGCCAGGTACGGTGGTGCAGACCTTTAATGTTAGCCCTGGAGTGGCAAAAGCAAGTGAATCTTGGTAAGATTAATACCATCTTGGTCTACCCAGTGATAACAGGCCAGCAGATACTACAGGGAGACCCTTTCTCAAAAAGATAAAATATATTGTAAATTTTTTTATTCATCATTAATCTTCCATTTTTCTAATTCATTATGCTTAGATTAAACCACTAATTGTACAGAGCAAGTTAATTTTGATTAGAAACTGCACGGTTCCATTCATTGAGCCTGAAGGGAGCTTTAATACCGTGTTTAAGTTCTTGTTTCTTTAGTTGATCAATATGATTGGTTTTTAACTATATAAATATGTAGAATTCAAATAAGTCAAAAGACATCCATTTTAGATATTTGTTCTTTTAATAATATTTATTCTTTAAATGCCTGGGCAAAGTTGAGAACTGCTTCAATGAAAACAAAATAATTGAATGTTAAAGAATCTTATTTGTGGGGCTGGAGAGATGGCCTAGCGGTTAAGAGCGCCGACCGCTCTTGCAGAGGACCCGGGTTCGATCCCCAGCACCCACATGGCGGCCGAGAACCGTCTGAAACTCCAATTCCAGGAGAACTCCAGTTCCAGGGGAATCCGATACCCTCTTCTGACCTCCGCGGCATTGCACGACACGGGTGCACAAACTTGCACGCAGACAGTACATTCACACATACAGAAATAAAAAAAAAAAGAATCTTATTTGTGCTAGAAGTCATAGTTTGCATAGTATTTTTAGGTTGAGACTACTTTTATTAAGACATAATCTACAAAACCAGCTACTATTTATATTATTATCTTGATTGTATTGCTTGCAAGTAACATAATTGCATTTAAGTTAATTACATTTAAGAGCCTAGACTCTTTTTGGGGGGGGATGGAATCAATTTCATTCCTCTCACTTTGGATAATAGCAAGGATGAAATGAAAGGAACAATAGAAATTGGGGAGCGCAGGGTGTGAAGACCAGGAGGAACTCAATACACGTTATGTGTTATGTATATTGTTATGTATATTGTTATGTATATTGTTATGTGTATTGTTATGTATATTGGCTTTTTCTTTCTCACTAAAGAAGAAAATAACATCAGGTTCTTTTTCTCTCCATTTATGTTAATACAAAAATAAGTGCCTCATGCATAGCTAGCTTTGAAAAATCAATTAAAAATCCACAGAATCCTTTAATGGTTGCATTGTGCTCCCTCT
Organism: Rhizomys pruinosus; assembly: GCA_009823505.1. Taxonomy (NCBI): domain Eukaryota; kingdom Metazoa; phylum Chordata; class Mammalia; order Rodentia; family Spalacidae; genus Rhizomys; species Rhizomys pruinosus. The sequence continues at coordinate 762,548 of VZQC01000855.1, read as the reverse complement.
TGTGCACTTGTGAAACATTTAGCTCCTCTTGTTTTAATTCACACTCTGCATCTTCATGAACTCCATCCTTAGGTTTCATGGCTGAAATATTTTCAATTTTTTTACACATCAGGAAATATTTCCAGGATTATAATTGCTAACCTAATACCTGTTTAAATTCTAAAGTGTGCTAAAGTGTAGTACGATTACAGAGAAATGATTTTGCACTGGACCTGAGTATGGATGCCAAGAACCCACATAAAAATGCTAGCTGGGATAGAAAACATCAATAATCTAAGTGTTTCCACAGCAAAATGAGAGACGGAGACCAGAGAACCCCCAGAAACTCTGGGTGCAGCTAGCCTGGTTGGTGTAAATAGTGAGCAACAGAGAGACTCTCAAGCAAGGAGGAGGGCAGGGTCAGGCATCTGAGGTTGTTTGTGACACCCACACATACAATATGCATAGACACTTTGCATACTCACTCATCAAACACACACACACACACACACACACAAAGATTTTTTTCAGAATTATTTTCACTATGGAGATTGAAATGAACTGTTTATGCCAAGGTTTAACATATAATGTGGGGTTCTTTTTATAGTCAAGTTAAAGTTATTGGCCAAGGGAAATCGGGCTAAAACTAAAGCCTACTTGTTTCTTTAGCCATGATCCCAGACCCCCTTTGAAATTTTTATCTATCATCTATCTATCTATCTATCTATCTATCTATCTATCTATCTATCTATCTATCTATCTATCTTCTATCTATCATCTATCTATCTATCAACTATCTATCATCTATCTATCTATCTATCTATCTATCTATCTATCTATCTATCTATCTATCTATCTATCTTATCTATATGTTGTGACAATGAGTGCTCTACCTGCATGTATGTAAGTGCACATATGTTATGCAATGCTTGTCAGGGGCATAAGAAGGCATGAGATTCTCTGGAATTGGAGTTATGGATGGTGGATAGCTGCTATGTGGGTGTTGAGAGTTAAACCCAGGTCCTGTGGAAGAGAAACCAGTGCTGTTAACCCTTGAGAAACCTCTCCAGCCACCTTCTTTCTTTTAGAAAATACTTTTATTGAGTTTGGGGGCATTTCATATCTTAATCAAATTTAGACTCCTTTCCCCATCTGCACCCCTATATCTCCCACACACGCCAGATTTCATGCATTCTGTCATATTATGTTAAGTCCTATCTCATCAAGCATTTATGCTGGATGTCCTTCGGTGTCAGTTCATCCACTGCAGTCTTCTGAGCTTATCTAGGGTCACTCCATTAAAAAAGATGTATTTTCCCTTACCCTGAAGTAATCAGTTGCCAATAATTCCCTGACTAAGGTTAGTTCCTCCTGTATATTTCCCAGTTCTATGCTGGGTGTTTACCGAATTGAGTTAGTACAGGTCTTATGTATGCTGTGTCAATATTGTTGCCAGTTCCTTTGTGCATGTTCCCAGTGGACTGAAAGCTTCTGTTTTCTTTATGAACATGAACCAGCCTTGGCTCTTACAACCATTCTGCATTGTCTTCTACTATGGTCCCTGAGCTGTGGGTGGTTTAGTTTTAATATAAAGTCCTCTCCAGGGACACACACTGTGCAGGCTTTTATTTTCTAAAACTTAGCCAGTTTCTGGCTGTCTGTGTATATCACCACTCTGTTGTATGAGGAAGCTTTGCTGGTGACAGTTAAGGGGTGTATTAGTATTCTCTCTACCCTGTTCCAATAGGTTCTGCAATCCTTAGGTGTCAAGTGTCCACTGTAGATGTGTCATTTAGGGCTGGGTATCTCTCAGATATATATTCTCTGTGTGAGACAAGTTGTGGAGCATTATAAAAGATTCCATCTATTGCAAAAAGAAGCTTCTTTGATGATTGGTGTATGGTATACTTCTTGATAGAGTAACATCAATACACTGCTGAATGCCTTACACAGGTAACCTTTCTGATCTTAGTAGTTTAACTCTGATGATTTTCTTTCTCATTACCAAGACTCTCACAGAAAAACTATCTGCTCCTATGGTCCTGGAGTAATTACTTTTTTCCATATGTAATTGAAACTTTTTCTACACCTCAGTTTTCTATGCTATCCACCAGATTGTTAGAGCAAATCATAAGAAATGTAATCATGAGTGATGATCTTAAATATCACATCAGGAAGTGAATTAATCAGTGTCACCTGGATTTTATTTTCCCAGAACTGAGTAACATGGCCACTCCTATCCAAAGAATACTCAAAATTATTTCACTAAAGTACAAGTTTATTCCAACCATTCTTTCTGATAATCAAGTTTCTGTTTTAGATTTCATCATCCATATAAAACATACTCAGTCCATCATAACAGGAGACATTTTTGCATTAATCGGTGAAATACTCAAACATTTTAGAATATTATCTTCTTAGAAAAGGAAAAAAATAAAGCTATAAATAAAATTTCACTCCTACATCCCAAATCAATGGCAGGGCAGGGACAGGAGAATGGAAGATAATAGAGAACAGTTATACAATGCAGGCCAATTATAATATATATATATATAATTCTACAGCTATATCTATATATATATAATATACGTATGTGAGGTTCCCAAAACTTCAAACAGGAGTCCATTAGGTTTTGTGAGTTATTTCTCTTAATTGATTCACTAAAGATGGCATGACTTCTTGAAATTACAAAGAGATGAGGACTTTTGCAATAGGATAGGCCCAAGAACGACATGGAAGCAATATTACATTAATTTTCGCATTCCCAATCCAGTATCCCCGGCGTGTGTGCCACGCTCTTGCCTCAAGTTTTCCCCTTTCATGAATTAAGTATTTGGCTATTGGGTTATCTGACAATAGACCTTGAAGTGTGATACCAAAACTACATTATATCCATCGACAGTGGATTACAGGTATTTAGGAACTATACACAAGGAAAGATAATACTGCTACAATTTGGTCGATTCCAAAAAAGCCTTCTTATTGTACGTTCAGTATACTAGACTAATGTGAAAAGTTTCATGAATTTATCTATGCTTAATGCGAAAGATTTAAATAGGCCTTTCTGTATTGTGAAACTGGCAAAAATATGAGTACGAGTAGAATACAATTTTATTGAAAAAGATACTACTAATATTTTAGAAACTTGGACTAGACGGCAAACCGTCTTAGTTATTCATTACAACACATCCCTCATCAAGTCCTACAATGCCATATTAGTACTTGACCACGTAAACTTGCAGTTAACTTGCATTTTTCAAGGTATTATATATCATATAATCATATATTTATATAGTACATATATATACTATAGTATACTATATATAATGTTCTCTATGGCATAAGGAACTTAGCCTCTGTAGGGTGAGCTTCCTTAATCATGACATGCCTCCCTGTCAGCTAGTAGAGCCCAGACCTTCGTGGACTGCATGAAAGTGCCTGGCTTGGCTCCCGTGGTATGATCTTTGGGAACAGTTGCAGTAATTTCCACTGATCTAGGGCTTCCACTCCCTTCCTGACTAGAAGAGTTACAAAGTACATTTATGTAGGGGCGTGACACCAATGATTAAAGTACCACTACTGTAGCAATATATATTATTTACTGCGCTGGTCATTTTGTGGTTTGTAGGATTCTCAGGTGGGTAGGAACACTGACTATTTTTCTTGGAAGCTTGCGTATATTCCTCTGATACTTCAGGAGCTAGTCTTCAGGGAGGATGCTTCTGGATCCCTACCAGCTCAAAATATATGTTCTGTGTCTGAAGTATGTTCTGTTTCAGCAACAGGTCTTACCTTCAATTTCTGAGAGTCAATCAAACAACGTGGCAATAGCATCCATTTTGTTTGTGTCTTAAGCTACCCTGAGCAGCAATTCCAAGGGACGCTGTGCTCAATGCCGTTCATCATTGGATTTTCTCTGATACAATATCAGTCTTACACCGGAGATCCTGAGGCCCAGCCGGCAGTGGCCCGGTGGCACGCGGCCTGAAGAAGAGCCCCCCCCACACCTAGGGCCTCACGATTACAAGAAGAAAGGATAACCTGAAGGCCAGGCAAGCACAAAGAGTCCCTGAACAGCCTATCAAACGCCTGTGTCTCTGAAAGAGAAGCATTGAGGACTCCACATTAGGACATAAGGCAATGGAAAGCCCATTATGCACAGTGACACGAATGGACAGGAAACACCTGAAAAGGGCTAGGACTTAATCCCACCGCCAAGCTTTACTAACCCCATGGATGACTCCATGCAGTGGGTCGCCTCCCGGGGATGCCCACAGAGAATCAGATATCAGAAACACAATCGGGAACATAACTTAAAGGAACTACCAAAATCATAAAGAACAAATTAAAAACTAAGAAGAAGAGTAATGAGGGACCGAAGGAAGAGAGCAATGACAAAACTCCGGAACCGCGAAGTACGAACAACACTGAAGAAAGATTCCCATGGGCTGAATAGGAGAAAAGAAAAAACCAACCGAGTCAAACAAAAGAGCTACAAAAGAGATAGAGAAGCTTCCAAAAAAGGAAATTAGAAAACAACTAAATGACAATCAGAAGAGAGAAATTGGGAAGAAAGGAAAGATCAAACACTCTCAATCCATCCAAGAGGAAAGGAATGGAAAAAGCCTCCAGAAGTAGAATAGAGCGAGGCAGAACAAAGAATATCAGACTCTGGAGAACAACACAGAACAACTAAAAAACCCTCAAGGAAAGATTATGAAAAATTTGAAAAAATAAAAAGCAATGGAAACAACCAGGAGCGCTAGTGGGACACTGTATGAAAAAGACTTCAAAAACCCGCCGGCATATCATAGGATAGAGGAAGGAGAAGAGTCCAAGGACAAAGGTATTGACCCAGATTTTTCAACAGATTAATAGATGAAACTTCCCCAAACTAAAAAAAAAAAAAAAAAAAAAAAAAAAAAAAAAAAAAAAAAAAAAAAAAAAAAAAAAAAAGATCAGAAAAGAAATTCTCAATGTCTCATCATAGTTAAAATGCTGGACACCCAAAACAAAGAGAAAGTTCTTAAAGCTACAAGAGAAAAACAACAAGTTACATGTTAAGGGGAAGCCTATCAGAATAACAACGGACTTTTCACAGCAAACGATGAAGGCACGAAGAACCTGGATATGAGGCCAATCTGCCCAGTGTTGAAGGACAATGGATGCCAGCCCAGTTACTATACCAGCAAAAATGTCAATCATAGTGGAAGGCGAGAGGAAAATCTTCCATGAAATAAAAAACTGAAAAGAATACAATGTCGGGAAAATCAACCCTTCAGAAAATACTTTGAAGCAATCCAAAGAAACAGAAAGAAAAGGAGAACCAACAGCCCTCAGGCAACTAGAAGGAGAAACTTCAAAAAAGCATAACTGCAGAAGTAGCAAACCTAAATCAAACCGCAGATGCATTATAAGGCAAAAGGAAGCAACACAATAACCTATCAGTCATAACCTAAATATTAATGGACTAAACTTCCCCAATAAAAAAACAAGACGGGAGACTGATAGGGAAACAGTAAATCCATTCCGATACTGGCTAGCTACTGCAAGAAAATACACATCTTACCTTCAAGGGTACAAGCACCCAACCTAATAAAGTTGTATGCCGCATTGCCTTTATTAAACCTAAAGTATTCCAGCAATACAGTCAACCTATAGTATCGTACGAGTAGTTATGCATCTCGGTTGGTAGTCCGCCTTGAGTGACACTGCTCATTTTAATAATCGTGGATTAAATTTAGGAAAAACTAATTTTTTTTCCCCCCCCCCCCGAAAGTAAAAAATATCAGAACGAGACAAGAAGCCACCTACATTTTCATACCAAAGAAACAATTCCACCCAAAGAATATTCACAATAGAATGATATAGCCCCAAATTCTGTGCCATTAACTTTATAAAGACCATACTCCTCCCCGTCACGGTACACAAATTGATCATGCAAGACTTACCCCCGCACATCATAGTGGAGCATTTCATAACCCGCACTGAGCCTTTGGATAAGGTCAACAGACCAAAATTTTTAAAAAACAGACGATTGACAGATCTGTACGAACTGATATGATAGCCACCAATGGACCTGCATAGGACCTCTCTACTTCCGGAAAACATTTTGCATCCTAATACCAGAGAATACAACTTTCTACTCAGCACCCACGGAAACTTCTCCAAAATTGACCACATCCTTGGACCCAACAGGACACAGAAACAACCTCCACAAATACAAAATAGTTTGAAATAATTTCATGCTTTATATCAGACCACAATGCAATGAAGATCAAACATCACACCAGGACAAGCCCTCCTGCCCACAATAACACATGGAGACTAAAAACCACACACTGCTTGGATATTAATGAGTGGGTCAAAGGATAAATTAAGAATGAAATAAAAACATCCTGGAACAGAATGACAATAACACTACAACACAACAAAATTATGGGATACCTTAAAAGCAGTTTTCCTATAAGAGCAAATTATAGCCTGGCCTACATAGAAAACAGAAGAAAGGAGCACTGTGAATGAGTCTTAACACTTATCAGCTAAAAGCACTAAGAGGCAACAACAGATGAAACCCTTTTAAACTCAACAGAGAGGAAGAAATTAACAAAAATCAGAGCAGAAACCTATTAAATAGAAACAAAGAAAGCCAAACAAAATTCAATGGGAAGGCCAAAATCTGGTTCTTCTTGAAAGCAATAAACAACGATAGACAGACCCGTCAGCCCTCCTCATGTTTAACTAAAAAGGTATTACAGAAGAGGGAACAACTCCATATCAACACAATCTGTGATGAAAAGGGATATATCACAACGGACATGGAAATGATCAAGAAAATTATTTGGGAATATTACAAGAACCTTATATTCTACCAAGTTTGAAAAAACCTAGAAGAAATGGCGATTGATATCTCTTGAAACTCGCGCGAATTCACGCAAAGCTCCCAAGAGGTAGACCAACATGCTATATTAATCAGGAACCCAGTGGCAATATCAACATATGCAGATGTGTATATCAGGCATGGAACTGTATAATGCCTAATATGCCTATCCTCAAAACTGACAGAATATCTATGCCCGATGGTCCGTTCGATAGGACATGAGTGTCACCTGGTTATACAAATGGCAGCATATCTATTCACATAAACCTATGTTTATCAAAATGCAGGCGTACAACGGTCACTTTAGTTCTGAATCTGTTTTGCTACAATTGTACTTATCAATATTACAGCTCCTCCAGAGATACTCTAACTCAGAAATTCACATTCTATGAACGCCTACAAATCATCATCACTGCATTACATCCCAAAAACCAGTAGCAAAGAGTACAACCAAAAAGGAGAATTATAGACCGCATCTGCCTCATGAACACAGATGCCAAAAAATTCTAAACAGCCTATACTGGGCAAATCGCAATACAGACCCACATCCAAAGAGGGATCATCCAACGTGACCAAGTTGGATTCATACCAGAGAGTCAGGGATGGGATTTCAAACATATGAAAGATGCACAATAAACACTCCATCAAACGCCACATAAAACGGGCAATCCACACAGACAAATAACCAGACCCATCTACTCCGCGGATTCCAATAGCAAGGGAATCAAGATCGCAGTTGTCCTAGATAAGGACAGACCCTGTGACAAATCGAGGCGTCACTCTCACTCTACATCATCGCCCTACCGTAAAGTCCTTACGACATCGGAATTGGTATGTTACAACGGACGCGAATCCAATCTCCCGCAATGTAATTAAAAGGCCAATATACAGGATAACCCACTAGGCCCTATACATTCATCCTAAATCTGCGCGAAAATAGAGCCCAGGGAAGAAGACATTCCCCTTTTCCGAAAGGTCAGGAGCTCGGCAGAGGCTGCCCCCTAATTCACCAGTCCCCTCAATAATATAGTGCTTGAAAAACACTTGCTAGAGCAATAAGGCCAAAAAATATGGATCATTTAAAGGAGTAGTAATTGAAAAGAGGAAGTCAAACTATCCCTATTTTGCTGATGATATGATTGTTACTGAAGGGATGCTAAAAAGACTCTATCAGAAAACTCCTAGAAACGGATAACAGCTATTCAGACAAAGTGTCAGCAATATTACCCCAATAATAATACCTTTTAGAAAATCCATCAATGGCGCCTTTCTTTACACCAAGAACAAGCAATGGAGAATAGAATCAAGAGACCTTCCCACTCACAGAAGCATCAAAAATAATATGACTAAACCTAGGAATACATAACCTTAACACAAGACACTCAATAACCCTCTACACACAAAATTTTTAACCCTTAAGAAAGAATTGAAGAAGACCTCAGGTAAGGGATGGAATATAATACACTCACATGCTACATGGCATTTGGCGAAAATTTAACATGTTAAAGAATGTCCATTTCTACCAAAACTCCTGATAGATAATTAATGCAATCCCAACAGAAGATCCCAAGGTTCTTTCACAGGCTTGGATACAAAAGTTCTTAAATTCAGTGAGAACACAAAAGGACCCCGAATAGCCAAATCGACCCTGAGTGAAATCAAGCTACACAGAGGATCTCTATACCAGATTTTTAAACCTATACTACATGGCTATAGTTATAAAAACCCACATTCCCTGGTACTAGGCACAAAAACACAACCTAGTTGACAAATGGTGGAAACAAACACGATCATGATCAATCGTTTGTACATCAAGTTATATTTTCAGGTCTCTATCTCTATAATTTGACCAACGCGGTCCAGTAGGAATCCACATATGGTGACAGACCAACACATTGATCCAAGCATCTGCAAGAATATGTGGTGTCAGGTGGCCAAAACTAGAGCAACCATTTGTAGAACAAGTTTAAACCCCTAACTCTCACCTGTACAAAAATCAACACCAGATGAGTCAAAGCCCTCAACGTGAAACACCAAAATCTGAAGGTTATCAGGAAGAAAAGTTGCAGCAAGACTATAACCAAGACAGGGATTAGGGAAGGGCGTAGGAAAAACTTCCTAAATCAGACCAGCAGGTTCTGCACAAGATATTAGGTCGCACAATTGACAATGGGACTCACTCAAAACCTCTCCCAAACGGCTTCTGTCACATCAAAAGAAACAATTCAGGAACGCCTGAAGAGTAAAGTACCACAGAGGGACGTGAAAACCTTCCCCTAAGACTGTCATGATATACGATACTTGAACAGCAGTAGATTCCAGCATAAATGATAAACTACTCAAGAGAATACAAAAAAAGAACAAACGACTCCGCTCAATAGATGGAAGTCAAAGGAAGGAACTGAACGCAGACCTTCACACAAGTGAGGAATTAGTAATGTCTGAGAAACACCTCAAGATATGCTCAACATCACTAAACATTAAGGAAATGCAGAATCAAAACCACTTTAAGAATTCATCATACTCCAGTAAGACTGGCTAGGATCAAGAAACACAAATGATCAGCAAAGTGCTTGGAGAGGTGTGGGGAAAGGGAGAAACACTCATCCACTGCTGGTGGAATGCTAAACTCGTACAGGCCACTATGGAAAGCAGTGTGGCAGACCCTTAAAAGACTCAATTGGAATGAACTCTGCCAGCCCGACCCAGTCCATACCAACTCCTGGTGTACATGTACCCGGCAAGACTTACGCCACCACAAGAGATACATGCGTTGCCATGTTTATTTCAGCTCGTTTCACAATATCAAAGAGCTGAAAACCATTCTAAATGCCCCTCAACTGACGAATGATACGAGAAAATGTGGCACATCTACACTATGGAGTTCTTTGCAGCACGTAAAGAAAACGAACAATCACCCGAGCTATTGCAGCGCACCACAATGGCCTGCGAGCTAAGACTGGCACCTTCATGTCTGGAAGTGAAGTACACAAGTCCCACGAAAACAACGACGAATGAGTATCTCCCTCCATCTGTTGGAATCTACGCCAATACCCAGGTGGTTAAGTATTCTTGTGTAGGGCCCCCTTAGCTTCTGTACAAAGCAGTTAGACATAATGCATTTTGGAAAAAATCTAACGTAACCAGATACAGATAAAATACTGCATCAAAGAACTGACTGAAACAGTGAACTTCTGCTCAAAACAGTCAACGTCCCCATGGAAAATATTGAGAAAGACTAAGAGATGGAAAGCATGTTTGGCAGAATGCACGAGCTCTGACGGGGTGGGGGAATGAGCGGGAACACGGGTCTAGATTTGTTAAAATAAAATAAATAAATACAATAAAAAAAAAAAAACAAATCAGCTACACATGTGTGCTCACATTTTTATTACATGCGTGTTTTCAGTAGACAAATTAAATACATTCACTTTGGCTTTTGGAACTGAGTAAGCATTATTTATGCCTCCTTTGTGTCCCTCTGTGTGGCCTTCCCTTCTCCACCCCGATTATACTCCGATTTTCACCATGTCCCTATTGATAACACCATCTCTGACTATGCCTCTCTTGAGCTCCTTCTTCCCATCTCCCCCCATAGTTCCTTTCCATTCTCCTGGCTCCTATAGCTGTGCCTTGATATATACTTACATTGAATCATTCAGAGCTAGGGTACATAAATGAGAGGGAACACATATCACTCATATTCGTGCCACTCTTCCTTCCGACACATCTGCACATCCCCAAAATTTCATATTTTGTTTTTAAATATAATGACTTATGGATTCCAATTTTTACTTTCTAGTTACTTCTTGTGTGGGACTATCCACTGGATTATGATTAATCTACCAGGGACAACAAACCCTTAAAGAAAACTGATTATTCCTACCTAAGAAGTTATCAACTGTCCACAGCTCCTTAGTAAGGGGTAAAATCTCATGGACCCTTTTCCACTCCATTCTAGACTGTTGATTGGTTTAGTTTTGTAAGGTATTGTACAGGTGACAATAGCTGCTGTGAGCTTCTGAGTGAATTGGTCCAGAAGACAAGATAATACCCAAATAGTAGGAGGGTAGATAATGCCTAGATAATGTCATAAAATATTTCTTGCGCCTACTCTTCGGTGGTCACTGACCCTAAGGAATGGGATGTGATATGAAAAGTCCATTTGTGGGCAAGCAGACCACAGCCATGTATTCTCTGTATTTGACCAGTTGTGAGTTTTTACATAAGTCATAATATCCTCCACAAACATACTTCTCTGAGGAGGTCAGCAAGATGCACTAATCTACAGGTATAGATATATGAATTTAAAAGGAAGTTTGATACTATGTCCATTTGTCAAAATAATAGCAGTAGGTTCGCCTCATGAGCTCCTCAACTATGAACCTTTGGCTAGATTTGAAGTGCCTGATATCTGCTTTCTTCTGGAGGAGTGTGGCTTATGTAACTATGCAATTTAAACAAGCCTTTAATGTTTAACTGCAAGAGAAAAAATTGTATTATTACTTGCCCAGAGAAAACTTTAAGAACAGTTACATGTGATAAGACATGCATACCTCTGACAGTTGTCCAATCATGAAAACTGACCTGGAATCCTCCTCTCTGAAGACTAGCATTCATGCTATCAGAGGATACCATTCAATCTATTAAGAAAGAACACCAACCAATGGTCCTACTTAACTGGAAATTCTAACAAGCAACAATGACTTGCCCAGCATCCTATCACTATTGGGTACAGTAGTGGCAATTTTATCTTGGGAATAATCAACTGCTATCTAATTAGAATTAAGGCCAGATCAATGGGAGTGAGCATGTGTGCTACTATCAACATAGCCAAATACACATGGCAGGAGAGGTCATAGATCCTAGAGAAAATCCTATTTTAGCATGTAATTAGACCAATCAATAAAATATCTTGATATATTCCAAACATAAGTATGTATCCTCATACTTCCAAACCAGTGTGCCTTTCATAACTCATCAAAGAAGCAATATAGAATAGAGATAATATAGAATACGAACTTCTGAGAAACTTAGGCCTAAGTGACTTGCCTTCAATGAAAACTCTACATGTATAATGAGTGAAACTCTCAACTCTCACCATAGTATTTTCCTTTTGGATAACATAGTGATTAACATAGAAGCCCACAGCTTGCCAGTTACAGAGAACAAATAGACTACAGAGTATTCATTCATGAATAAGACACCTACTTCAAACATGCCTGCCAAGGCCCAGGTATCTTTGTGGAAGATGGGGTAGAAAGATCATAAGAGCCATAGAAAAGGAGAACTGGGTAAGAAATCCCAACCCAACCCAAGGAGCTGTTGAAACTGATGGCTGCTTGTAGGAGGAAAGGCTCTTACAGGAACTGAACTCTTGGTGGGTTGACCAGGCTCTCGTGGATGGACCCACACTGAAGGACATGTGGGGACACAAATCAGATGCTACAGGCAGCATTTATGTATAGTGTATGCAGCATTTGATGGTGGGTAGTGGGGATTCAGATCGGGAGGAGGTCTAAATACTATCAAATTATATCATATGAAAACCACAAAAATTTTATCAACTAGTGAATAGATATATAATCCCTTGCATCAATTTTATTCTATTTATTTGCATTATATCATGTGCACAGTATAAATATCAGTGCTTCCATAAGTTCATTATAGTAGAGATTATCTTGTAATTTTTTAATCAAAAGATATATAAATGTGATATACTAAAATGAGTTGTATAAAATTTCTTTTGTTTTTTATCTTATTATATATATACAAGTCTAAAATGAATTGCAGGTATATTACATCAAAATTCTACAATATTTAATAGTGAATAAGTTACAAGTAATGTCAGGACATTAAGGGGAGGAAAACAGTGCTGTTAATTGTGATTAAAAATATACAATATGTGATAGATAATTGAGTTTTATTCTTAGCTTTTTTGTGTAAAGACTAAAAGAGATTTGTGTTTACTTATGTTGGATTGTTACTATAGAAACATAAATAAGGCTTTGGTTAATTTTTATAAATATATTTTAGAAGAGTATATAAAAATTCTATTTAGAGATCCCAACTTAATGGCTTACAGCAAACAAGTAAATCACTATAATTCCATAAGCACTTAGGACTGAGTAGAATAAGTATGAATTAAATAGGCTACTTAAAGTGAATATCAGCTTCTCAGCACATGAAGTCATTGACAAACTGACTGGACACCTTCTGAACTGACTGTTCAAGTGTGTGTTAGTCACTTTTCTTGTTGCCATAACAAAGTACCTGACAAAAACAGCTAAAGGAAGAGTTTACTTTGAAGCAGTGTTTGAGGTTACACTCTAAAATGACAAAACTCCCGGTGAAAAGAAGTCAGATTGCAACCGCAGAAATACTCCTATATACCACAGATTCCTTTCTCTGTTTATTCAACACAGGAACACAGACCATGGAAAGACTCCACTGCAATGTAGTACATACAAAATGAAGGGATTATGTTGATGTTCTTTTCAGATTTTATTAGAAATTCAGTCCTTACTCCAAGCCAAATTTTATTTAACACTTTTTTATGAAACCTAAGCCAACGGCTCAAACAACAGCTTTAAATCAAATATGCTGACACAACACAATCTATGAACATGCTATTTTTATTCAATTTTGAAGATTTTTATGCAATATAGTTTGATGATATTTAGATTCCCCTCTCCAAACCACAACTCCCTGTACTGTCACTTGACAGTTTGTTGTGCTATCATATATACAACTATAAATGTGACATTTGTTCTGAAATGTCAATCAGTGTAGATCTATTCACTGGGCCCACCAAGAGTACCAAATCTGTAAGACACTGTGTTTTCCCTCCTAAGAGCCATCAGTTGACAAAACTTCCTTAGGCTGAGTTGGGAATTCTTACCAACTTCCCATATCTGAGATGTTTCTGGATTGAGCCTCCACAAGATTTGTTGTCACCATTACAGAGAGTTTATATGAGTGTCTGATGTGCTGTCTAAAAGACAGCCATTCCCTGTGGATCTTATAATCTTTCCCTCTTCTTCCACAATGACCCCTACCTTTGGGAGGCAGAGGTATGAAATAGGTATCCTATTTATTGTTGAATACTCTGTAAATACTCTGTGTTTTCAGCACATTGGGCAATTACAGATTTACATGTTAAGCTTATCTGCTGCATGAGTAAAACTCGCTGATGAGAGTTGAGAGGTGTATTCATCTAGAAGTTGCCCTGAAGATGTCTCACTTAAGGTGAGACATCTCACATATACTTATCCCCTTCCTTTGACCAGTTCTAGACCTCTGTACTAGTTTCCATCTGTTTCACAAAGAAGCTTCTTTGATGTGAGTGAAAGTTCCACCTTTCCTCAAACATGAGTATGCATATTTAGAATACAGCAAGAAATTACATTGGTTTAGGGATGTGGCAAAGGTAGGTCTTTCTCTAAGGTTTATGACATCTCCAACCATGTGTATATGTCTGTTTGGATTACCACATATGAGTTCCATGCCACTGATTATACATTACTACCAATGAGACAGTTGTTGATTACCCTTGAGATAAAAGTGCCAGTAATGCACTAATAGCAACATTTTCTGGGCCAGTCATTGTTACAATGACTGTATAGAATTATTGACAGGATTTCTCCAATGGCAGCTGGTGTAGAACTATCTTAATCCATGAAAGCTAGTCTTCAGGGAAGTTTCCAGTTCAGTTCCAGCTCCATTGCTCCAAATTCTGTCTTTGAAGTATCTCCTATCTTCAGCAATAGAGTGTTGCCTTCAATTCTGGGAGGTAATCAAGAGCTGTGGGAATAGCCTGTCTTATTTTGGGAGTTCCTTTCACTAACTTGACCAGGAACTCAAAGGGAAGCATTTGCTTGAAACCATGTTTTTGTGTTTCTTGTTATATAGCCTTCAGAAATAAATTGCAGTCATCTATCTATCTATCTATCTATCTATCTATCTATCTATCTATTTATCTATCTATCTATCATCTATCTATCATTTATCTACCTTCCATCTTCTATCTATCATCTATCATCTATCTACCTATTATCATCTATCTATCTTCTATCTGTCATCTATCTCTCTATCATCTGTCTATCATCTATCTATCTATCTATCTATAGCTGACTATCATCTATTTACTATCATCCATCTATCTATTATTCATCATCTATCATCTACTATCATCTATCTCTATCTGTCTACCTATCATCTCTATCTATCTATCTATCTATCTATCTATCTATCTATCTATCTATCTATCTATCTGTGTGTGTATTTTTCAGAAGATTTTGGAGTAGTACATTTCCTTTCTTTATTCATACGACCTAACTGTTTTTTAACCTTGCCTCTCTCTCCTGATACATAATCTCCACTCTTCTCTCCCCAGTTCCTTTCATTTTCACGGTCTCTTCCTTGATAATACCCATCTCTATTATTCTGCTCTGTGGATCTTCTTTTCTTTACACCAGTGGTTCCTTGCATAACCTTCCCCCTCTTCTCAGTTAAATAATTCCATTGTCCTCATTTCACCTTTAATGACACCTGTCTCCTCTGTCCCATCTCTTAGACAATTTCTTTGTTTACCCTCATGGTTCCTTTCTATTTCCTTGGCTCCTTGGTTTTATAAAAATATATACTCACATATAAGATTTTGGAAATAAGATCAGCAAATGAGAGAGAATATGTGACACGTTTTGCTGAGACTGTGCTACTTCACATAGTTTAGCAGTTTCTAGTTCCATCCACTTGCTTGCAAATTTAAATTTCATTATTTTTTCTTACCACTGAGTAGAATTCCATTTCATAAATTTTCCATTCATCAACTGAGGGTCATTTAGGTTGTTTCCATTTCTAAGATATTTTGAAAAGAACAGCAACAAACATGGGTACACAAGTATCTCTGTAGTATTATGAGGCATTGTGCATATGCCAAGGAGTGGTATAAGAGAATTATTTTTGTGGATTTATTTATAGCTTTTAAAGAGTTCTCCACATTTATTTGCACAATGGTTGCACGAGTTTGTAATCCAAAAAGTAGTGGGTAAATATTTACTTTCCTTCACAGCTTTACCAGCATTTGGTTTCATTTGTTTTCTTCTTCTTCTTTTTTTTTTTTTTTTTTTTTTTTTTTAATTTCTTCCTGTCTGTCTTTTAGGGTTCATTTGTTTGTTGTTTTTTTTCATTATATTTTATTATTTATTTATTTTTTGAGACAGGGTCTCCCTTTATTCCCGGCTGGGAGCGCCACTCGTAGACCAGTCTGCAGTCTGGCCTTGAAACTCCAGAGATACACCTGCTTCTGCCTCCCAAGTGCTGGAATTAAAGGCATGCACCACCACAACTGGCTTAAAGACAGTTCTTAGCTGACTTGTGGGTGCTGGGAATTTTGGTCATGAATTTATTCCTATCCTCTTTGTGTTCTTTGAATTGTTTGTTCTTTAAAGTCATTCAATACTTTGACCATGTTTATGAATGTCCTTTTTTAATTTGCTATTTTTATGTTTGTGTATGAGTATATTGCCTGAATATATGTAAATGCATCCTTGTCGTGCTTTGCTCACAGAAGTCAGAAGAGGGTGTCAGATCCCCAGGAATTGTAGTTAGCAGTGGTTGTTAGCCATCTTGTGGGTGCTGGGAATTGAACTTGGCTTCTCTGCAACAGCAGCTAGTCCTCTAAACCATTCTCCAGCCAACTCTCCAGCCCATGACTGTTCTTTTAAATTCTGTACTCAGGGGTTCTTCTGAGTAGTTCTTATTCTTTTTTTTCCCCACTTTTTATTGTTATTAAACTTTTTTCATAAGCCATTACATTTTCTCAATTGAATCTAGAGTCACTTCCCTTTCCATATCCACCCCACCCAAGTCCCCTCACTCTGCCATACACGTCCTGCATCTTTTTCTGAGTTTTCCAGAGATTTTTCCAGTCCTTTTGTTTTGTTTGTTCTCTCCAACTTGCATTGCTTCCGGATATTAATATATTATATCTTATATATATATATATACATATATGTATACATAAATACATACATATATACATAGACATATCACTTGAATTGGAGGACCTTTTTTTCCCTAAAAGATGTCATGTTTTTATTCTATTCCACTTATGTAAGACTGGGGGAGTTTTGTTGGGGACATATAAACTTGACTTTTTGGTATTTATTTGTGTTTTTGCATTGTGGTCTGGTATATGGATTTCATTGGCTGGTTGTGTGTCAGATATAAAATTCTAGCCCAAGATGGGCATGGAGCAACACTGGAAGGGTCTAACTAGCTAAGTTGAGTGGATGTAAGCCCCAAAACAGTGAGAATATAATTGGTCTTGGTACCAGGGGATCAATATTCAAAGGCTTGGGTAGATGTACTAACTTTTACTTGCCATACTAAAGACTACAAATGATTAGCAATAAATAAGATGAGCAGCAATAAATAAAAGTGAAATGCATGTGAAAATCACACATGGAGAAATGTTATTTGAATATATTAAAAAATCAAAATACATCTTTTAATATTATGGATGATAGAAAGATGCTAAGCATGTATATGTAATACAATGAACTATAAGTTAGATGCACATCTGGATTCTAGAATTTTTCTTCTCTGTAATCTGTCATTGATGTGTGACACCTTTTCCTTCCTCCCTGCCTGTCTGAGTTGCATCCTTTATTTTCTCTTACTTTTGTTATCACTTCTGGAGATGATCCTCACTCATGATAAGCAGACATTTTAAACCCTGGCCACTCTTTATTCTTTTTGTTTTATTCCACATTGTTGTGCTCTCTTCATAAAGAAAAAAAAGAAGTCTGTTATAAATAAATAGATGTTTCTATTCATGGATGATGACATAATAAATTAAAAACAGAATAATAAACTGAATCTCAGAAATATAAAAGCAAAATACAGAAAGTTAAGGCTTGATTATTTAAATACTTCCTTAAAACTGAGATTATGCTTTATGTTCTAAGAGTATGATTGAATGCCTGATGGTTGTAGTTATAAAAATTAAAAGAGCTGAGGACATGAGAGATGGCTCAGCAATTAACATCCTGACCGCTCTTGCAGAAGACCCAGATTTGATTCCCAGAACCCACATTGTGGTTAAGAACCTGTTTAACTCCAGTTATAGGGGTATCTGACACCCTCTTCTGACAGCATTGGAAGACACAGGTCCACTCAGACACATGCGGGCAATATATTCATACACATAAAATAAAAATAATAAACTAAATATTATAAAACTATTAAAATAGCCAATCCTGGGCTGAGTGTGGTGGTGCACGCCTTTAATCCTAGCACTTGGGAGGCAGAGGCAGGCAGATCTCTGTGAGTTCAAGGCCAGCCTGGTCTACAGAGTGAGTTCCAGGACAGCCAGACCTCCTGTCTCAAAAAGACCAAAAAAAAAAAAAAAAAGCCAGTCCTATCCAAGTGTTTATTGTCTCTGCCTAGTCATCAGTTAACATAAACCAAGAATTATTTTGACAGTGGTAAAATAAAATTAGAATGTTAATGTTTATTGTTGAATTGAAACACATAAAGAAAGATTACCAGAATGCTTAAGTTACTCACAAGCTCAAGACTCGTGGGAATAAATAGCTGGACCAAAAACCAGTGCCGTGATCATACATTTCCATATCTGCACAGAAGAAATGGAAGTGGTTGGACCCATCATGTCATGCAAATTTCAGTCTCTATCGTCCACAGTTCATTGCTTGTTTCAGCCTACCTGCCTTGATCTTTATGGATTTTGTGTTATAACACTTTAAGAATTTACATATATGTATATGTATAATTTATTATTTTTATATTTTTTTGCATGAGTGTATTGCTGCATATAGGTAGGTGCATCCTGGTCATGGAGTGCCTCTGGAGGTCAAAAAATGGACTTCAGATCCCATGGAACTGGAGTTACAGATGGTTGTTAGTCACCATGTGAGTGCTGGGAATCCAATCTGGATTCCTCTGTTAGAGCATTTAATAATACTCTTAACCACTGAGGCATCTCTCCAGTCCTGATATATTATTTTTATTTTTTTTTATTTTTTTATTGTTTTAAACAGTGCCCAGACCACCTATGTAGGGAGAATGGTGGTATATTTCCCAGAGGAAGGTGTTAGGATATTTATGAATTTCATTGTCTTATACTATGCAAAACTAGGAGGAAGTCCCAGAGCCTATCAAAATATGTTATTCCATAACTGTACTAAAAATATCACATATAAATCATTGGCTAAAAATTATTACATACAGATGTTAAGAACAATTATAAAATATATCATGATGCAAAATTAAACTTTATTTTTGATTTGGAATATTTCTAAAACTTTGCTTTTGTTCATATTTTTGTACTGGAGTTGCAGAAAACAGCATGAGTTTAGAGTGATAAAAATATTGTCCCCTCTATAATTAATAATGCCTACTTATGTAGTGAACATTTCCTACATTGTTTGACAAGAACATGATCTCAAAGGAGGTAAAATGACACTTCTATTCCTCAGAGGTCTGAAATCCATTCAGAGTTGGGCTACAGAATATATTGGTTATCAAAAGAGCTATGAATCAAGTCGTTTCTCTTTATATATTACAATTTCACATGCTCATGAAGTTAAAACCTATTTTTGTATGACCCGTTTTTTTTTAATTTTATTTATTTTTGTATGTGTGTGAATGTACTGTCTGCATGTAGGTTTGTGCACCCGTGTCGTGCAATGGTGCGGAGGTCAGAAGAGGGTGTTGGATTCCCCTGGAACTGGAGTTCTCCTGGAATTGGAGTTTCAGACGGTTCTTGGCCGCCATGTGGATGCTGGGGATCAAACCCGGGTCCTCTGTAAGAGCGGTCGGCGATCTTAACCGCTAGGCCATCTCTCCAGCCCATGTACGACCCGTTTTTATACATTCTTTTAATCTATACAATAGCAAACCCAGATATTTACAATGAAAATACCTGAATTTAAGTTGTAATGTTTGTGAGTTGTTCAAATATTCAAATAATTTTCCTATATGAAAAAGCATTTGAATAAATATTAGCAATTATTACAACTTTGGAATTTAAATATTGTACATTAATTGTTTTGCCCAGACTAACAGGAACCATATTAAGTGGTTAATATTAACTCTGTTCATATTAAATAAACAGAGACTTTTTCCCATGTAAAGTTGTGATGATAGTAAAAACAGAATTATCTATAAATACGTTTAAAATGGCAGCACTTAGGGCTGGAGAGATGGCCTAGCGGTTAAGAGCACCGACCACTCTTGCAGAGGACCCAGGTTGGATCCCCAGTACTCACATTGCGGCTGAGATCCATCTTTAACTCCAGTTCCAGGGGAATCCGATGCTCTCTTCTGACCTCCGCGGCATTGCACGACACGGATGCACAGACCTGCATGCAAGACAGTACATTCATACACACAAAGAATAAATAAAAAAATAAAAAAAATAAAATAAAATGGCAGCACTCGGAGCTGGAGAGATATCCTAGCAGTTAAGAGCGCTGACGGCTCTTGCAGAAGACTCGGGTTCGATCCCCAGCACCCACAGGGCAGCTGAGAGCCGTCTTTAACTCCAGTTCCAGGGGAATTCAATGCCCTCTTCTGACCTCCATGGCATTGCACGACGGGTGCACAGACCTGCATGCAGACAGTACATTCATACACATAAAGAATAAATAAATTTAGCCGGGCGTGGTGGCGCATGCCTTTAATCCTAGCACTGGGAGGCAGAGGTAGGCAGATCTTCGTGAGTTCAAGGCCAGCCTGGTCTACAGAGCAAGTTCCAGGACAGCTGGGACTACAGGGAGACCCTGTCTCAAAAAGACCAACACAACAAAACAAACAAAACAACAAAAGACTAATCAATAAAAATTTAAAAAATAAAAAATAAAATGGCAGCACCATTTTACCCAAACCATCTTCCACCAATATGTAAATATACTATAATATAGCATATATAATTATATTAAATAACGTGATGACTAACATGTTTATATATTAAACATAAAATTACAATCTACTTTTTTTTTTTTTTTTTTTTTTTGTCTTAATTTGAGACAGGGTCTCCCTTTAGTCCCAGCTGGCCTGGAGTTCACTATGTAGACAGGCTGGCCTTGAACTCACAAAGATCCACCTGCCTCTGCCTCCCAAGTGCTAGGATTAAAGGCATGAGCCACCATGCCTGGCAACACTCCTACATTTATGTTTCTTATTTTTTTATTACAGTTGAAGAGTTTTGTACATGTGTATAATGTGCTTTTATCAAGTCCATTCCTACAACCTCCTCCCTGAAGTTCTCTCATGTTTTTACACAAATTTCCACTCCCAGCATCATTTTTTTTTTTAAGACTGAGTCTACTGCTAAGTTTGAATAAAGATATAGGGGTCTCTGTTCATATAATCTGCATGATTCTATTAAGATGGTGAATTTCATTTTGATATCACACTTCAACTGGAATGTAAATCAGTATACTGTATATAACATGCATGAAAGAAAAAATGTGGTAATATACATTGTAAAATAGTTTTAAGAAAATTTTCTGTGTGGTCTATTCTGTCTTCCTCCAAGGGTTATCTGATATAATTTTTTTCTTTGGATGATAATTCTCTGCTTTCACAGTCATAATATTGTCTCCTATAGTTCTCCCCACATAGATTACTATCCTGTCACCCAAATTGGAGTTCATAAGCTAAATTTCAACGTTAATAGAAGATATTAATATCCTAAATAAAGGATGGAGAAAACATTTCAGATAATCATGAGAAATTAGCTGTCATTATTGTAACATACACTAATATTTTTACATTGTACTTGAAGTGCAATATATGCGTAGGGAACATGATTGTTAATATAAATCCTATAATATAAATCCTCCTATAAATGTGTATTTAGCTAGACTGATTCTCCCCACAAGAAATAAATAAATATGTGTTGTCTATATCATAGATAGATAGATAGATATATAATTTAGGAACTAACAATCTAAAATAAGACCTCAAATTAAATCAGACTCAAAAGATGATATATAATTCATTAAATCTTTCAAATAAGTTAAGACTGAATATCTTGCCTTTTTATCTTATGATTTATATGAAAGCTTGGATGTATGCAAGCCAGTTCAATCTATGATTATACATAAGATTTTCAAATTATATTAAATAGTAAATAAATAACTGCTTATTGGATTAGAAAATGAAATCCTCCTTCATTGTATTTATTTTATCATATAATTGCATATCTAATTCTACTCTGTTCAATATAAAACTGTCAGGTAAATTCCTTGCAGAGTAGGATTGTGAACACCGAATTTAATTTCTCCTGACTTCCTAACTATTTCCACCTATTATTTTTAAGAAAAATTGTCTGTGATAACCAGGTAAATTATTAATATTATTTGTCACAATTTCAAATTTCACATCCTTTAATTATTACTAATTTATTATTGCATAATTGTTTACTGCATGGAATGAATGGGTACTAGCTAATATTTTATAGATTTATAACTTGACATACCTTAGACTGATTTTGAATAGAACGACAAATTAATTGCCCAAATCCAGATAAATTTTAGCATGCTAAGGGTAGAAATAAAACACCATTTCAAAACTACACAGGCACAAATGAACTCTAGTATTTAAGCTCCATACAGTAAAACACAGACCCCCAAATCCATGTTTTTTCTCACTCCTTGTCCTTGCACTTTAATTCCTGCTCTCTTTAATTGTGGCCTGGTAGATTCTACAAACATTCATGCATGATGCACCATGGAGTGCTTCTTTCCTTCTCGGCCCATCAAAAGTTGAGTGTTTCTCTGGTGCAGAATCCCTTTCTTACCTTTCCCCTTCTTTTGTCCAAGTATGTAAGATTGCCATTCTGCACTGACATTAACTTGAACAGTCAATAGAAGCCTGCTGGGTGTTCCAAGATGCTCGGTTTTGTAAGGACACATTTCTTTCTTGACAGGATAATAATTTGATTATACTGATTATGTGTTCTTCATGCACAATCTCTATTCCAGGCTGATTGCTCTCAGTTTTATATAGAAACGCCTGAAGGCATAGTTAGTTTGTAGAGAAAATGTTTTCTGTGTTTTGAGAGTCTTGGTTACTGTTTTCAAATGCAATACAGAAGGCCTTTAATCTACAAATTTATGCCTTAAATAATGAGAAGGGGTTGGACTTTATGTTTCTTTATTAACATAATGCAGATCTGACTGAGATGTCACCAAGTGAGAAACGGCAAAAGGGAAATCACTGTTGAAAATTTAATCCTGAAACTTGTTTATTATACTGACGACACTCTTTGGGAATGGATCTGAAAGATACAATATATTCAGTAAGTCGAAAGAAGAAAGAATCAATCAACTTCCTAGTTGTACTTGGAAAGGACAATCGGTTCATCGAATCTCAACATGAAAGAGCAAGAAAGATTAGTGTCAAATGGTCTGGGGCTTGAATTTCTTGCAGACTGTGAGAGCTGACAGAGCTCAGAAAATTCTTCCATGCCTGATAGGAGACAAAAAGAAAAATGCTGCTCAGATGCATGGAGGACTTTCCTGATCAAAGGAAGGATGGTGAGAGTTGTGGGAGGGCCAAACCCATTCATGTCTGTTTATAGACTGGGCATGAGGGACTCTGAGTGGGAATAAGTAGAAATGCCTGTGCTTAGTGTGAAATGAATTATGTGTAGAAGATACTTGGTTCTCCCCTACAAGCCTTCCATCTGACATCTTGGAAAAATCAAATACTTTAGTGGTTATTGGAATTTTAAGATGGAATGTACCAGAATTTGATTACATTGACTACTGAAATAGACATCGACTTCATTTGTTAAAAATAAAAAAAAAAATACTGTGTTTCTGTGTATCTGAGTCTACTAAGGAAAATGAAAAAAAATACACACTTATCTATATATATTATATATATATATATATATATATATATATATATAATATATATATGCATGTAAAGATACTTTTTTGATAAAGTGGTCCTAAGGGATATACAAGGGTGATAGTTATAATCATCTAGGTCACAGAAGAGAGCCAGTCAAGTGGTATTTTGTACAAGTCCTTCTGGACAGGCATGGCTTCATCTAGCTATAGATATGATTGATTATCAATAGAGTATTTGCCTATTCAGGCTAACAAAGGATAGACAGTTTTCCAGAAGTGAGCATTTCTTCATTGTCCATTGGTTTCCCCTTCCTTTCAATTTCCCATTTTGTGCTACAATGTATCAGAATGGTTGAACTGATTCTCAAAGGATTCTAGGCAGAAGTGGCAGAAAGATCAAGAAGTAGAAAATTTTTGGAATATTCTGATCATCAAAAGAAATGTGCTACCTAGGTTACATTTTACAGATGACTGCTGCACAAATGTTTAGATGATGTAACATATGCCATAAATATGTCACATAGATCAAAGACTGACTTCAGATGGATGAGACCAGGACAATCACACATGTTCAGAAGACCTCTTCTGAAACAAGGAGTTAACTAACAAAGCCTGATGATTAGCTTATGCTAATAATATCTTTGTTAAGTTAAAGACGATTACTTTTATTTGCAACTTTATAAAGAAATAAACAAGGAACTAGGATGTTGTTGCAAGGAATCTAGGTTTTTCTATTTAATATTTATTAAGACTATAGGTTTGTGCACTGTAATTCTTTTCAGGGTGATGGAAGAAAGATTTTATTATTATTTTAGTTTTCTCTACTCACACTTTATCGAGAACAGAAAGTGGTCCTAGTATTGAAAACTAATAAAATTAAGTTTTGGTTTCCTTCAAAACCTCCTAGGCAACCAAAGGATATTTAGAAAGTAAATTCTAGAGGAAGAAAGAAATCTGGGAAAATATTCATGTAAATCTTGCACTGAACATATTAAGAAAAATTTAAAAGAATGTTGTTAACAGTTATCATACAGATACACAAATTTTAAAATATGTACCATTGACCACAGATTGTATTATTTATAATAATCTTTAGAAGACCAACTATTTCCAAAAATACATTGGCCTTTTCAAAAAACTATGCTAATATTAAACAAATGCTGAAATATATTCATATGACTAAATATTTAAGAGCATTTCATATTTAAAAAACAAAATAGTTAATTCATATTTAGCCATATTTATTTACATCCTATTTATTAACAATGTAATCTAAATAGTTATATGTATAAATCTGTCAGGTATACAAACATCTAATATTTGCTAAATAAAGGACAAGTTAAAATTCATTAAAATTAAGTTTTTTGAAAGATTATATTGACATCACTTTCTTTAAGAAGTAACATGATTATATTTTTAGCATTTATCAATAATTTCTCATTTCCTGCTTCTACTATATAAAGCCATCCTCACATAGCCTTGCTTTATGTATGCTTTGTTATAAAAAGACTATAGCCTTAATCAGTACATTGTAACTTCATTAGCAACAAATTTACAGTTAAGAGCTTGTACTTTATGGTTTGAACAAAGCTTATAAAGAAAAGCGTTTTCTACTTGATGCGTGTCACAATGGCAACCTTCTTGAACTCCAGTAGTCTAAGCCAACTCTGTGCTTTTGAGGCATCTAGCCCAGCCTTTGATATTTGTTATTCTACTCTTACCTCATTTTTTTATTTTTATTTTTTATCTCTTTTTTTTTAAAATAATTACATATGGCAAATTTACAGAGTCTTAAGTCAAACTATAGGTTAATTGCAAAATATAGTTAGGGATTCACAGTTTAACCATAAGCTTGTATACAGGTAAAAATATAACTTTACATTGTAAAATTACGAAGCTAGTTTATGTATATTTTAATGTACTTTAAAAAAAAGATTTGTTCTTTCTTATAAATCTTAGAACTGATAAGAATAGAGACATATACTTCAAGCTATATCTATGGTGATAACAATCAATGTGATATCTTTACAGACAAATTACCTGCTTTGACTTACATATAATATAAGGATTTGGTGTTAGGAATGTCAAATGAAGGGTAGCATATGTCATTTGCTTTTCTGAGACTGTGTTACCTCACTTAGCACCAACAGCTTCCTCTTCCATCCATTTGCCTAAAAATTCCATGACGTTGTCCTTTTTCACCACTGCATAGAACTCCATTGTATAAATATACCACATTTTCATTATCCACTTATCAGTGAAGGGACACCTTGGCTACTTCTACCTCTTTGCTATTGTAAAAAGAACAACATTTAAAAAAATGGTTGTGCATGTATCTCTCATAGGATGAATCCTTTGGGTATATACCTAGGAGTGGTATAATTGGGTCAAATGATAGGTTCATTTTTAGTCTTTTAAGAGTTCCGCTCACTGGTTTCCAAAGGGGTTTCCCTTTTCTCCATACCCACCCCAGCATTTGGTGTCCTTTGGTTTCTTGATTGTAGCCAATACTATCAATGCAAGATGAAATCTTAAAGTGGTTTTGATTTGTATGTCCTTAATTACTAGTGATTTTGAACACTTTTTAAAGGTGTTTCTGAGCCAGCTTAACTTCTCTTGAGAATTCTCTATTCAGATCTTTAGCTCATCTTTGAATTGGGTCATTTCATTTCTTTTCTTGTTCCTTTGTTTTTTGAGTAATTTATTCACTCTGGATGTTAAACCTGTCCCACAGGCAAAGATTTCCTCCCACTTATTGGATTGTGTCTTTTGCTGTACAGAAGCTATTTCATTTAATGTGGTCCCACTTGTTGATTATTCACCTTAAATTCCTGTGCAACTGCTGTCTGATTTAGAATGTCTTTTCCTGGGGCAGGAGAGATAGATGGCTCAGTGGTTAAGAGCGCCAACTACTCTTGCAGAAGACCCGACCGGGGTCTATTCTCAGCACCCACGTGGCAGCCAAGAACCATCTTTAACTCCAGTTCCAGGGGAATTCTACCCCCTCTTCTGATCTCTGCGGCATTGCACGACACGGGTGCACCAACCTACATTCAGACAGTACACTCATACACATAAAAATAATAAATAAATAAAAATAAAAAAGAAAGTCATTTCTGACACCTATATATTGTAGGTTTTTGCCAATATTTTCTTCTAACATTTTCAGAGTTTAAGGTGTAACATTGAGGTATTTAATCCATTTAGAATTGACTTTTGTATAAGTTGAAAAATAGTGGTTTACGTTAATTCTTCTGCAGAAGGTGATTCAGTTTTGGGAGCACCATTTACTGAAGATTCTATCTTTGTTCCACTAAGTGTTTTTGACTCCTTTGCCAAATATCAGGTGCCTGAAATTGTATGTACTCAAGTTTGGGTCTTTGATGTTATTCCATTTATCTATGGGTCTATGTTTATGCCACTCCCATGCTGTTTTTATAACTTTAGCTCTATAGTAATGATTGAAATATGATACAATAATTCCCCCTGCATTATTCTTTTTGTTCAGGGCTCCTTGAACTATCTGGAAAGTTTTGCTTTTCCATATGAATTTTAGGATTTTTTTCTGATAAAAAGTCATGGGAATTTTGATTGGGAGTACATTTAATCTGTATATTAATTTGAGTATTTTTACGATATTAATTCTCCTGAGCCATGATCATGGGAGTTCCTTTCATCTTCTGGTGTTTTCCTCAATCTCCTTCTTCAAAGATTTAAAATTTTCATTGTAGAAATCTTTAATGTCTTTTGTCAGGTTTATTCTGAGATATTTTTTGAGGCTATTGGAGATGGAAGGGTTTCCATATACTCCTCCAACTCCTTGTTATTGGTGCATAGGAAGACTAGATTTTTGCACTGATTTTTTTGACCTGCTTATTTACAGAAACTGTGAGTCATTTTTTGGAATTTTCTGATAGAGTTCTTGGCATTCCTTAGGTATTATATCATGTCAACTGCAAAAATGGTGAGTTTGACTTGCTCTTTTCTATTTAGTTCTCCTTTAATTTCCATCTCTTGACTGATTGTTCTGGTAAGAGTTTCAAGCACTATATTGAAAAGAAGTGGAGATAGTGGACAGCAGCCTTGTCTGGTACCTGAATTTCAGGGGAATGCTTCTATTTTTTTCTTCCTTCAGGATGACATTGGCTGTGGGTTTGTTGTAGATAGCTTTAAATATGTCGAAGAATGTTTCCTCCAGTCCAGTTCCCTCCAGGATTTTAAACATAAAGGCATGTTGTATTCTATCAAAGTCCTTTTCTGCATCAATTGAGATGACCATGTGTAATTTATCTTTGCATCCACTTATATAATTTTTGACATTTATTGATTTACATATGTTGAATCATCCCTGCAATTCTGGAATTGAAACCAATTTGATTATAGTGAAAAACCTTCTTGATGTGTACCTGTATGTGATTTGGAAAATCCATTTATTTTTGGTTCACAAATTTTTTTGACTACAGATTATTTTAAAGAGATTTTTTTCAATTCCTTCACCAGTGAGGAATTAAAGATGGCCGAGAAACATCTTAAAAAGTGTTCATCATCATTAATAATTAAGAAAATGCAAATTAAAGCCACTCTCAGATATCATCTCACTCCAGTATGGCTAGCTAAGTTCAAGAAAACAAAAGACAACAGATGCTGGAGGGGTTGTGGGGAAAGGGGAACACTCATCCACTGCTGGTGGGAACGTAAACTTGTGCAACCACTATGGAAAGCAGTGTGGAGAGCCCTTAAAAGACTCAAAATGATTAACCCCAATCGAAGCCCTTACATTCTACCACGCCCCCTCTTCCGCAGATTGTTCCCTAGGCTTAGAAAAGGGGCACAGGTGGATGAGAAGCAAAACACTTTACTTTCTCTGGAGCTGATGTCTTGGTCTCTAGTCAGTTCTGGCTGTTTTCTTTCATGGGCTGCCAGCTTGTCCAGGCTTAACCTTTCGATCCTACTAATGAAGCACATGCAATTAGATATTTAGGTATTTAAACAGTATAATATATAGCCTTTCGATCCTACTAATGAAGCACACACAATTAGATATAT
>VZQC01000855.1:675991-733397 GCA_009823505.1 Rhizomys pruinosus | reverse complement strand
AAAGAAACAATCAAGGAAGTGAAGAGAAATCCCACAGAGTGGGAGGAAACCTTCACTGCAGATACATCTGACAAAGCATTGATTTCCAGAATATATCAACTACTCAAGCAGCAATGGAAAAAAAAAAAAAAAACAAAAAAAAAAAAAAAAAAAAAAAAAAAAAAAAAAAAAAAAAAAAAAAAAAAAAAAAAAAAAAAAAAAAAAAAAGACTCAAAATGAGCTTACCCCCTGACCCAGTCATACCACTCCTGGGTATAAACCCCAAAGACTCATCCTACCCCAAAGATATATGCACATCCATGTTTATTGCAGCTCTCTTCACAATAGCGAAGAGCTGAACCCATATGCCCCTCAACAGACAAGTGGATGACAAAAATGCGGTACTATTCAGAGATAAAGAGGGATGGCATCACGAACTTTGCAGGTAAATGGATGGAGCTGGAAGCCATTATGCTGAGTGAGGTGACACAGTCCCAGAAAGACAAACAGAGAATGGTTTCCCTCATTTGTGGATGCTAACACCAAATCCCCCAGACGAAAGGCAAGCTAAATGACAGTATGGTTATATTTTATCTGAAAGCAACTATGTTGTTATAATGTGAATCTCTCAGTGGGCTCTAGAATCTGCCCACCAATTATTTTCAGACTCTGTAATTACTGTATATGGGTGGAGAGTATGTATCCATATTTTAGAATTACATGAAATTAATGGAGGAAAATGTGAATTCCTAAGCATAAAAAAAAAGACTGAGAGAAAGATGCAGGACAGTTATGATAGAGTACATGATCTGGGATGGTTTGAGGTGGGATGGGGGGAAGGGATAGGGGAATATGCCTGAACAGAAATGAAAAATGATGTATGAAATACATAAAACATCAATAAAAAAGTACAAAAAGATATTTTATTTATTTATTTATTTATTTATTTATTTATTTATTTATTATCTATCTATGTGTATGAATGTACTGTCTGCATGTAGGTTTGTGCACCCGTGTTGGTGGCACTGGCAGTGCAGCGGGGGTCAGAAGAGGGTGTCAGATTCCCCTGGAACTGGAGTTCTTCTGTAATTGGAGTTACAGAAGGTTCTCAGCTGCCATGTAGGTGCTGGGGACCGAATCCCGCTCCTCTACTAGAGCAGCTGGAGCTCTTAACTGCTAAGCCATCTCTCCAGCCCTATGACTATAGATTTTTAAAATATTAATTCATAATGTTTTATATCATTTTATTATCTCTTGTAGTGTTTCCCCTCTTTCTTTCATTTGGGTAACTGGGCTTATGTTCTGTCTATCTTGTTTGTCCTTTCAAAGGACCAGCTCTTGGATTCATTGATTCTTTGTACTGTTTTCTTTGTTTCTATTTCATTAAGCTCTCCTCTTATTTTTGTTACTTTTCTTTTATTTTGGGTTTGATTTTCATTGTTGTTGTCTTTCATATGTTTTGAGCTGAAATATTAGACATTAGGTAATTTATTTGTGTTCTCTCTGTTTTTATAATACTTTTATTGATGAATTGTGTATTTCATTCATGATCTTCCAGTCCATTTTGGACACATGCCCCTCTCACTACCCGCATTCTACCCTGTTCATGCCTTCTGCCACACATCTCTTGCATCTTTCCCTCAGTCTTTCCAAAGTTTTTCCCTGCAGTGGCTTGTTGTTTTGTATCATTCAGTTCTTTAAACCAGTCTTTATGTTGTTGTTTTTCCCACCCCTTTGTATTGCTCAACAGATGCCTATGTAATCATCACATGTGCATCAAAATTATCACGTCTGAGAATAACCTGTATGTTATTTCCAAAATATGTTTAGGAATTCACATTTTTCCCCTTTAATTTTAAATTACTCTAAAATATGAATATATGCCTTCCACTCATATACAGTAATTAAAGAATCTGAAAATAAGTGGTAGGTCAATTCTACAGCCCATTAACAGATTTACATTATAACGACACAGTTGCTTTTTTAATGTAGGCACTTAGAGCTATAAATTTCCCCCTTACGAATGTTTTTAAAGGGCCCCAGAAGTTTTGTTTTGTTGAATTCCCATTTTTGTTTAATTACAGAAATACTTTTGTCTTAATTTCTCTATTTGCCTATTCACTGTTTTTTTTTTTTATTGTAATTTCTGAGTTTTTATTTTCTGTGTCCCAGTATGT
This sequence comes from Rhizomys pruinosus, assembly GCA_009823505.1. Taxonomy (NCBI): domain Eukaryota; kingdom Metazoa; phylum Chordata; class Mammalia; order Rodentia; family Spalacidae; genus Rhizomys; species Rhizomys pruinosus. Next base: position 731,241 of record VZQC01000855.1, on the reverse strand, counting down.
GGTCAATTTTGGAGAAGGTTCTATGGGGTGTTGAACAGAAAATATATTCTTTGGTGTTTGTTTGAAATACTCCTTAGATGTCTGTTAGGTTCATTTGGTGTATTGTATTGTTCAGTTCAGGTGTCTCTTTCTTTGTCCAGTTGACCTGTTTATCTAAATGGACACAGTGCGGAATTGAAGTCAACAACTTCTAGTGTGTTGGAGTTAATCTGAGCTTTGAAGCCCTGTAGAATTGTGATTATCATGTTCACTATGCCAGTGTTTGGTCTGTATAAATTCATGATACTGATATCTTCTTGGTTAATTGTCCCTTTGATAATAATGAAATTACCCTCTTCATCTCTTTAGAATAGTTTTAGTTTGAAGTTAGAATAGTTTTAGTTTTAAGTTTCTTTTGTTTGATATTAGAATAGCAACTTCTGCTTGGATCTTAGTGAATTTGCTAGGAATATTTTTTTTTTCCATATTTTCACCTTAAGATAGTGCCAGTCCTTGATGGTAAGATGAGCTTTCTTCATATCTTTTGTAAATTCATTCTGCAGTTTATCCTTATCTTCTTTTAGTATATCCCTATCTTCTTTTAGTTCTTTCATTTGTCTGTATGTATCTTCTTCAAATTCATTGAACTCTTTGATCTTGTTTATTATAGTTCTTTTAACATCTGTGTCCTGATTTACATCTAGGGCGTCCTTATAGGAATCTTCTACAGGACTGTTAGTATTTGATAAAGGCTTAATCTTTGGGATTTTCATGTTATTATTTTTTCCTTGTGATTTTGGCATTTTGATTTCTTTTATTGATTGTGATTCCAGTATCAATTTCAAATGTTTCTTTGTTGAATTGAAGGTTGACTTTCTATTATTCTTCAAGTGTCTTCATTGTCCTCTTATTTGGTATGCAAAAGTGTTTGTTCTAGGCTTCAAGTTCTCACTTCTGACTTTGTACTGGAGAGAACAATGACCCATTGCCTAGCCAGTCAGGAGCTCTTCCAGGCAACAATCAGGCAGGCTTGAACCCTGCACCATGTGTGATTCTCTCACAAGATCCCCTGAGGGGCTGGCTGTAAATGTCTGGATCTGAATCCAGAGGCAAAGAAGTCTAGCTTGGTGCTGAGAGAGGGGCCCCAGGTGCTCCCCTGCTGGGGATAGTGCTTCTCAGCTGCGACTCTCACCACCAAGAAGAGGCCAACCTCATACATTTCCTGGAAGAGATGTATTCCCAGAACTGGTGCCCCACGTTGGGTCCACCCATGGGCTTTCCCGGTTGCAATGTCTGTATCTGGGTCCAGGAGCAAGAAAGCATAGCCCAGAGCCTAAGGAAAAGTCTCCAATATTCCTTGGGTTCTGCTCCTGGCTCACAAAGCCTGTGAGCCAAGTTGTCACCTCCACCTCCTGCCAGTCACTTCCACTGTCTCCAGACGCCTGCTGGCATGTCTGCCAACTCCTGATGCCTGCAGGAATACTCAGCCACCTCTCAATGCCTGAGGGCAGCCTTTGCAGGATCCAGATCCCAACTCCTGCTGGCTGTGCTCCCTCCACCATCTCAGATGCCTGAAGGCCACCTCAGAATAGTTGCAGGCCACTTCCAATGCCCCTTAACACGTGCAAGAGCCACAAAGTTCCTCTCCTTGTCTCCTCTCCACTGCTCAGGCTGCACCTGCTGCCTTGGGAAGTAGCTCTCATAATTACAGTATCTGGAAACCATTTATGTCTGCTCCCACCCTGCTCCCTGGCTGCAGACATGCCACCCCAGCTATAAACCCATGCAAGCCCACATGTACCCAGGACAAACCCTCTGGGGCAATGACCACCCCAGGAACTCAAGTAAGGGCAGCCCAAGCTGCTCCTGGTGGCCAGAACCTCTGCACCAGGAGATGATTTCCCCCAATATTTATTAATTCCTGTTATGTGAATGTTGTAGTACTGGTTTTGTAGACCTTTTCTTATTAACTGTTCTGGTGTAATTCATTTATTTTTTGTGCCTCCTTGAGAATAATTTATTTTCTCTTCTGACCAACATATTCCATTGAGCATTTTCTCTCTTTTTTTTATTTATTTAATCTATAAGTACTCATAGGCACCAAATGTGAGGAATATCCACACCAGCCCAATTACATCAGTGTCTAGTTTTCTATACAGCCCAGTGTCCCCAAGCCCAACTGAAGAGGCTTGCATAGAAGAAAAGTAAATTCCAGTCTGTTTTTGTATTAATCTCACTATTCATCCCCCCTCCTTGGCCCTTAGAATCTGGCATGCCCACCTTTTCAGTGAGAGTAACTGGGCTTTGGAGGGAGGGTGAGAGAGAATGAGAGACTGAAGATCCAGGGTTTTTTTTACTTCTTATTTCCCCTCTCCTTCCCCCTTTTCCCTGTCTTCCCTTTCTGAAGTGACACTTTAAATTCTTGATACTGTACATGTTCTATTTACTATGGACTGGTGATTCATCTAGCAGTCTCATTTTAATTATAGTAACAAAAAACAAATAGTAAAACATATTAAAATTGTAACAAGCTATTCTACAGGTACAGACATATGTGCTTGGAGATATCTTGGTTGGGACATTATAACTCTTTGACCAAGGGATGCTAATAATTTTCCAATATGTTAGATAGAGCCCTCTGACATTAGGAGGCACCAAGGCTACAGTGTCAACCATGTGTCATTCCCTGCCAGATAGCGGGACCATACATCACACTGGGATTTTTTTTTTATTATTTTTCTTTCTGGGTGCACATTTATCAGGCTGTCACTATTGCACTACATCTTCTTTGACATGTAAAAGTATAGCACAAAAAGTCCATTGTGAAGCTTCAGAGACCTGCTTGTTCATTTTTTTGTTTGTTTTTGTGTTTCTCAATTTCTTTTTTTTACTGATGTTTTGTGTATTTCATACATCATTTTTAGTTCAATTTAGACATACTCCCCTTTCCCTTCCTCAGTGCTTTCTAACGCCATGGACATCAGCTATTGACTGGAGTTGTAGGATCTCAACATAATTTTTCATGCACATATCATGCCATATCTTCAGCAATAAGGTCTTACTGACCATTTCTTATTTGCAGCCAAAGTTATAGGCAAATGGCCTTTGTTTTGGAGGCATTTAATCCTCCCGGGCCAACAGTTTCTGACAGAGCATCCCAGAACTGGCACTGAAGCCTTTATCTGCCAATGCTTTTTATTTGACTAAGTCAAAATTACATCCTGGAGGGAGGAGGTGTATTTCTACCCCCTCTGTTTTTGTAAATTGTCACAGTATTTTCTTTAGAATTGGTTTTTTGGACATACATTTATTAAATCCGTCTTCATCATGGAAAGTTTTCCTTTCTACTTTAATTACAACTGATCACTTTGTTGAATAAAATAATAGGGACTCAAATCTGTGTTATTGCTTGTCTTGTATGACCGTGATCTTCTGTCCTTCATAGCCTCATTTGAAAAGTCAACATATATTCTGATGGACCTGAATTTATATGCAACTTGATCTTTCTCAGAGTGTTCAATATATTTTATTTGATATGTATATTTAATGTTTGGATATTATACGAAGTGGGAATTTTATTTTCTGGTCCTGTTTGTTATACCTCTTAGACCTTCATAGGTAACTTTTTTTACTAGATTTGGGAATTTTTGCCATAGTTTTATTTAAAATATTGTGTGTGCCTTTGGACTGAGTTTCTTCTTCTAATTATGCCTATGATATGTATGTTCTGTCTTTTTACAGTGCCCAGAGGTCTGATATAAAACATTTCTGCCTAATTTTAGATTTGATTTTCCTTTGATTGAGCAATCCATTTCCCAAACCCTTGGGAATCAGATCTTCAAGATCTAATAGTCTCTGTCCCATTATCTTAATTTCTTTTCTGCTTCTTTCCTTTAAACTTTTTCTTTAAGTTGGTGAGATTTTTATCTCAAGTTTTACCTCAGATTCACTTTTCTTCTGAGATTCTTTCTTTATTGAATTTATTTTCTCATTTTGAATTGTCTTAGTTATTCCATTCAACTATTTGTGTTTTCACAGTCTTCATATTTTATTCAGTTTCTTTGAATACATTTAAATGGTTATTTTGAACTCTTTGTCTTGTGTACCTACTTGGTTGTCATTCTTAGGAAATTTTAAGATGCTTGTTAATTTCTCTGTTACCCATATTATCTTATTCATGATATTGTGTTATTTCTCTGAGCCCTGGCTATCTGGACTTGTGTGGTAGTGTGCCTTGGTATGGATATGTGATCTCCTCCTTGTTAAATACTTGTTATTATCATGTTTGTTGTTCCTTCAACACCTCAGGTTGTGGCCCAGCTGAGTAGTGACTGGTGTACAGTTTGAGGGCTACTTTATGTTTTCCTACATTTTGGTGAAAGTAGTAGTCTCAATTTAGCTAGATATAAGTATAGATATTGAGGTGCTGAATTTAGGTTTGACCACAAATCGCATCGGATCAGCAGTTTGGGATGGAGCTGCTGTGTGAGATTAGCTAGTTGGTTTTGGTGAGAGTTTCTAGGTCTGGCTTGAACACATCTTAGATGGTGGAGAACTAGGAAATTTCAAGGGAGGAGCTCCAAGCCACAAGTCTAAAGCTGGGCTATGCTCTTGGGAGACACAGGCCAGGTCGAGAGATGAGATGTTGGGGACTGACCTACTGTACACATATGTGAACATATCCTCAATAGGATAGGATCCCTGTGACTTGGGGAAGCCTAAGAACTAAGAAGGCTAAGTACCAGAGAGTCTCAGAGATGGAGCTAAATTCACAAGTATAGGTCACCAGGAAAATCCCAGTGACTCAAGGTGGACTGAGTGCTGAGATGATGGAGACTGACTCACTCTGCAAGATGTCAGCAGATCCTGTATGAAATAGGCTCACTGAGACCTGAGGAAGCCTGACAGCTAAGATTACTGGGTACTAGGGATTCTTGGGGATGGATAGACAAACCACAAGTCTGGGGTAAGGGGTAGATCTCAGAGATATGTGGTGGGCTGGGAGTTGAGGTTGTAGGGATTGAATCATTTTGCCAAGGCAAGGCAAGGCATATGCCAATTCAGGTTTGGACAGCGTTCCTGTGACCTACGAAATTATGAGAGCGAAGGTGGCAGGGTTTTAGGGAATATCAAGGAAGGAGATTCAAAGAAATCACACTTTTTACAAAAAGATATGTATGAGGACCTCTTCTTGGCTACCGTAAAGAGGCTTCCTCTGCTGATTTCTCCTGGAGTTTTAAAGCACTCTATTTGATGATGGCCTTCTGCTTATCCATCTGTATTTCTATCTGTCACTTGCCATTTATTATTTTGCTGTGGATCACTATATACTTAATAAACCCATTCAAAGCTGAAAATAAAATAAAATAAAATAAAAAAGATGATATGTATTAGATATTTGTGCCTGTACTGAGTCTCATATTTATTTAGATTTGTATTTATTTTTAATTTTGTATGACCATGGAGCCTGCATGTCTGTAAGAGCACCCATGTTGTGGACGACACATGGAGGACATAGAAGGCATTGGATCCCCTGGGATTGGATTTATGGATGGTTGTTTGCTGCCATGTGGGTGGTGGCAACCATAATCAGGTTTTCTTCAAGACCATCCAGTGCTCTTAAACCCTGAGCTATCTTTCCAGTCCTAAGTCTTAAATTTCTTAAATTAACCAAAGATTGCTTCTGATTTTCAGCATTTTAAGTATGATTCACTGCCATCTCAGTTATATAGTACTACAGGGCTGAATTTCATAACCTGTCACTTAGTGGCTATGTTACCATAGTGCTATGTGTCTAGGTTCACTCTCAGAAGTTAGGCCTGGGGATATGTATCTATACTGATCACCCAATTAGAATTGAGGGTTTGGGGTATAGAACGTAAAGTTATGAAGCACAGTAATAAGGCATAGACAGTGATATAAGTGATTTTTCATGCTTTTCCTTCTGAGAAATACCACAATTTCATTTAGCATGTTTATTGAGACAAAAGGAAACTTCTAGAGTTATTGAGAAAAGTTGTTTGCTATGAGAATTCCCTTGACTTTATTAAATAAGTGCAATTCCTCTCAGTAAGGTTCTTTATTCTTCAATTATCCAATATACCCTTCTTGTTAATAATCACCTTGAAAATATCTAAAATGAATTATAGTTTAAAATTGATGATCATTACTTTGTCCCAAGTGTAAGGTTTAAATGTAGTAGCTTCTTAATCTGTGTAACAGTTGATAAGCTTTTATTTGTTTTAGTGCCATTAAATCAACATGCAGTTTTATCTTTTCAGCTAAAAAGGATGGTAATTATTAAACCATTGCTCGTAAAAACATATTGTGTTTTGAGGATGATGCACAGCTGGAAGCTGAACACCACCTCCAGCAGCAGATGCTCCATTTCCTGTCATTTGTTTAAAATTATTTAAACATAAGTATGAATGTTCAGAAGATCAAGGAGGTGCTTAACAGTCTTTTACTGCAAAGCTCCTTAACTGTTAAAAAAATTACATAAAAATTTTAAAAAATGATTTGAAAATGTCATCATAAATTTTACAGATAGAAAGGAAAAAAAATCAAATTTATTTTACATGTGCTCCATTCTTCTCCAGATCAGAGATGTTGAAATTTATCACATATTCTTTAAATTTTTATGTAAAATGAAGTAAATATTCATGCTTAATTAATTCCATGTAAATGGCATTTGTACTATGCACTATTCTGAACATGTGTTATGCACTATTTTGAAGCTTTTTCTGTTATTTTTATAGTGTACCTCAGGGTTCATTTTTTACCTATCTATTATGTGAAGATGCCTCTTGGTCAGATGCATAGAGCTGACTTCATCCTTTCCATTAATCACAAATAGTTCAATGTTAACCAGTAAACTTGTGCTACATCATAACTTTTCAGGTGAACAAAGTAGTAGGAGTTCTCCATAAAGGCATATCACCAAATAGTATGACAGCCTCTTATTATGACACGAAAATAACAGGTTGACCTATTTTTTGGTTTGTTTTCAAATACAAATATCACAGCTTAGAAACTCACAAGACAAATTTCCAGAAGTAGTATATAGTCAACAAAGACTACGGTTTTGGAAAGATGGACAAATTTTCCTCAAACAAATTAGCCTATTTATAATACTTTAAACTATGTATAATAATTCATACATATTTTCAAAGACTTAAAAATCACTTATCAGGCTGGAGAGATGGCCTAGTGGTTAAGAGTGCCGACTGCTCTTGCAGAGGCCCCAGGTTCGATCCCCAGCACCCACATGGCGGCTGAGAACCGTCTTTAACTCCATTTCCGGGGGAATCTGATACCCTGTTCTGATCTCTGCGGCATTGCATAACACGGGTGCACAGACCTGCATGCAGACAGTACATTCATACACATGCAAAATAAATAAAATTAAAAAAAAATCACTTCTCAAATATTTGAAAGATATTTAATCTGTTAGTTGAAAAATAGGATCTTAAAATAGTTTTTATTTGCTTGCTTATTGATTTCTATGTTTATTGTTGGGGTATTTTTAATTTCCATGTTTATTGCTACCAGGGAAATGACTGCAAATTTTAAATAATTTTATTGATTTATTATATTGCCTAAGTATACACGAGTACATTGCCTGCATATATGTAAGTGTATCTGTGTTGTATAGTGTCCCAGGAAATGAGACTAGGGTGTCGGATTCACTTGGAACTGGAGTAATAGATGGTATTTTGATACAATGTGAATGATGAGATATGAACCATGTCCTCTGCAAGAGAAGACAGTGCTCTGAAATGCTGAGACATCTTCAGCCCCAATGACTGTATTTGTATCTATACTTAAAACTGATGTATTTGATGCCATCTTCTCTGCCCTGTCCTGGTATGGTTCTGTTGCTGAGCATGCACCTCTTGTGCTTGTTGTATTCATATCCTGTAGCAATTACCCATTTTATAAATTATTTTTAGTAATTCTTTCATGATTTCTCCCACATTTACCAGTTATATATAGGTGAAGCAAGCACAGTCGGTTGCCTTATTAATTTGAGACCTGATTTGCTTAACAGCATTCAGTTCCGGTGGCTCATTAATGTCTTTAACTCCAGCTCTAAGGGATCTGATGCCCTGTTTGATCCTCTGTGGAAAACTCACACATCTGGAGTAAATAAACTCAGACATATATACATACATATGAATATTGATATAATATAGATCTTAAGAAACATAATCTCTTGCCAGACAAACCACTTTCATTAATTCTATCATTTGTGTGATGCTCAGCTGTTCTTCACCTATGACTATTTCCTGCAGATTTCACCATCCTTCCTGAAGATCCCCTTGTAGACATGATATTACACTGGGAAAGTTCTCTCGCCCTCAGAAAACTTTATGTATATGTTCCTATGACTTGCTGCTAAAGCCATGTACTTCTGAGATCTCTTTTAATGGTTTCTTATTACAATACTTTCTAAATAGTACCATAAAATACAACTGGTGTTAGTCTGGAGAGATCGGCTAGAGACTAAGAGAATCTGTTGTGCAATCGATAGGAACTGAGTTAGTCATGTATGGTCAAATGCACACCTGTAAATCCACTTCTATGTGGAATAGGGAGAAAAGGAGATTCCTTAGGGCCTGGTTGTCATCAGTTCACCCCAGTTTCAACAAGAGACCTTCCTTTAAAGGAACAAGTACAGAATGGTACAGCAGGATACCCAGCATCTTCTATCCTCTGTGCACAGACTCATGTCCCTGAACAGTTGCTTATACACACACACACACACACACACACACACACAATCTCTCTCTCTCTCTCTCTCTCTCTCTCTCTCTCTCTCTCTCTCTCTCTCCCTCTCTTGTGTTAGGACTGTAACTTAAAAATATTTCTTTGTACCTCTTAACCATATTTAGATTACTAGAACAAAACCCTAATGTTGTCATATCCCTAGAAAAATATAATTTCTTACCATATGCAAATATGGATCCTTTTATTTACACAAATTATACAATTCACTCATCATAGAAGCTTGTTTTTGCAACAGGTGGAGATTATTACAGAGTTACACAGCTACTCATAAACAAAGAATATGTCAGAGAGATGCCCACCCTTAAGAGACACATATGCAACACAACCTCTACACCTAAGGCTCATAGAACATAGTGGAACAGGGGTAAAGACAATACTGATGCATCTCTCAACTCTCACCAGCAAAAGAAACTTGCTCATGAAACAGAGGAGGATGCACACAGAAGGCCACAACTGGACAAAGTGTAAGGAATAAGAGATTGCAGAAAGATTATCTGGATAGGACTGCTATATTAAACCTTACACACTTATGGATTAGGTAATATTGGAAGGGAAAGTTCAAAAAGATTGTAAGACTCCTGTAACTAGGAGGGGAGGAGGGCTGATAAAGTAGGAAAGAGTGAGAGGAGATAAATAAAGTTGAGATGACATAGCTAAAAGGAAATGTATTAATTCTAAAAAACCCTGAAAAATATACATACAATATCTGAACATTAGTTCATGTATATACCTGAAGGCTATATAACAAAATGCACAGTGCCAGACAGGAGAACCCCCTCCAGTTTGTTCAACAGAGTAGTACAAGGGACTCATAAAATAACACAAGATATTTCCAATTCCTTTATTACATCTCTGAAATTGAAGATACGATCTTTCTTCTGAAGACAGGGCTAACTTTGGACACAGGACTTGTACCAATGGAACTGGAACTAACTTTAGAGGTCTTCTTCCTGAGGTCTACCTCTCATAGTTTTGGAGGATACTATGTAGAGGGAGAAAGTCAGTAAGTAGTACAGCCCAGTTCTAAAACCTAATAACAACAATGGCTGGCACAACAAACTATTCCTACTGGTGCAGTGGCAGCATTGAAATCATGGGGGGTGATCAACACTTACCTAGTTAGATGTGGAGCACTCTCCATTGGAGGAAATTCATGGGTTGCACTGTAAATATAGAAAAATACACAGGTCTGGAGAGGTCATAGATCCAAGTAATGCCCTGTCTATGTCATAACTCTGGACAAATGAAATTTCTTACTGTATACTAAATATGGATCCTTATATTTACAGATAAATATACTGCATACCACTCATAAAAAGCTTCTTTTTCTAACAGATGGAAGCTATTGCAGAGTTCCATAACATCATAAAAATATAATATTTATCTGAAAGATATCCATCCCTAAGTGACACATATAAGTGGAATCTCAACACTTAAGACTCATGGAGCATACTGGAGCAGGGATAGAGAGAATAGTAATTCATCCCTCAATTCTCACCAATGAATATTTATACAAAAGAGTGTGCTGCACATCAAAGGCCACAAATAGCCATGTTTTAGAGAATAAGAGTCTGCAGAGTACATATCGGTGCATAAGACTCCCATACTAAACCTCCCCCTCCCCCATTTCTTAGGGAACATTTCAGAAGAAGGGGCACAAAGACAGGAAGAGCAAGCAATGGTACATGAACATAAGGGAAGAAATACTTTCAGAACACTGGAAAATTGTTATATGAACTTGCAGCAATTTAGACAACATGCACAGAACCCATGCCAATGTATCAAACACAAATCCAGCATAGATCAGGGAAAAATGGGGATCAAGCCCCAATCCTAGCCAAGAAAAAATTGGCAAATGGTTAGTGTGGAGGAGGGAGAGATCTCCATTAAGGCACTGTGACACCAGGATAGAAATGCTTGACCAGATGGGGTTTAACACATGTGACAGAACAGCTGGAATCTGGTGGGAAGGACTATGGGGAGCAAGGAGAGAGGGTGTCTAAACATGGTTAAAATATTTTATATGAAATACAGAAATATCAATATTCTATTAAAATGGAAAAAAGAGTCCTATGATGTTTGATAAGCCTTCCATGTCATTTAGATTCTATGGATAAATGTTACAGATAGAATGTTTATGTCTGCATACCCAATTAATTGGTTTAAGTCCTACTATGCAGTATGATTATGTTTCTCTTGGTCTTGATCATTCAGAATTTAAATTAATCTTCAGAACAGAATGGATTATCATTACTGACTTACAAAAATGTATGGCTTCAGTGCATATTCATATATACACAAATATCCATCTCTCCATTCATGAGTACTTAAATTATTGGATATCTATACAACTGTATGCATATCCTTCTTGCAGGTAACAAAGAACCTATAAGTTATAGTAGGCATAAAATATTTGAGTAACTAAATTAAGAGTGAAGTATAATATAATAAAGTATTGGGTTGGCTTTCTTCTTTCATGTATCCTCTGTGGATATAGCTGTCTTAATTTTACTATCTCTAAAGCTATATATTCCTTGGAGAAGTGAAGATTAGAACTTGAAGCCAGGAGAAAGAATTTTGTTTCACTTCACATTCATGCCCAATTTTATTGTTTTTATTTATTGATTTTTCTACACTAACAGATAAAACTATTATAAAAAGAACAACTAACAGAGCCATAACAAAAATAAATATTTTCATGATAAAAATTTATACCTGTAGATTGTAGGTTTAATTTGGGAGGAAAGCGGATATAAAATCCTCTAAAATATTCCCAATAATACCATTAACTGAAAAGCCTTTAGTTTTATAAGACCACACTGCAGCAATTATATTTAAAATGAGGCAAATTCCCCAGGAAAACATATCAGCAACTTTTCTCATAATGCTCTGTAGGCCATTTCACAATTTTGTTGCTTTTTTTTAGCTTTTATGCAACACTTTATTTTTCTTCGAGATAAAAAATTATACTTCATTTGCCACCACAATGTAATTGTAATATCAACAGGGATGTTGTTACAACCAGGAGACCCTCTTTTCCATTCAATCTTTTGAACGAGTGTGTTATGTGACATCCTGACTACTTTATTTCCTAATTGTTATGAGTTATAAAACAACATAAACTGGATAATGCAGTATCTGGAGATATATTCACCAAATTACAAATAAAATCACTATGAGTTTGTAGATAGTAAAAGTAAAAATGTTGGTTTCTGTGTGTCTTCTAAAAATTAGGTACTTAATAGATATCATATTTTTTCAAAATTTAGTAACTCCTTAAAATATTTGGTTAGATTTTCTTTTATAGGTCTGAGTGGCTGAAGGAAACAAGCTGGCAATATTCTTCTGTAATTTCCTTTTTACTATCCGCCACAAATGCATACACTCAAGCAAAATTCCTTTATCACTTAATAGAACTCCTCCTATGTGGAGCTTGTTTTTGGACCTATACTACTTTACAAGGACAAGCAATTCAGACTCATTTAAAATGTATAAGCTTCTTATCTCTTTGGTAGTCTTATAAGACATGTAAGAATGTCTTATAAGTCATTCTTTAAGACTTACTTTCTTAAAATGGTTGATAGATGACAATTTGAGAAAAATCACATATTGCTTAAAACATTGATTGCAATTGATCTTTACACATCTAACTTTATACATTTTGGATATGAAATTCCTCATAATAAAAATGGATGTCAAATCTTTTTATAGCTTTTAAAAGTGGTGTATAGAGAAATGGCTCATTTTGTTAAGAGTGGCTCAGTAGTCAGGAACTGCTGTTCTTCCAGAAGACCTGGGTTGGATTCCCAGCACCCACATGGCAGCTAACAACCATCCATAACTGCAGTTCCAGGGGATTCAACACATTCTTCTGACCTCTCTGAGCTTTGCATGACATGGGTACAGTTACACATATTGGGGCAGAATACTCATATGCATAAAATAATAAATAAAAATGTACAAAACTAAAAAAATAGAATAGATATTGCTATTTCAGAGGGGCTGAGTTCGGTTCACAGTACCCACATCAGACAGGTAACAACCACATTTAATTTCAGCTCAAAGGGATGTTTTCTACTGAAGCAAGCTCAGCAAAGTAATGCGTGAAAAAAATATGAATTTGAGTAGACAGAGCTTAGATCAGGGACTTCCCAGGAACACCTGAAGCACAAGTAGGAACCCGGCACTTCAGCCAGGCAGATTGTTGGATAGATCTATCTCTGGGTTGTTGGATAATTGTTTCATTGGTTTTCTGGATAGTTAAATCATTGTCTTTTGTGGGTGTCAGGTGGAGTTTCCCTGCTAGCTGGTATTAAAGGTGGTCCTGTTAAATCATTGTCTGGTGTGGCTGTCAGGGTGGAGTCACCCTGCTAGCTGTTATTAAAGGTGGGCCTGTTGCCACTGTGAGACTTGAGTGCACAGAGCTTAGATCAGGCAGTTCTCAGGACAACCTGAAGCACAGGTAGGAGCTGGGCACTTCAGCTAGGTGGATGGTTGGATAGATCTATCTGTGGGTTGTTGGATAGTTAAAGCATTGTCTTGTGTGGCTGTCAGGTTGGAGTCGCCCTGCTAGCTGGTATTAAAGGTAGGCTTGTGGTCATTGTGAGACTGTGAAACTTGAGTGCACAGACCTTAGATCAGGGACTTCACAGGATCATCTGAAGCACAAAGTCCAGCCCCCCCAAACCCCCCTTACTGCTTGTCAACTGGAATTGCTGAGGGAGTGTCCAAGTGGATTTTTTGGAGAGCCTTCAGAACAGAAAGGGAAAAGTGAGTTAGTCTTCCAATATATAAACAAAATTGAAAGCCTGAAACCTAGACAAGTCAACACTCCATAAACAAGGAGAAAAAAAAAGCATCTGAAGGAGGTAAGCAAAGTAAGCCTTCAACATAGTGAAGAGGCATTTGTGATTCACATCACAATACAGACAAAAAGGGAAAGCCACATGCCATTCCAGGGACATGATTAAGGAACAACATGGGAAAGGTGCAGGATAATTCCACACCAAGCTCAACCAACCCTGTGGAAAATTCCTACAGTTGGAGCCCCCTGAGGATGGCCCAAGACACAGATCTTAGAGGAACAATTGCAGATATATTCAAAGAAATCAAATAATATAAAGAACAAATCAGAAAACTAAAGAAAGAGAATGAAAAACTCAAGAAAGACCTAGAGGAAGTGGAAACACTGGAAAAGGAAACCAACCAGTGAAGCAAGGAGCTACAGGAAGAGATTGAGAAGCTCCAAATCGAAGTGGAAATACTAAAGAAACCACAGGATGAAATGAAAAAGGGAATAGAACACTCATCCAATCAAGAGGAAAGGAATGGAAAACGTCTCAGAAATAGAATGGAGGAAGCAGAACAAAGAATTTCAGACCTGGAAGATAACACAGAACAATCAAAAAGGTCAGGTAAAGATTATGAAAAATTTAAAAATACGCAAAAGTGGAACAACCAGGAAATATGGGACACTATGAAAAGATCAAACCACCACATCATAGGAATAGAGGAAGGAGAAGAATCCCAAGAGAATGGTATTGATCAGATCTTCAAGAGAATAATAGATGAAAATTTCACCAAACAAAAAAAGACAAACCCATACAAATACAAGAAGCACATAGAACTCCAAACAGACAAGATCAGAAAAGAAACTCCCCACACCCATCATAGTTAAAACACTAGACGGACAAAACAAAGACAAAATTCTGAAAGCCACAAGAGAAAAACAAGTGACCTATAAGGGGAAACCTATTCGAATTATAACTGACTTCTCAGTGCAAACAATAAAAGCAAGAAGGATGTGGAGCAAAGCATTCCCAGTGTTAAAGGACTATAGATTCCAACCCAGGTTACTACACCCAGCAAAAATGTTGATTATAGTTGGAGAGAGAAAAATCTTCCATATCAAAACAAGATGATAGAATTCATGTCTGGAAAACCAACCCTTCAGAAAATACTTGAAGCAATTCAAAGGACAAAAGAGAGGAGGATCTATCCCCAGGCACCTAGAAAGAGAAATTAATAAAAACATAACTGCAGGAGGACAGGGGTTCAATTCCCAGCACTCACATGGTGGCTAAGAGTCTTAACCTGAGTGTGGGGTCACATGCCTTTAATCCCAGCACTAGGCAGGCAGAGGCAGGCAGATCTCTGTGAGATCTAGGCCAGTCTGGTCTACATAGTGAGCTCCAGGCCAGCTGGGACTAGAGGGAGACCCTGTCTCAAAAAAGAAAGAAAGAAAAGAAAGTCTGTGTCTCATGCCTTTGGGGCATGGCAGAAGCAGTGGCAGCCACAGGGTGGCTGCGCTTGCCAGTGGGAGTTGAAGACAGCCAAAACAGCAGTGCTGTTTTGTTTGTTTGTTTGTTTGTTTGTTTTGTATTGTTTTGGGGGTATTTTTTTTGTCTTTTTTTTCTAAGATCTCAAGCTTTATGTCTGAATTACAGTTTCTCAAGCCTTGCTGATTGTTTCTGGTTATGTTTTCCTTTTGGATGTTTAGGGCCACACAGTTAACCTAGATTAACCAAGGTTTTTGTTTTCTCAATGTCTGTTGAG
This sequence comes from Rhizomys pruinosus, assembly GCA_009823505.1. Lineage (NCBI taxonomy): Eukaryota > Metazoa > Chordata > Mammalia > Rodentia > Spalacidae > Rhizomys > Rhizomys pruinosus. The sequence continues at coordinate 715,917 of VZQC01000855.1, read as the reverse complement.
GATCTGGTCCTCAGGTATAGCTCAGGTTTTGGGTGCTTTTGTTTTTATTAAGTGAAGGGTTGGATATTGCATGTCCAGGCCTTACCTAGGATGAACATTGAGTGTCCAGGCCTTACTAGGGGATCGTCAGCTTCACTGCTAGTCAGGGCCTGCTGTTCTATGCCACCTCTTACGTATGCTTCAGAATTTTTAGTGGGTAGAAGAGCAAAGGGAGACTCCCCCCCCCACCCCCACCTTGGGAATTTCATTATTGAAATAACTTTAAGCTTATGTTTGAAAACACTCTTCTTGAATCAGTATTTTAAGACTTCATATAAAGAAGTATCCCTTTCTTCTCTGCTCAGAGTATGTTAAGGGGGAACCATGAGCTGAATAATCAAGCATGGAATAAGGAGAAAATAGGATTTTATTGCAGGGCTTTTCCCCATGCTACCTAAATCAGCATTTTAAAAATTGTTAGTCTGGACTGGAGAGATGGCTCAGCAGTTAAGAGCACCAACTGCTCCTGCAAAGGATTGGGTTTGATTTCCAGCACCCACATGACAGCTAAAAAACTATCCTTATCCCTAGTTTCAGGGAAATCTGGCACACTCTTCTGGCCTCTGCAGCATTGCACCATACAGGTACAATCACATACATGCAGGCAAATACATTCATACATATAAAATAATAAATATTTTTTAAAAGTTACTAGTCTGGGGGCTGGAGAGATGCCTCAGCAGTTAAGAGCACTGACTGCTCTTGCAGAAGACCCAGGTTTTATTCCCAGTACCCACATGGTGGCTAAGAACCATCTTAGGCTGGGTGTGGTGACAAAGACCTTTAATTCCAGCACTCAGGAAGCAGAGGCAGTTTGATCTCTGTGAATTCAAGGCCAACCTGGCCTACATATCAAGCTCCAGGCCAGCTGGGACTAAAGGGAGACCCTATCTCAAAAAGACCAAAAAAAAAGTTACTAGTCCATCTATCTAGAACATTCCATAGGTGTTAATTAGTTCTTCAAAAATTAGATAACTGTGTTTTACCCGTGTAAGAATTTGTTGTAGGAAGTACTTTGGGTTTTTTACAGGAGCCTTTAAATTGTAAAATGTAGCTGGCATTGTGGTGGATCTCTGAGTTCAAGTCCAGCTGGGCTACATGGAGACCTTCCAAAAAGACCCCCCCAAAAAAATAAAAAAAAATAACTGCAGAAGTAGAAACCGAGTCTAAAAATGCAAATGGATAATAAGGTGAAAGGAAGCAACACACATATTTCAATTATAACCTTAAATATTCATGGACTAAACTTCCCAATCAAAACACATAGACTGGGAGATTGTATTAGGAAACAAAACCCACCTATATACTGTCTGAAAGAAACCCATCTCACTCTCAAGGATAGGCACCTACTTAAGGTGAAGGGATGGAAAAAAAAATATTCCAAGCAAATGGTACCAAAAAGAAAGGAGGTGTTGCTATTTTAATATAAGACAAAGTAGACTTCAAAGTAAAAGAAATCAGAAGAGTTAAAGAGGGGCATTACATCTTTATGAAAGGATCATTTGACCATGAAGATTTCACAATCATGAATATATAAGCATTAAACTCTGCTGCAACAAAATTTATAAAGACAATTCTCAAGAACCTCAATGGACAGATTAACCCCCTACTCACAGTAGGAGACATCAATACCCCACTAAGTCCTTTGGACAGATCAACCACACAAAGAATAAACAGAGAGACATCTGAACTGAATGATATGATACACCAAATGGACCTCATAGACATCTACCAAATATTCCACCCAAATACCAGAGAATACACTTTCTACTCAGCACTCCACAGAGCATTCTCCAAAATCAACCACATACTGGGACAAAAAAAAAAAACCCTCAACAAATACCAAAAGATTGAAATAATTTCATGTACTCTATCAGACCACCATGCAATAAAGCTCAATATCAACACCAGAATAAGCCCTACTATCCACAAGAACACATGGAGACTAAAAAACCCTCTCTTGAATAATGAATGGGTCAAGGAAGAAATAATGAAAGAAATAAAAGCATTCCTGGAATTGAATGACAATGATAATACAACACAACAAAACCTATAGGACTCTTTTTTTTTTTTTTTTTTTTTTTGTGCTTTTTTACTTAATCTTTATTTTAATTGTATGGATTTCCATTTACTTTTAAATAATCCATTTGAAATTTGAAATATAAAGTTCACATATTTATGACACATATTACCAAAATGAAAATTATTTACTGTAATTGCTGATATTTACAAAACAAGAAAAGTTGAGGAATTGTTTACATTTTGTATTACCTTTTTTTTTTAAAAGCAGTCTTAAGAGGCAAGTGTATAGCCCTGAGTGCCTACATCAGAAAAACAGAAAGAACACAAGTGAATGATCCAACACCACAGCTAAAAACACTTGAGAGACAAAATGAACCGTAAATGCAACAGACAGGAAGAAATAACAAAAATCAGGGCAGAAATCAATGACATAGAAACAAAGAAAACAATACAAAAAAATCAATGAATCCAAAAATTGGTTCTTTGAGAGAATAAACAAGATAGACAGACCTCTAGCCCAGTTAACCAAAAGAAAGAAAGAGCAACTCCAAATCAATAGAATTTGTGATGAAAGGGGAAACATTACAACAGACAATGAAAAGAAACAGACAATCATATGGGAGTACTTCAAAAACCTATACTTTACTAAGTTTGAAAACCTAGAAGAAATGGATGAATATCTGAAATCCTGAGAATCACCAAAGCTTAACCAAGAAGAGATCAACAGCTTAAAAGATCCATAATATATGAAGAAATTGAAGATGTAATAAGAAACCTCACAACTAAAAAAAAGCCCAGGCCCAGAAGGTTTCATGGCAAAATTCTATAAAACATTTCAAAAAGACTTATAACCATTATTATTCAAATTGTTCAGAAGGATTCAATCAGAGGAAAACATTCCAAATTCCTTCTATGAAGCCAGAATCACTCTAATACTAAAACCAGGCAAAGATACAACCAAAAAGGAGAACTACAGACCCATCTCATTAATGAACACAGATGCAAAAATTCTCAACAAAATACTTGCAACCCACACACAGACATATGAAAATCAATAAATATCATAATACACATAAGTGGACTGAAAGACAAAAACCACACAATCACCTAAATTGATGTAGAAAAAGCCTTTGACAAAATCCAGTATCCTTCATGCTTAAAGTCCTAGAGGGAATTGGTTTGGAGGGATCATTCCTCAATGTAATCAAAGCCATACACAGGAAACCCACAGCCAACATCATCCTAAATGGAGAAAAGACAGAAGCATTTCCCTTAAAGGTAGGAACTTGGCAAGGCTGCCCCCTGTCACCACTCCTCTTCAATATAGTGCTTGAAACACTTGCTAGGGCAATAAGGCAAGAAAAGGAAATTAAAGAGGAAGTCAAGCTATCCCTTTTTGCTGATGATATGATTGTTTACCTAAGGGATGCTAAAACCTCCACCAGAAAGCTCCTAGAAATGATTAAGACTTCAGTAAAGTGGCAGGATACAAAATTAATGTAGAAAAATCAGTACTCTTTCTGTACACCAAAAACAAGCAACTGAAGATAGAATACAAGGAGATATTCACACTCACAATAGCCTCAAAAACAAGAAGATAGATAAGAACAAACCTAACTAGAGACACCAAAGATCTCTACAAAAACAAAACAAAACAAAAAAAAACCTTGAATAAGGAAATTGAAGAAGACATCAGAAGATGGAAACAACTCCGATAATCATGGTTTGGGAACATTAAAATAGTAAAAATATCCATTCTACCCAAACTAATATACAGATTCAACGTGATCCCAATGAAAATCCTCAAGAGTTTCTTCACAGGCTTAGAAAAAAAGTCCTTAATTTCATATGGAAAAACAAAAGACCCCAAATAGCCAAAGTAACCCTTAGTGAAAAAGAGCAATGCGGGGGGTGGGGGTGGGATCTCTATGCCAGACTTCTAACTATACTACAGGACTATAGTCATAAAAACAGTGTGGTACTGGCACAAAAACAGACCTGTTGACCAATGGAACAAAACTGAAGATCCAGACTTGAGCACATACAATTTCAGCCATTTCATATTTGACAAGGGGGCCAAGAAGACACAATGGAGAAAAGACAGCATCTTCAGCAAGTGGTTTGGGCAAAACTGGATCACCACTTGTAGAAGAATAAAATTAAACCCCTAGCTCTTGTCCTGGACGAAAGTCAACTCTAGATGGATCAAAGACCTAAACATGAAACTCAAAACTCTGAAGGTGATAGAAGAAAAAGTTGGCAGCAGCCTGCAAGACATAGGCATAGGAAAAGTCTGTCTAAATCAGACAGCAGCTGGGCAAGAAATAAGACCAACAATTGACAAATGGGTCCTCATTAAACTCAAAAGCTTCTGTACATCAAAAGAAACAATCAAGGAAATGAAGAGAAAATCCACAGAGTTGGAGGAAACCTTCACGTCAGATACGTCTGACAAAGCACTGATTTCCAGAGTACATAAACTACTCAAAAAACAAAGACAGAAAACAATTGAATCCCTCAAAAGATGGAGCAAAGAGCTGAATAGAGACTTCACAGTGAGGATTTAGAGATGGCTGAGATACATCTTAAAAAATGTTCAATATCCCTAATAATTAATGAAATGCAAATTAAAACCACTTTAAGATACCATCTCACTCTGATAAGACTGGCTAGCATCAAGAAAACAAATGATACCAAGTGCTGGAGAAGTTGTGGTGAAAGGGGAACAATCATCCCCTGCTTGTGGGAATGTTAACTTGTACAGCCACTATGGAAAGCAGTGTGTAGAACCCTTGGAAAACTCAAAATGAGCTTACCACCTGACCCAGTCATACCACTCCTGGGCATGTACCCACAAGAGTCATCTTACAGCAGAGATACATGCACAGCTATTTTTACTGCAGCTCTGTTCACAATAGCAAAAAGCTAGAACCAACCCAAGTGTCCCTCAACTGATGAGTGGATAGAGAAAATGTGGTACATCTACACAATGGAATTCTATGCAGCAGTAAAGAAAGATGACATCATGAACTTTGCAGGCAAATGGATGGAACTAGAAAATATTATGTTAAATGAAGTAACACAGTCCCAGAAAAACAAACAATGCATGGTTTCCCTCATCTTTGGATGCTAGCACCAGTTACTTAGTTGTAAGTATTTCTTGTGCAGGGCTCCTTGAGCTTTTGTCCAAGTAGTTGGGAATGATGCATATTGGAAACAACAACAACAACAACAACAACAACAACAACAACAGAAAAGACTGTGTCAAAGAACTCACTAAAATGGTGAACTTCTGTCGAAGCAGTCAGCTTCTACATCGAGAATTTTGAGAAAGAATGAGCAAAAGATGAAAAACATGTTTGCCAGAATGCACCAGCTCTGGTGGGGTGGGGGTAGGGAGGAAGACACAGGTCTAGATTTGATTAGTAACATAATCTTGTACATATTATTAAATAATAAATAAATATATATATATATAACAATAAAAACCCAGATACATATAAAAGAAAAAATGAGTTTTAAATGAGATATTAAAAATCAGACATCTTAAAAATCAATATTACAATGATTGACCTGCAATCAGCGTACCACAGGAATTCTACAGTAGGTTTGATCATGCTGTAAAAGAATAAGAGAATATAATGATAAGTTATTGACTATCATCTGAGGTACTCAGATGATAGATTAAGGAATTTTTAGCACATCCTCAAACAAAGATTGTATGACCTGAGGTACTCAGATGATAGATTAAGGAATTTTTAGCACATCCTCAAACAAAGATTGTATGATCCCATTAGGAAAGGAGACAGAGTGCAGGGGAAATGGGATAATTAAAGAAATGACAGAAAATTACAAATATATGGGATATGGAAAATATTTTTCATCGTTGTCTATGATATTGGCTTATTATCTAAAATCCATGCTATCTGTACAACTCAACAGTAAAAAGCAGGAATGAAAGTAGATAATGGTCTAGATTAGATTTTTTTTTACAAAAAGCAAAGAACATATAAATGACTAAAAGGAACGTGAAAACATATTCACCATCATTAATCATTAGGATAATGCAGATAAAGAGAATTCTTCTTTGACAATTCATTGCATAGTGTCCCTAATTTCCTTTGTCAAAATATCCCATTTTTGTTTGTTCTTCAGTGGCACTTTCTGTAAGCTTAAATATCTGTATGCTTATTTTCTCTTTTATTTTAATTTACCCTATTTTAATTAACTCCATGATATCTAGGGCATCCAATGTAGAGTTAATTGTAGTTTCTAGAAATGGAGAAGTAACTAATGCATCATGGGTTTTGAATAAGCCTTTGTTTAATGGTGAGAAAGAAGACTGATTGCATGGGTTTAATAGCATTTGAAATTAGCATCTATACTTGAACCATTTTAAATTCAAATGAAATGCCATTCTTTAATGAAAGTTTCTTATCATGTTGAATTATTATGGTATCTTAAGACCTTCATCTTTTCCCCTATTTTTTACACATTCAGATTACATTAGAATAAGTTATCCCTTGGCAAAACAATGAAATATGAAGATATCACCTCCATATTATAATAGAGTGCTCACATTTAGATAGATAGATAGATAGATAGATAGATAGATAATTTGTTATTTATACTAACTTATGACATCCATTAAATACTGCAGGGGCTAATTTAATTTCTGTATTTTTTTTTTTTTTGGTATTTATGAGGCAGGGTCTTCCTTTTAGTACCAGATGTCCTGGAGCTCACTCTGTAGACCTGGCTGGCCTTGAACTCACAGAGATCCACCTACCTTTGCCTCCCAAGTGCTAAGATTAAAGGCGAGCACCACCGCGCCCAGCTATTAATTTTTAATTTTTTGTTATGTTGTAAAAATATCCTATGGTGCTTACATGTAGCAAAATTTGTTTAAAAAATTCAATTTAAAAAGAAGAGGGCCTGGAAAGGTGGCTCAGTGGTTAAGAGCACTGATTCCCTCAGGTTTAATTCTCAGCACCCATATGGTGGTTAACAACTGTCCATAAATTCAGGTCCAGGGAATCTAACACCCTCTTATGATACCCTTGGGCATTGCACAACATGGCCACACTTACACACATGTGGGCAATACACTTATACATATGAAATAAAGAAATAAATTATTAATATAGTAAGAGAATAGAAGTAAAGCTTATATCCCTGCTGTATGCAGTGTATAATCATTTTACTCATGTTGCTATAATTAGGTATTTTTTAAATAATCAAAATATGTTCAAATTATTCAAATATGTTCAAATATATTCAAAGAGGGGACAGCTCCATCCCTGTCCCCTCTTGGAATCAAACATCTTGAATTAAAGAGGAATTCCTTAAGCAGTCATGGCTTTGCTCCCTCTTCCAAAAACACAAGCCCATCAAAGCTTCTCCAGTCATTCTACCCCTCACAAACAATACCAGTTCTGCAATTCCTGTTGGGATGTCTCTGCTGGGTTGCAAACGTATGCATACTGTGAGACCACCCACCACTTCTAGCCTGGCTACCCAAGGCCAAGTGATCAGGACAAACTGAATCCATGATTAATTTTCTCTTGAGATGTCTTTTTCTACATTATGAATTGACTTTATGTAAATTTTCATCTTTCAGTGTTTTCTGTCTGACTGTACTCTGACAAGAGTTAAATCATAGTCAAGCAACCATCCAGCGTATGGACCTCTGCAGGCTCCCATTCCTGCTGGTTGGCATGGTGATGATCTTTGTTATGTTCCACACAGTGGGATTTCTCCTATGGGATTGGTTATTAATGAACATATTTACACAGAATAATTTTAAAAAACAGAAAATATGATACGATTTTACAATAGAAAATGAAGTGTTATTCATTTTGTGTTATTGGTGCAGAGAAAATAAAGAGGCTTAAACTTGGAGAGTCAGTGTAATTAGACACAAAAAGAGAAAGGTACTTCTATTTGAAGGATGAGCAGATTTGCTAAGAACTAAACTTGTGAGAGACATAAGAAGCAAATCAAGTGTTCATTTCCATAAGAGTCCATTTTTTAAAATACTGCAGTCATTGTCCATGTTCATTGGTAGTTCTGTGACTGTAAGGGTTATTACAAACTATTGTTTATCGTGTGAAGATATTGAAGAGTAGTTTACATAATTGACAAGAGGGCTGTAGTTGGAAACAGGATGGATGATGTGGTTTGTGTAATACAACACAGTAAAGGAACACTGACAGTCAATTAGATGTGGAAACTGCAAAGTAATGTGGGCACCTCTGTTTTTTCACTATGTACGTGGTATATAAGGAGAGAGAGAATAAGGGTTAATATGGCAAGTAGGTATAAACTCTTACATGATATTTGTTAATAGTTGTCATGGGAATATGACTGTTATAGTGGGGCATAAAGGTCCACTTGAACAGAAATGTGAAGCACTAGGAATTAGGGTCTGAAGTGATGTCTCATGGCTAGGAGCACTTTTGCTCTTTCAGAGGATCAGAGTTCAGTTCACAGTACCTAAGTCTGGTGGCTTATAATCTCCTGCAACTCTAGGAATCCAATACCATCTACTCCCTTCTGTAGGCACTTGCATACATGTGCAAACACACACACATAAACACAGACAGACACAAGTTTTATTTTTAAGTTGGTTATAAGATAGTAGGTTTCATATGCCTTTTTCCTTTGTGAAATTTATTTTTTGACACTTTCAGACATATGTAAAATGTATTTTTGTCATAGCCACACTTGCTTCCACCTCTCTTGTGTTGTTCAGGTCCTTCCCTCTATATCCTGACTTTACATCATATTTTTATTTATTTCTTCTTTTATGTACCATTAAATCTAATTATTGCTGTCCATGTGGACTCACTTTGGACTTCAGTCTAGCTGAAAATTGTGGCAGTCCTCCTCCTTCGGACTTCTGTGTATTGATATTATCAATCTGCCCAGCTCTAAATATTATTTGTCATTACATTTTGCTTCAGAATATTGCTCTTTTTGCTCTTATGTGTAATGCTGTACTGAGACGATAGTTTAAAAAAGGTAATACTTTAGAAATGTGTACGTACAATCTGAAAATAATTATATCTTAAGCAGAAGAGTGGTGACAATATTAATGTTCTCCATTTTTGTAAAATGTGGTGGGACCATTCACACCTGTATTTTGAATCATATATAGTAATCTTCCAATGCATGTTTATATTCTTTCTATTTTTTCTATTACTCTCTATCAAGTTTGATTGGAAAATATTAAATAGACATTCTATAATAAATCTGCAAGTTTCCCATGGGATTCATTTGTGTCACATGAAGAGATCTCATCAGCCCTCTCTCTTGCCTCTTGTCCAGCATACCATAGTGCTGTGTGCTACTGTGCTACTCTCTCAGACACTGAGGTAGAGGATTTTGGTATAGGCTTTCAAGTGTCTGCTTTCCTTGTCTGGTTGTTGCTTCTGCTTATCTAAACCTTAGTGTATTAGTAATTTTCCTAAAGCGTGATAGTCCTTATGTCAGCAATTTGGATTTACCAAAGGAAATCACAAAAGCATTTCTTTAAGGGGAAATTTTTCTAAGATAAAAGAAAACATCTGAACATCACATGTTGCAGTTGCCAAGATCCATGTCCATAAAGATTATTCAAGCACTGAATTTGGAACAGAAAAGAATAAACCCAGAAGGTTTCGATATCACAATTCAAACTGGAAAGGTTATGACCACAGTATATGATGATGCTTATTCCATTTATAAAATACATTATATTTGTCAACTGATACGACTTATGATTGTAGTTAGCTACTGGAGTTAACTGAATGTGTACACCTGGAACTGGGGGTTAGCAAAACACTGTACACCTGAGCATATTAAAAGGCTGGGCGAGATGATAAGGTTGGGCGAGGTGGCACACACCTTTAATCCTAGCACTTGGGAGGCAGAGGCAGGCAGATCTTTGTGAGTTCAAGGCCAGCCTGGTCTACAGAGTGAGTTCCAGGACAGCTGGGGCTACAAGGAGACCCTGTCTCGAAAAGACCAAAAAATAAATAAATAAAAATGTGATGATAATTTGACATTTGATTTCTGAGTGGCAAGTTTAATTTTCTCTACCTATAAAAGAACTTAGCAAAAGAAGGATCTTGTGTATTCAAATGGAGCTTTAGTATCTGATACTTTGAAACTTGGTTGTATTTAAAATTGTATTTTTAAAAAGAGTATGCTGGGCTGGAGAGATGGCCTAGTGGTTAAGAGCACCAACTGCTCTTGCAGAGGACCAAGTTTTAATCCCCAGCACCCACATGGTGGCTGAGAACCATCTGTAACTCCAACTCCAGGAGAACTCAAGTTCCAGGGGAGTCCAATTCCCATCTTCTGACCTCCGCTGCATTGCACTACACGGGAGCACAAACCTACATGCAGACAGTACATTCAAATAAACAAACAAACAAACAAACAAATAAATAAATAAATAAATAAATAATAAAAAAGAGCATGCTTGAAATTAGTCCCAAACCACCATCTTATGTCAGTGGAGGAGATAGAAAATATATCAATTATGTGGACAGAATGAAAAAAAAATCTGATACCAATGAGTGTTGTAGAATATTTTCAACTTTACACTAATCTAGAAGAAAAAGCTCTGGGCAAGCTATGGGACATTATATAAATTAGTTTAATTGAGTAGGAAAGACCTAAGTTAGCTCAGGATGGCATCATTCAGAGATGTAGAATAATTACATGGAGAAAAGGAACTGGACACCAGCATTCATCATCTGCTTTTAGACTGTGTGCATAGGGCAGTCAGCTGCATGCATCTCCTGCCTTGACTTCCATACCAGGATGAACAGAATTCCTGAACTGTGAGCCAAAATAAAGTCTTCCTTTCTTAAGTTGTTGTCCAGCATTTTTCTCAAAAGAAGGAGATAAAAAAATAATAAAGAAAGCCAAAAGAATTCATCTTTTTAAATAATTGGAATAGGGTTCTGCTCTGTTAAGAAATAATTGGATCCAGGTTAGACAAATTGATAGAAAAACTTACAGTGAACTGTGAAATCTAGATTTTTCAAGTGTAGAATTTGAACATTAGGCACTTTTGTTTTGTTTTGGTATTGGTTCTGTGCTATCGTCTTTTAGAATATCCAGTGTCGTCTAGGTTTCACTGTGTATCTAGACTATTTTTAAATTGTGATTATCTTGCTGTTTGTCCCTGGAAGGATGTGGTTACATTCATGTAACCACAGGCAAAGGAATGAGATTTTAGCCTTCCTGCAAGCATAGAAAATGACCGGCACAGTAGAATAGATCTGGCAGAAGATGAGAGCCTTGGGTCAGAGACAAAGCCTTGATATTGGGCAAAGCTCTCCACAGTTCTATGTGGTATGTAGTTTGGAGTGTAAGCAAAAGCTATTTATGTCGACTGACAGATGGAGGCGTGCATGTAATTATTCAACACACACTGAGCACTAAGATAGAAAATCCTTCACAAAGTTATAAAGAAAAATAACTAGAGTGTAAAGGAATGAGATATAAAGTGAAAATTTAGAATCAAAGCAAATATCAACACAATAGTATACGTGTGTGTGTGTGTGTGTGTGTGTGTGTGTGTGTGTTTGATACAGGTCTCCCTTTAGTCCCATAAGGGATGGAATTCCTTATGTAGACCAGGCTGGCCTTAAACTCACAGAGATCCACCTGTCTCTGCCTCCTGAGAGCTGGGATTAAAGGCGTGCAGCACCATGCCCAGCAGTAATATACTATTAGTCTCATGATCCAAGACCCAGTGGTAACCACAGCTACAGGGTCAGATGTGCCTGTGTCTGTAAATGAAGAGCTTCGGGCTTGTTTCATGGTTTTTATGAGACATAATTGGCAAAGATGCTGAATGTGAACATGAGTATTAGTGGGTTTTAATATATAGTGTATTATAGTCAATGATTCATTAAACCTAGGGCAAACATAATTAGCTTTCATTCATTCTCGTTAAATTCCATTGTATTTGAATGCATTGATAATCAAATTTTGTTTTATATTTAATCTGCCAGGAAGAATCATGGATTTTAGCAAATATTTCATTCATTTTTATATCATGTGTATGAGTGTTATGCCTGCATGTATATAAGTACAACCATGTGGTGAAATGCCATGGAGAACAGAAAAGGGAGTCGCATCCCCTGGAACTAGAATTTCAGACAGTTGCTAGTTGCTAACTACAATGTGGGTAATGGGCATCAAATCAGGGTCCTTTTCAAGTGTTTGTAACCACTGAGCCATCTCTAACAGGATTAGCATCATAGATTTTAAAGAGCCTTTAAATGAAAAACTTACATACTACACCTTTTTTGGTCTTTTTGAGACAGGGTCTCCCTGTAGCCCCAGCTGTCCTGGAACTCACTCTGTAGACCAGGCTGGCCTTGAACTCACAAACATCCACCTGCCTTTGCCTCCCAAGTGGTAGGATTAAAGGTGTGTACCATCAAGTCCAGCTTCATACTACACTTTCAAAATGAGTCTTCCACCTAAGAACAGATTTATTATCAGAAAGATTTAGTTTTAGAATGCTGTAACATTTTCTTTCCAGATTGATTTATATTCCTAGATTTAAATTTTCAATCTACTTATTTCACAATAGTCTCATGACCTCAAAGTTTTGGATTGGCTATAATAAATTACATTTTCTTTGAGTAGATATATTTGTGTTTATGGATAGCTAAATACATTGAAAACTGTCTTATGGGATGTTCTGTGTGCATAAGAACCTCTCTGGTACTAAATATTATACTCCCATTGGTCAGTACTTTATCATATAAGATGTGTATATTTACAACAAAATAAAATTAATTCCCCAGCATTTGGGTAAAATATTCAGTAGATGCCTGTGAGGTCCATTTGGTGTATTGTATTGTTCAGATCAGATGTCTCTGTTTATTCATATTTCAGAGCAATACAAATTGGAGGGAACAACAACAAAAGGACTGGATCAAAGAATTGACTGAAACACTAAACTTTTGCCCTCCAAAATAAACCTGTGCATAAGAAAAACTTTAAAAAGACATAAAAAAAATATGCAAGACATGCATGGTAAAATGTATGAACCAGAATGGGGTCGGGGGCATGGAAGGTAGAATGAGTCAAAATTTGACTGAAAAATGTTATATGAGTTCACGAAACTTCAATAAAAAATAAAAATAAATAAAATAAAAAGTAATTCCCATTAAAATAGTTTTCTGATGAAGTATATCATACTTGGTGCATCTATTTAGGCTTCAATTGCAGCCTAATAAAAGTAAATTCAGATCAATTCCTGCCTTCAGGACTCTGGGGACTTGATCATATGAACTTCCAGCAATGGTGACAGAAGGCACAAGACACATGCTGACTCATGCAGATTAAGCCCAACATTGAATGAGAGAATGGGTGTCAGGTCCCAACCGTAGCTTCAAAACTATTGGCAAATGATTACTTTGGGGTAGGAATAGTAGATATTTTTAAATATTTTTATAATGATTTTATTGATGATTTGTGTATTTCAGACATCATTTCTCAGTTCAATTTAGATATATTCCGCTTTCCTTACCCCCACCCCACCCCAGATTATGCACTCTGCCATACATGTCCTGCATCTTTCTCTCAGTCTTCTTTTATGTTTAAGAATTCACATTTTCCTCCTTTAATTTTATATTACTCTAAAATATGAATACATATTTTCCACTCATATACGGTAATTACAGAGTCTGAAAGTAAGTGGTGGATTGATTCTAGATCCCATTAAGAGATTTACATTATAACAACCTAGTTGCTTTCAGATAAACAGAAATATAACAATAATGTTGTTCAGCTTGCCTTTCAACTAGGGATTTGGTGCTAGCATCCAAATTAAGGGATACCATTCATCTTTTGTTTTTCTGGGACTGTGTTACTTCACTTAGCATAACAGCTTCTAGTTACATCCATTTACCTGCAAAGTTCATGATGTCACTTTCTTTACCACTGAGTAGTATTCCATTGTGTAGATGTACCACATTTTTGTCATACACTCGTTAGTTGAGGGACATTTGGGTTGGTTCCAGCTCTTTTCTATTGTGAAGAGAGCTGCAATAAACATGGATGTGCAGGTATCTTGGCAGTAGGATGAGTTTCGTGGGTATATACCCAGGAGTGGTATGACGGGGTCAAGTGGTAGGCTCATTTTGAGTCTTTTAAGAGTTCTCCACACTGCTTTCCATAATGGTTGTACAAGTTTACATTCCCACCAGCAGTGGATGAGTGTTCCTCTTTCCCTACAACCTCTCCAGCATTTGGTGTCTTTTGTTTTCTTGATCTTAGCCAGTCGTATCGGATTAAGATGATATCTGAGAGTTTTTTTTAATTTGCATTTCCTTAGTTATTAATGATGTTGAACACTTTTTAAGATGTTTCTCAGCCATCTTTAATTCCTCTCTGGTGAAGTCTCTGTTCAGTTCTTTACTCCCGTTTTTTAGTAGGTCATTTGTTTTCTCACTTCTTTGTTTTTTGAGTAGTCTCTCTCTCTTTCTCTCTCTCTCTCTCTGTCTCTCTCTCTCTCTCTCTCTCTCGCGCGCGCGCGGCTCGAGATAAGATAGTATAGAGGAGAAGATAAGAGAGATATAATGGATGGGAAGGTCGGGCAAAGAGTTACTGGTTAAGATTTTCTCCCACTCTGTGGGTTTTTGGAAGAGTAGATCTTTAAACTAATAAGTCTAGATAGGCTGACTGGACTCCAGTAGATGAACTTGCTTCAAGGAACACCTCAAGGAAAGGCCTAACTAGATAAGATTTATCATATATTGCAGAATACCTGAAATCTGTTGGGATGACTAAGGGGGTTGAGGAAAGAGGAGGGTGTCAAGTTTTATTAACGTATTATATGAAATATACAATATTTAATACTGATATTAAAAATGGAAAATCCCTATAACATTTAATAACCCTTCCATGTAATTTAGATTCTAGGGATAAATGTTGGTACAGACTGAAAGTTTATGTACACATAAACAATAGCTCCTTGTTGACCTAAACTTTCAGATTTTAAATTAATCTTCTAAAAAAAATGTATGTTTTCAGTGGTTTGATATACATAAATGTAGATACATATACAAACATATCCATCCATAAATGCTGAGTATTTAAATTATTGTATAACCATACAACTGTATGCTATTTCTTCCTTCCAGGTGAAAAAGAGGTTATAGTAGACTAGAATACTTTGAATAATTAAAATAACTGTGAAGCATAACTTAATGTAAATGTATTAGCTGGGTAAGTTATAGCACCTTCCATCATATGAAAGCTAGTCAATAGAGATGAGACTTTAAAGTAATTACAGGCTTTATTTTTCCTTCTATATCTCTGGAGCATGTATGTTATTTTCTCAGCAACAAAGTCTTTCTGTTAAGTTCTACTTATCCAAGAACAGGAGCAGTTGCCAATAGTGTTTGAAGGTCTGTTGAACCACAGGTCAACAGCTTCACAAGAGGGTGCACCTGCTTCATCCCTGGCACTGGGGTTTTTGTTGGTAGTCTGTGGTGCCCAGTAGGGGCAATTTCCCCTTGTTATGAAGGCACTTATTTTAATCTCCTTTTAAAAAGAGTGTGCACTCACTTTAAAATAAATTTCTAAAGTGGTAGGTTTCTATATAGTTCCTTCTAAAGGCCTTCTGTGTTAATTATCCCTCCCAGTACTCCCTCTTCTGGCCTTCCCTCCCATTCTCTGCCAGATATAAGCATTTGTACTCTAATTTCTTGTTGGTCATTATATTACCAGACTTTTTCTCTCCTGACATGAAGCTCCCACACTCACCCACTGCTCTTTATTTATTTATTCCATGGTTTTCCTAGTTGAAATGTGTATCTAAGAACTTGAATCTAACATCCAGCTTTGAGAGAGAATAGCAGCTTGTGGGAGTGCATAACAGTGGGCTGCACCTAGGATGTGGAGGAAGGAGGACCATGAGTCTGAGTCCAAGATGAGTTACATCTTTGGGGGTGGGGGTTTGGGCACAACAGCCTGCAGATTGGTTTGGCACGAAGGATGCCTGTACTCATGGATTATCACTTATAGCTAAAAAATGAAAAAAAACAAAACAGAGAAAGATGCAAGACAGTTACGGCAGAACACATGATCTGGGATGGGGTGGGGGTGGGGAGGAAGGGAAAGGGAAATATGCCTGATCTGAATTGGAAAATGATGTACGAAATGCACAAAGCATCAATAAAAATTAAATTAAAAAAAATAGAAAACATTGTCCAGACATATTTTTAAATATAAATGGTGGGAAGATCTGGTCAAAGGTCTTAGTAACAAGCAAGAATCTCTTGATTTCAAAGTTTCCCTCAGTTCTAAGATGCCAGTACTTAGAGTCTTACTGGTGTAGATTTTGATCTTAGACTACCCCAGAAAGTCATCAAAAATAAAAAAAAATGCATCTGTAAATGTTACAGTATTATTAAACAATAATTTCACAGGAACATATAAATAATAATTCAATGAAATTATTAGTAAATAAGAAATATGATTTTCAGAGACAAAAGTACAAACATAAGTTTGATATTTCTGTATAAATTTTACATTGCATGTAAGTTTTCCTGGTTGTAACTGGTGTTAATAATTCTAAGTATAAGCCCCCAAAATGATAAATCATTTCAAGATCTGTGGATCTTGAAATCTGGAGGTCATGTCATTTCACTCGGTTTGAATTCTGAGCTGAAGGGAAAAGATTGCCTTATAAATGATTTCAAGTATTTCTGTCATTGGACATATTGCTTTTTGAAGTATTATTATAGGCATGTTCATACCAAAAACTCTTGTTTTCAAACACAAGGCAATTTGACCATAGGCAACAACAAAGAAAAATATTGCAAGAATATTGCATTGCTATGAAAATTAATGAGGCTGCTTAAGAGTCTGGCTTTGAGAGAAGCAGGCATTAATATGAGTAAGACAGACAGAAAGATCATATACTTGCCATGGAAGGCACTGCTAGAATGCCTCCTTGCATTGAATTACCATCGGACCCTGACATAACTGCTGAATTCAATTATATTCTGAAGCACAGTAGTTATGTTTATATTTTCTCTCATTCAACCAAGATATATTTATCACTTTTCATAATTGTAAGTCTCAGAAATACATAATACATATGCCATTGAAAACGTACTTATATATTTTTGCTCTGACACAGAAGATCAAAATTGTAAAGAATATCAGCCACTCTACATATATGTAATGGGCTCCAAAAGTCACTTTCTTCACCTTTTACTCATGAATTATGCTTTGTTAAATAACTTAACATAAAAGGGAAAGTTGTTAATTTCATTTGAAAATCACACCAAATGGTGAGAAAGCATTAAGATATTAACACCTTCTATATATTTGTCAGCTTGGCTTCTAAGAAGAGAGACTAAATTCTCCTTTTTAAAAATTTATGAGTTGACAATTAAAATTACTTGCCAAAAAAATCACTAAAGTAATTCAGCATTAAGTAGAGTGGAAAGAATACTGAAGGCAATTATATCAGCCACAAATTTTGTTGGATATGACAATTGAGACCTGAAGAAATTAAATTATTCATATGAGTTAATCTATGGAATTATAAAATAAATTAATGATTTTTGTGATTTTTGACTACCTCCCTTGATAATGTACAATTTGAATGTAGAATGATACTATTTTTTATATGTAAGGTGATTTCGATTAAGCCATTGAAAAACATATCTTTGCTTTCACAAAATACTGTGAAATTTGAAAAACATTTGTCAGATGTTTCAAACATAACTCTAATGTTAATCCTGCACAATTATTGCACAACTGGTTAAATACTATTAATAAATTGAATTAATTAGACAATATCTTCACCATTAAGGATGCCTTACTGGTGTTCTTATAAATGGTCCATCCCAGACCATACAAATACCATTATTTAATTGTACATAAAACCAAACCCTGTGATAGACGACAGGGTTTTTTTTTTTTTTTTTTTTTTTTTTTTTTTTTTGGGGGGAGTGTCCTTTTTGAGACAGGGAACTTTCTTTTTTTAAATTTTATTTATTTCTGTATGTGTATGAATGTACTGTCTGCATGCAAGTTTGTGCACCCGTGTCATGCAATGCTGCGGAGGTCAGAAGAGGGTATCGGATTCCCCTGGAACTGGAGTTCTCCCGGAACTGGAGTTTCAGACGGTTCTCGGCCGCCATGTGGGTGCTGGGGATCGAACCTGGGTCCTCTGTAAGAGCGGTCGGAGCTCTTAACCACTAGGCCATCTCTCCAGCCCAGAGACAGGGACTTTCTTTAGCCTCAGCAGGCCTGGAGGTCACTTTGTAGGCCAGGCTGGTCTTGAACTCACAGAAAGCCACCTGTCTCTGCCTCTGGAGTGCTGGGATTAAAGGCATGCACCACCATGCCTGGCACAACAGTTTTTTTTTTTTTTAACCAGTTATATACTCATGTCCACCTCTTTGTAATTGATCTAGCTCTGTAAAATAATTCATGCTGATTTACAGGGTGGAAATTTATGCAATGATATGTAAAGTAAAACAATCTAATTTTTACCAAGTTTTTAAATTGAAATTTGGGAATTTTATTGTATATATGCATATATATGTATATGTGTATACATATAAGTTTTCCCCTTTGGGGTGCAGTGTGAATCTATCCTGGTCAACGTAGCACCAAGAGTCTCACTTTTCAATGACATTGACTCTCCTCCTCCCAACAGCTATATATTTACTCAAAGTTGGAGATTCTTATCCACCTGCACATATCCATACTGGACTTTTGTCTGGAACCAGCCACATTTTTAAAACAACATTAATTTTTTAAACACATCTAAACTCAGATAGTTATCACCACTAGACATTCTTGAAAAAATTGCATGAGTTAAGATAATGATTTCAGACCCAACTGTCTCTCTGGTAGTTCCTGTGTTTGTCTTCCAGAAAGTTACTCATCTTGCTTTATTGTATAATCATAACAAAACCTAAGTTGATATCACTGACATTTATATTATGAAAAAAATAACATTTTTAAGTTGGCACTATTTTCCCTTTTACGAATTTCTTTATACAGCTGCTAAAATTGTGTACTAAAATAATATCTTCATTGAAGTCATTCTCACAATTAAAATCTTCCTTTCTGATATTTGAATTACACACCTTATGGGGTTATGAGAACGGTTTCTGAACATCCTTGCAAGTGGAAGCTCGGCCATTGTGGACTCAGTCACATATGACTCAACCAATTTGAGCGTCTTGCTTGCAGTGATTTCAAGCTTAACACATTTTCCCAAGTAACTTTTTCTCTGTATTCTGCAGTATTTTCTTCATCTTCAGTAGTAACTTTAAGTAATCATTTTATTGTTATGATTTTGTTGCTAGAAAAATATGGATAATTTCTTTTCAAAATAGTGACCTTACAACCGGAATTGATGCCTAATTTGTTCAGCAATGTTGTAATCTATATAACAAAACCTAGTATTAAATATATCACTCCATATGTAATTGGTAATTGAGGATGTATAGTAAGGTAGGTTAGTATATATAAAATATAGTCAGACACAGGGATTTATACCTATTTCTAGAATAATTTGTATGCTTTCTTTAATTGGTATTTTAGTTATTTTCTCATTGTACCCTACAAGAAGCAATTTCTTTTTTCTTTTGGAGACAGGGTCTTTCTCCCTTTAGCTCCAGCTGTCCTGGAACTCATTATGTAGACCAGGCTGCCCTTGAACTCATAGAGATCTGCCAGTCTCCGCCTCCCAAGTGCTAGCATTAAAGGTGTACACCACCACACTCCGTGATAAGAACATTTTAAGGGAAGGGAAAGTGGTTTGCTTGGCTCTGGTTTTGCCCATATATAGTACTTGATGCTGGCAAAGGCACGGCAGTAGGACTGTGAGGTGTAGGGAGCAGAAAGGTGGATGTGTCATCTCCTGGACACATGTTCATTTCCCCATTAGTTTAATCATGGCCATAGGGCCATCTGAAACTCCAATTCCAGGAGAGCTCCAGCTCCAGAGGAATCTGAGACCCTCTTCTGACCTCTGCGGCATTGCACGACACGGGTGCACAGACTTGCATGCAGGCAGTACATTCATACACATACAGAACTAAATAAAATTAATTAAAAAAATTAAAAAATAAAGAATATTGATGTCCAAGTTCAGGGTGGTGCTTCTATTCTTTCAGGAAACGCTCTCACAGGTATGCACAGAGATTTGTCTTCATGGATTCCACATATATTATACTCATTCCACAAAATAGAGTAATTTCATGCAGATCATGTAATTAAAATTCGCAGGTTTTGTAATGTGTGTGAATTCTCTCTTCGTTTTAGGTAGAAAATGATGATCTGTCTTCATCTACAGTGAAGACTTGGGAGCCAATGGCTGTTGCAGCAGTTCTGCCTGTGTCTCAGGATGTAAATATGATCTGACCTTTCCGTGATGGGCAGCTAAATCATGGGCAGTCTAAACGACCTCCTTTGGACTGTCCTTCCAAAAGATGCCTTGGCTTCTCTCTTGAATGCTCACTGAATAGTCAACAAAGAAAGGAAGAACTGTGAACAGGAAAGTGATCTTACAATGAAACTTACGAGCACATCTTGCATCTGCCCTGTCCTTGTGTGTCTCTGTTTTGTGCAGAGATGTTATGGAACTGCTCATCACAGCTCCATCAAGGTGACCAGAAACCAAACCAAGCACAGCGAAGGTGAAACAGAAGTCCACCATCGTCCAAAGAGGGGATGGGTATGGAATCAGTTCTTTGTTTTAGAAGAACATATGGGGCCGGATCCACAATATGTTGGAAAAGTAAGTTTGTCGTATTAATTTTGTATTAGTTTTTTTTTAATTTTATTTGCTTTTTTTCATTTTAGAAATCATGAGTTGAAATGAAGGTCAACTTGGACTATAAATTCGAGACACATGAAAAATGAAGTAAATTGTAACATAGAAAACTAACTACTTGTTTAGCAAACTAACAGTAATTGTAGAAAATAGACAGTTTCTCAGACATTGTCTTTAAAATAATTTTTATTTTATGTGTACATGCTTTGCCTCCATGTATGTAAGTACCTCACAGGCAAGCAGCCTGTGGAGGATAGACAAAGGTGTCAGATCTCCTGAAACTGCACTCACTGGTTTTTGTCAGCTGTGATGTGGGTGCAGGGTCCTAAATCATGTCCTTTGCAGGGGCAGCGAGTGCTCTTAACATCTGAGCCATCTCTCCAGTGCTTCAGATGGCATCGTTTTAAACAGTGTTTCATGCATACTGGGGCAAGTGATATTTCCCAATAATATTGTCATTTTCTCTTTTAAAGAGGGAAGTTTTATTTGAAAAGCAATTAAATATTTTGTCTTTGTTATTGAATTTGCAATTTCACATATTGATATGTGGATAATTTTTAAAATATTCTTAAAATATTTAAATGTCTGACTAGTTCACCTGATGCTAACAAATAAAAACAAAACACATGCTTTCCTAATAGTTAATTTTTGAATTACTTGGGTATAGTCTTATATTAACTTTTAAAAGCACATGAATATTTTTGAATGTCCAATACTAATTTGACAGATACATTACAATATTTTGACTAGAGATTAAATATGAATAACACATTAATAACATCACAAAGGCATGTAATTGATAAATGATTAGTGGTGTCAAATCCAGCTCTCTTTCTCTAAATATGCTAACACTGATATATAACAGACTTAAGGAACCATATATTGGATTACATGTTTGTCAACTCAGTTATAAAAGCAGGAGTGGCAAGGTTTATTTCTGATGTTTGGAAACAGCTGTGCTTTTGTCTACTTAGCACCCCTCAGAGAAATAGCTACCACAGAAGGGGGATCACTGATCTGGTGCTCAGTGGCTTCTATCTCCTTGAATGGCTAGAGCCAGCCATAGTACCTCCCTTGTGTGTAGCTGTGGATGAACACAGCAATCTGCTCCACACCACGTTCATCAGGAACTGGGCTGCAGCTGGGTTTCCATATGCCATAGAAGCTGTGGAGTTAGAACAGGGAACACAGAAAAAGATCTGAAACAATTCTGTCATTTTCTCCTATGCATATCAAAATAAAACAGATGACTCATCTGCTCTGCATATTTTTACCCTGTAATGTTTTTCATGGAAGCACAACAATTGAGTTAACATTAAAATATAACATTTTATTACTATAGAATTATTTGTTTTGAAACTCAAAATCCTTCTTTACGATCATTTAATGCTTGAAAAGAAGGAGGGATAAAGATGGACCTGGAAAAAAGTCAGTTCTGTTTGGATCAAATGATTGAACGATATTTTTTATTATACTACTTTATTGTACTGGGTGTGGTGGTATAGCCTTTAATCCAACCACTCAAGAGTTAGAGCCATTTGGATCTATATGAGATTGAAGCCAGCCTGATGTATATAAAATCTATGTAAGGATGTGGTTACCTTATATAAAATTGAATTTTAAAGATCTGCAAATTATATATCACCCATGTTTATTTATTTCCATGTGGTCTGTGAAAGTTTTAGTGCAGCAATGTTGGAATTGAGTAGGTATAGCTTAAAGAAGCACAAACTAGAAAACATTTTGCCCCAAGGCAATTTACAGAAAACATTCTTAAGCATTCAGGTACAGGGAATCACAAAAAAGAAATTTCATAGATTTTATCTTTACACTGGGGTTCCTTTTCATGGTTTGTAGCCATGTCAGTGATTGTGATAAATGAAATGATTAAAACTAAAATATCTCTAGTCAATGGATATTTGTTTCAAAAAGACAGGCTTAACTGGTCTTGCCATTCTCAATGGTGAACCTCCCCTTCTCATGTTAATTTGATAAGTATTTACTGGAATAATGCTTTGTTACTCTTATGTGAAATGACATAATTAAAACAATGAACACACAATTTAACATCTGTACAGGAACATCTTTCTGAAGTAAGAAGATTCATAGTCACAAATAAATCAAATTTAGTAAAAATAGTTTGGCCCTCCTCTATAGGTGTACAGTATTTTAAGCTTTTACTAGTAACTGATTGAAGTATTTGTTTGTATAGATATGTCATAGATACTTTTGCACCACATAGAATTCTGTAAATATGACATATTTTGGTCTTTTTGAGACAGGGTCTCCCTTTAGTCCCAGCTGTCCTGGAGCTCACTCTGTAGATTAGGCTGGCCTTGAACTCACAGAGATCTTCCTGCCTCTACCTCCCAAATGCTGGGATTAAAGGTGTGTGCCACTACACCCAGCTCAATAAGACGTTATTTTAAAAGAAGACCTATGTGTAATTTAATTTGGATTTCTGCTGTTGGGAAAGAAGTTGATACTCTTTTCTTTTTTTTATTTTATTCATTTATTTTTTTTATTGATGCATTGTGTAAATACAACATTTTCCAATTCAGTTCAGGCATATATCCCCTTCCCTTCCCCCCACCCCACCCCTACCCATCCCAGATCTTTTCTTAGATTGGTACAGTATCACCATTTTGAGTTAATATGTGTCTTCTTGTTCAGTTGCTTTCAACTTATCATGTATGTTGCTTTTCACATAATAGATGTTAGTTTTTATTTTCTTTATTCATAAAAATTCCATATATATGTATATATATGCATATCTGATCATATTCACCATCTATTTTCCCTCATGAACGTCTTCCACATCCACCCAACAATTCCCATTGACCATATGTACATTTTCCTGTTGATGACAATCTCAGTTGATTTTCTTTCCTAGCAATTGAAAATAGATTAGCAGTGAGCATGGCTATGTGTCTCTGCTGTAGGATACAAAGTTCCTTGTATCACTAAGTCTTTGATTGCCACAGGGGCTGAAGTACTTTACGTTCCCATGAACCATGTATAAGTGTTCCTCTTTAATTACATCCTTGCCTAGATTTGTCATCTTTGAATTCCTGATCATGGACATTCTGTCTGGGGTGAGATGGGAATCTTTAAACAGCTTAATCTGTAGTTCCCTGAAGACCAAGAATACTGAGCACTAAAAAAAAGAAATAACAGATGTGCCTTTTAAATTGAACTTTTGTGCATTTTGAACATTTCTCTAAGAAACTTAGGCCCATTCTCCCTTCCATATCTCCCACCCTGCCTGAGATTCTGCCATCCATGTCTCGCATCTTTTTTCTCACTCTTTTTGTAAAATTTTCAAAGCAGAAGTTTGCTCTTTTGGTAAGCAGTTTATTGCTTTGGTCAGTTCTTTGAACCAGTCTTATTTTGTTTTTGTTGTTCTCTTTAATTTTATATTGCTCCAAAATATACATATACACTCCACATATATACCAAAATTATGACATCTGAATATCAACTATATATTAATTCCAAAATGTGTTCTTTTTTTAAAATGGTTTTTTTAAAATGAAGTTTTGTGCATTTCATACAATATTATTTAATTAAACGTAGACCCTTTCCCCCTTTAATGCTCCCACCCCACCAGAGCTCATTCATTTTGCTATACATGTCTTTCATCTTTCTCAGTCGTTTCAAATTTTTCTATGCAGACGTTTACTGTTTTTTGAAGACGTTTACAGTTTAAGTCAGTTCTTTGACCTGTCTTTTTTGTTGTTCTTTTTCCTTTCAATTTGTATTGCTCCAAAATATGAATATATCCACACCACATGTATACCAAAATTATGACATCTGAAATTAACCTATAGGTTAATTCCAATGTTTAAGGATTCACATTTTTGACAGTATGCAGGTACACAAAGAAAAAAAATATGCCAGACCTGATGGAACATGCCTTTAATCCCAACACTCATTGGTTGAGGGGCATATAGGTTGCTTCCAGCTCTTTGCTATTATGAGAAAAGCTGCAAGAAACATGGCTGTTTTATATTAATATTTATAAAAAATATCATATTTTTGCCGTAAGATGAGTCTTGTGGGTATACACCCAGGAGTGGTATGACTCTGTCAGATGGTAGGCTCATTTTGAGTCTTTTTTTTTTTTTTTTGGTCTTTTTGAGACAGGGTCTCCCTGTAGCCCCAACTGTCCTGGAACTCACTCTGTAGACCAGGCTGGCATTGAACTCACAAAGATCCGCCTGCCTCTGCCTCCCAAGTGCTAAGATTAAAGGCTTACACCTCCACACCCAGCTCATTTTGAATCTTTTAAAAGTTCTCATGATATAGATAATTTGTGTCATGAGCTTTTTAACCTTCCAATGTGGACTGAGGACTGCTGAGATACCCAGCTTTTGAAGTAAGCAGCTAATGGGAATTCAGCCTTGTCAGAATATGGACTGCCATTGTTTGACTACCTGGGCTGTATCATGGAGGCCACGAAAACTCAGAGATGCATTACTGTTCTCTCTTCACTGGTCTGTTGGGCTCCCCACGCATTAGGTGTAGAGGTTCTATTGCAACTGTATCACTTAGTACTGGGCATTTCACACACACTTATTTTCTGTGTTTTTCAAGTTTTGGAACTTTGTAATAGTCTCCATCTATTGAAGCTTCTTTGATGAGTGGTGAGAAGTAACTTGTATGTAAATATAAGGATCCATTTTAACATATAGTAAGAAATTACAATTGTCTAGGGATGTTACAAACATAGGGGTTTCTCTAGGATCTTTGACTTATCCACCCATCTTTATTTGGCTATTTTTATATACCATACATGAGGCATTGGGTGGTCCTTAAGTATAATTAAATAGCTGCTGATTCCCCTGGAAGTAAAAGTGCCACTAATATACCAATAGAGAAATTTTGTTATGCAGATCATCTCACTTACTTGCTTTTACATCTGGACTTGGACGATAGATTGATTTTCCTCTTAAAAGCTTTCATAGTAACTTCTGACCCTGTGGGAGCTATTCTTCAGAGATAAGGCTTACAAGCCTGTTCCACAGTTCCAGCTCCATTGCACCAAGACCAATTTTTGAAGTGCATCCTTTCTTCAGGAATAGGGTTATATCTTCCTGTCCTGCGAGGAAATTAAAGACTGTGACAATAGCCTGTGTTATTTTGGGAGTCTCTTGGAACACCCTGACCAATACCTTGAAGGGAGATTTTCCCTCTCCAGCACTGTGCTTCTTGTTATATACCCTTCAGGTATACACATGCACTTATATACAGTTATTGTAGGTGTATTTTCAGTAGCCTTTTAAACTAGTAAATTTACTTCTCAACTTTCACACAACCTATGCACTTATCACTCCTCTCTCTCTTTCCCTAGCTAGCCCACTGTCCTTCTTACATTCCCAGTTAAATAGTCCTGTTTCCCCAATTTACCCTTAGCACATCTATCTCCCATTATCTAGCTCTCTTGCAGATTAGTATATCCTTTCCCTGTGCTTCTGTGGTTCTTTTCTATTTTATCTTCATGGGTCCTTTCAATTTTCCTAGCACCTGTGATTACATCAGGGTATAAACTCATATATAAGGATTTGGACCTGAAATCAACAAATGAGATGGAATTTACCTCAATCGTTTCTCTGATTCTGTTTTACTTAACTTACCATAAGAGTTTCTTGTTCCATTCTTTCTTTGCAAACTTTAGCCACTTAGGGGTCAGGCATCACTGTAGAAGAGGGACTGGAAAGAGTATAAATGCCAGGGCTGGTAAATGGCCATAAGGAAACAGATTTTTGAGGTGTCTGAGAACTGCTTTTTAAGAACTTACAGTAATTGTGACAGCATGCACAGCACTCATGCAAACTTAAACTAGTCAAAGACACACCATAGAACCTTTGAAGGGAAAGAAGCCCCGCCTTCATGTGAGGAACTATTGACAGCAGATCAATCATTTCTAGGTAATGGAGATTTTGTTTACTTTAAGAGGATGTTAAATAGGTTGACCAGGCTCCATTGGATGAACTCACACATTAGGGCCAAAAATTTGCCTTGATAGGTCTTAACATATATAAGAACATACATGAAATCTGGCATGGTATTATAGGGGGAACATTGGAGATAGGGAAGAGTTCTTAAATGTGATTAAGATTTATTGTATGAAATGCACAAAATCATATNTATATATATATGAAATAAGAAAGTCCTTACCAAAGCCTGTATGATGATATGTAGTCTCAATTGAGCAGTTAAGGGGATCAAGTATTATGTCCATGTCCTTGATCTATTTGGAGTTGAGTTTTGTGAAGGGTGAGGGATAAGTATCAAGTTTCATTTTTATTCATGTTGAAATCGTTTTCTCAGGATCATTTGTTGAAGATACTGTCTTTTTTCAAATATATTTGGCATCTTTATAAAACAACAGGTTACTATAGTTGTGTGGATTTATGCCAGCATCCTTAATTATATTCTCTTCATCTGTTTCTCTGCTTATGTTTCTAACACACTGTTTTTATTTCTATGCACCATAGAAATTATATTCAGTATAGTTTTGAATCTGCTTTGGTATTGTCTTCAGCAGGATTCTTTTTTGTTACTTGGGTATCCTTGATCTTTTTAAATTCATGCATATTTTTAGAATTTTTTTCCAGTTGTTAGAAATGATGTTGGAATTTTAATTGGAATTGCATTGAAACTATAGATTGTTTTAAGTAGAATGGATATTTTCTCATGACACATTCTTTGAATTCATGAGCAGGAATGGTCATTGCATCATACAGTATTTCTTCAATTTATTTCTTCTCTGTTTTAAATTTTTCATTATTTAGGAGTTTAATTTCCTTGAATAGGCTTATTTCTAAGTATCTTATTTCTTATTTCTTTCTTTATTGTAGCTATTGTATATATACTTGTATCCATGACTTCTTTTTCTGGATATTGGTCATTGCAGATATTATACAAATATGCCTGATAGTCATATATCTTGACATTTTGCCAAATGTGTTTTAATACACATTCTATAAATACACATATATTATAGGTTTTGGTGGAGTTATAGGTTCTTTTATTTGTATAATGTATCACCTTCACAAAAGGATTTTTATTTCTTTTCTATTAATATCCCTTTTATTTTTTTCCCTCTTTTTGTACTGAAGACTTAAGGTCATACTAAATTTAGGGCTGTGAGTGCACATGCTTCTCTTACTTTTTACCTTCATGAAAATTATTTGGGTTTTTCTCCATTTTTATGTTATTTGCTTTAAGTTTTCTATATAAAGCATTTACTATATTAAGATATCCTACTTCTGGATATCCATGATTTTTTCATGAAATGTTGGAGTTTGTCCAAACATTTCTCCATCCATGGAGAGGACTTTGTGAGTTTTGACTTGTATCCAGTTATGGAGTAACTGTACCTCATCTCACTACTTTAATTTGGAGTCTATGTTGTCAAATATTAGGCTGCCCGTGCTTGTTTATTCATAGTATCATTCACTTGGAAATTTCTTTGTTTTCAGCCATTTATCTCTTTATTTACAATTTGTGTTCAATACAAATCAATTGCATACCATGAAAAATTACTACGAATCTGAGTCAATGTGTAAACACACACAATATACAATCAAATAGATGTACAGCATAGGGGTGAGGCAGGAGGAATGTTCATTCACACACACAGTAACTTTAGATCTGTGAGATTTTCTGTTCTCATGTAGGTATATAAAGATGGAAAAGTGACACTGGTTAGCAACACTATTTTTGCCATATTTGATCCCAGAACATATAAGTGCCAGTGTGGGAACATGGAAATAAATTATTTTTTTCACAGACTATCTATGTTTTCAAAGGTTTCTTTTTCTCAAGACAACTGAAAAATTTTAATTTGGAGTAAAGTCCACACTCAAGCTTAAGACCAGGTCAAAGTTTCTAAAAATGTGAACTGATAATCAAAAGTATCCCAAATGTTGCTAGTCTTATCTGTTGATTTGTTTTTTTTCTTCTTTATTTTTTTTCTTTTTTTAACAATAAGTAATAATTTATGAGTACAAGAATCCTTCATGTAAAACCAATTTGCAAGCAGTTGTGCCCAACCCACACAGCCCACAGGTCACACCATCCAGCTGGTGGAGTGGGGGGGGGGCGTGTATGTTCAATCAAGCTGATCAAATGAGAATGATTTGTTTTTCTTTAAGAAAAGTATATACAGAATAACTATTAAAATTGTGTGAATTTAATGAAAGTTAGGCTCCAGTCTTCACATCCCAAAAGCTTAATTTGCAGTTTTGACTAATTCCTTTATTTGCCTTTCTAATTTCAAGAACAACGATTTTACCTTCATAGCAGACCTTATTTTAAAGTATGAAAAATACTAAATGTGTCTGGGAAAAACGCAGCACTTTGAAATTAGTTGTGTGCGCTGTAGTTCTAGTCTTTGGAGCAGTCTAGCTAAATGTATCTGGCACTCTTGTTTACTGAAAATGGATGATGGTAAATGGTCACCATTTGACTTTCTGAAGTAAGAGTTATTTATAATGGATAAATGTAGGAGTGGATTCCAATCCATCACTGCCTGACCCATGTCAGTTAACATGTAAAGATCAAATGTAATGTCAACCCTAAAGCTGCATATTGGGAGATTGTAAATTAGCACAGTTCTGAACTGAACAGTGAAGGTTTAACAGCTTGAAGCTTTATCTACATTTTCATAGTAAATTTGTAATGCTGAAACAATAAAGGATTTATAGAATCATCTGTTAGCTACTTCTAATATATAGGATCAAGGAAGCTTTGGGGATATTACATGCTTTGTGGCCTTATGGGTTGAATAAACCAAATGAAAATTGATTCTCCTTCCACATACCATTCTTATCTCTAGATAAAACATGTGCATGATTTAAAGGCAGAGTTTTAAGTGTCCAAATTTCTTAAGTCTCACTCAAGGAAAGCGAGTCAATTTTGAATGTTATCTATCTTCATCTGATACATGAAACTTCACCAGGTTTAAAGACTGGCATTCATCACCCATCAAATCCTTCAGTGTCCTTCAAACCAATTGAATGTGGAATTCTTGGCATTTTCTGTTTCAATACAATATGATGTGGTCATAGTAGATTTGATGCAGACCTGTTTCTCCCTTGTTACAATGGAATTATAGCTATCCTTCGAGGTAGGTCTAGAAGGTAGGGAATGAGAGAAATTACTTTGCCTGAATCTCTAACACTAGAAAGGTACAAGACAGAGTGACAACATGAGAACAGCTGTTAACTCCAGAACATTGCTGACTGCTTTGTTGGCAGTATTTGGGAGAGCAGAGGTATTTTGAGATGAGTTAATTGAAGGTAGTGCAACAGAGGTTTGGTTGGAATAAA
Source organism: Rhizomys pruinosus (assembly GCA_009823505.1). Classification (NCBI taxonomy): domain Eukaryota; kingdom Metazoa; phylum Chordata; class Mammalia; order Rodentia; family Spalacidae; genus Rhizomys; species Rhizomys pruinosus. The sequence goes on along the minus strand of VZQC01000855.1, from coordinate 685,689 downwards.
TCTGCATGGGGAGGTGCAGGGCCAGCAGCAGGAACTCCAGTTCCACCCTGGCCACCATCCCGCTACCCATGTCCAAACCATTGAACACCTTAGGATTAGGGATGTTTGGTGTATGCAAATTGGCTTGACTTAGATGGTAACAGGCAACACTGGACTATCTTTCTTACCCTTAGATGATATCTGTCTTCAAGGTGTGATATGTTCCTTTGAGGTAGTAAATTCTTTATTTTGTTTTGGTTTTTAATTGATGTACTGAGACCACTAATATTCAGACTTACTATTAAAATATGTTTTATCTAACTTGTTATCCATATGGAGAGTTGTGCTGGCAAAGCTTGTCAGCACCAGCTGTCTCTTTATCCTTGATTTCCTCGTGGTTCTGCTGAGTTCAGGTTGCAAACTGTTCTTATCTGCTACCCTTCAAGACTTGAGCATTCTGTTGAAGATTTCCTCGGTTGCCTGTTCTTTATTTCAGTAACCAAAGTTAACTAAAATCCCAATTCTCAGTCATGAAAAGATACCAAATAGAAACACCTTCCAGTTTCTTATATATCTTAACCTAAGTCTTATGTCCCCAACTGTTCCTGTTGCCTGAGGGCCTTATCCTGGGTCTTCCATAAGTACTTTGTCAAAAGTTTAAGTGGGGCCCAAACCTATGGCTTATTGTTACGTACTAGGTTTTAGGAGAGAAGTTATTACAATTATTCTGCTAAATGAACATAGTAATAAGCTGCCCCCTGTACATCTCAATTCTCATCAGAGAAACTTCTTTTTCACATAGAAGTCATTTCTGATATATAAATTGTCAATGTACAGAGGATAATAGACAGTAGATTGCTTAGCTCTAAATGGGACAGCCATATCTCCCTCCACTCCCTAACACTCAAAGATCATTTTGGGTTTGAAAGCAGAAATATTATAAAAGCCAGGGACAATAGAGATCTGCAGTGACACAGTTTTCTGGGAACAGCAGGGCTGTGGCACATGAACTCACAGAGACTGTGGCTGGCTGCAAGACCTGCACCAGATCAAGCTGGCTAAAATCCAAGCCTGCAGGGGAGAGGGTCTTATGAAGACCCACCAGTAGCTGGAAGCTAATGTCCATTCCTGGCTGCTGATGGAGGGGCAGTTTTCTTCAAGGATGTAGGCCCTGAGAAGATACTCATGCTCCAGTAGACCATCCTGCACTCAAGCCCCTATAGAAAACAATAAATAGACTAAATATATTTAAAGAAGAAGAATGCCTGAAGTTGTAAAGGGAATGTGCTAAGAGATATAGCAAAGGAGGCAGGGAAAAGTGAGTGGAATAGATCACAACATCTTTTTATACATAAAATTCCTAAACCATACCAAAATGGTTAAAAATCAACAAAAATGAATAGTGACGGTATGTACTTAAGATTTAGTCTCAAAAACATTGCCACTATCATTTTGGTCTATGTCACAATTTTTATAAAAATATATCATTTGAAGGACTTGTAGCTCATTTTGGAGAGTACTTGTCTTGGAAGTGGATGGATGAAGCCTTGAGTTTGTCCACCAGCACTGGATAAAACTGGGTGTGATTCCTATCCACTGTGATGCTAGCACTATCGAGGTACAGGCAGGAGGATCAGAAGTTTACAGTCATCCTTGATTATGTAGCTCAGCTACATTGGACCCAATCTCAAACACAACTGTGAGGTGAACAGGTGAAACCTTGACATCAATTGACCGAAACTATAATTTTGCTTCATAAGGATTAATATAAAATAAGCAAATTTTGTATTGCATTATTACTGAGGAGGAAAAAAAAAACATTCTTCATATGTGAAAATCAGCTGACAATCACATTTTTTAAAAATACCCTACCCTAAAAAAAAAAAAAAATACCCTACTCTGCTGGGCATGGTGGCGCATGCCTTTAATCCTAGCACTTGGGAGGCAGAGGCAGGTGGATCGTTGTGAGTTCAAGGCCAGCTTAGTCTACAGAGTGAGTTCTGGGCCATTTGAGGCCACAGGGAGACCTTGTCTCAAAAAACACCCAAAAAAAAGATACCCTACCCCCTGAACATAGAAGGAAAATACAAGTATATTCTTATAGATACTAGAAGTTGTGATTCATGGCAGATTTTTTTTCACATTTTCCTCCATTAATATAAATAAAAATATGAATACATACTCTCCACCCATATACAGTAATTACAGAGTCTGAAAATAAGTGGTGGGTGGATTCCAGAGTCCGATGAGAGATTTACATTGTAACCACACAGTTGATTTCAGATAAACAGAAATATAACAATAATTTTGTTCAGCTTGCCTTTCAACCTGGGATTTGGTGTCAGCATCCACAGATGAGGGAAACCATTGGACATGGCAGATTTTAAAGACTATTTATGGGAATTTGGGGATGTTATGTATAAGCCTCATTCTTTTCTTTTTTCTTTTTTCTTTTTTCTTTCTTTGTTTATTGTGACAGGGTCTCCATATAGCTCCTGTTGTGCTGAAGTCACTACATAGATCAGGCTGGCCTTGAACTCACAGAGTTCAAGCCTTTCTCTGCCTCCCAAGTGGTAGGATTAAAGGGTTGTCTGACCCATATAAATATGTATCTGATATATATTTATATGTCCGACCCATATAAATATATATCACATATATTTGTATGTATATGTGTGTGTATTGCATGTATGTATTTGTCTTCATTAACTTACAATAAAATTTGATTTTATGAGAGAAAATAAAATACAATTATTTTGGAATATTTGTATATGGGTATTGTCTATACTGTACTATTTGATAATTTAAAGAGTAGAAATAAAATGTACAAACAAAAGTTAAGGAAAAAAGGGAGATACAACTTCACCGTATTTTTTGTCTAAAATAATATAATTTTTTCACTAAAATCTTAAGCTTGATCTATCTTAACAGAGAATAATAAAAGTTAATAAATATATTCTTTGTCTGAACAAGCATATGACATATTACTGCCATAATTTTTGATATATTAAGGTCCAACTATTTAGGATATTACATATATCTAGTAAGAGGTTGATTATTCGAATTCTCCTTTCACTCTCCTCTTAAACTTGCAATGCTGTGCACACTGTAGATTTAAGAAAACCACATTTAAATTGATTCATTAAACAATAAAAATGTAGTTATGTAGGAATTCAAGGAGTAAATAGGATATGAAAACATCATTTTGTAACATTTCTCAAAGAAAAGGAAACAATCTTAAAACAGCTAATGACTTATTCATGTTCAAATGATTGGATGTGCCAGTGTCAAAGAACAACATTTCAGATATCCAAAGGTTAATTAAAATAATCTTGTAGTATCTAAAGCTTGAGATTCCCCTCATCCTTAACATTGTTGTCAGTTTTCTGTAGAAAAGAATCAGTAATTCCCCTGCAATGTGACATATAATATTTCCAAATTAAGGATGTGATTTTCAAGTAAAGAAGACACGATTTTCAGGTAAAGGAGAAAATATGTCATACAGAAATTGGCAAATTTAGCTTTTCTGTAAAAGAAAATAGCAGCTATAATGTCAAAAACTCTGAATTAAAATTAAAAGCACAACCCAAATGCTTCCAACGGCCATCAAATAAATTTTTTCTTTGTTAGCCTGTATGTTGATAGGCATTTTTTATTTCAATATTATTTATTTATTTATTTACTTATTTATTTATTACTTTTATTGAATTTTTGTGAATTTAACACAGAAACTTCTCTCTGGATCTTATAATCTTTCTGCCCCCACTTACACAATGGTCCTTGATTCCTTGTTGGGTGGAGTTTAATATGGGAGTGCTGTCCAAGGACCCACACTCTGCAGGATCCTAATCTCTGTGCTTCAGTGATTGTGACCTTTTATGTTCTTGGCCCTCTGTTACAAGAGGGAGCTTCATAATTCTTTATGGTCCTCTTTACCCCTTGTTGTAAATTACATGAGCTTTAACTGTAGAGGTTGCAGTGAAGATGTGCCACATAGACTTGGGCAATTCACAGACAAAGTGGCACTACTGCACCAATGTTATATCCATGACTAACGTTGATGAATTTATTTGGTCCTGAAGCTGGTATTGAACAATCGATTGATTTTCTCCATTAGCAACTTGCACGGTGCTCTCCAAAGCTACTAGAAGTAGCCTTCAGGGAATGTGGCTTCAAGGTCAGTTCCAGCCCCATTCTTCCAAATCCTGACTCTCTAACTGCATCTTGTCTTCATATATATAGATTAACTTCACCTTCTGGGAGGCAATCAAGTTCTGTGGCAATAGCCTCTATGATCTGGGATTCTCTTGGACTACCCTGGCCAACAACTCAAAGGAAAGTTTCTCCTGTCTGGCACTGTTCCTGGTTATGTATCTTTCAGCTATGCACATGGACTCATGTCAAGATATTTTGTGTGTAATTTGTCATTAGGTTGTTAGAGTGATATTATTCCCTCTGTTTTTTGTACTATCTAGGAATTACTTATCTCTTTCTCTGTCTACTCTTCCCTCCATACCTTCCCCACTTAAAGTATCCCCATTTTCCTACTTCTCAGTCTCTTACTGTCCCGTCTCTCTTGAGCTCCTTCTGTACCTTCGTCCACCCACTCCTATTATAAAATCATTCTATTTCTCCTTTGTGTCTTCTGCCTCCTTCGATCCTTCACTCTCAGGTTCCTTCTTTCCCTTTACCTCTCTGGTTACTTTCCATCCACCTGAATCCTACAGTTACATCAGGCTACATACTCACATATAAGGAGTTGGTGCTAGAATCCACAACTGAAGGTAAATGTACTTCATTTGTTTTTCTGAGTCTGTGTTACTTCACTTAGAGTAACAGTTTCTAGTTCCATCTATTACCTGCAGATTTGTGAGTTTGTCTTTCTTTACCTCTGAGCAGAACTCCATTGTGTAAATGTACCTGTTTCATTATCAACTTTTCAGTTGAAGTACACAATGGTTGTTTCCATCTCTAAGCTATTGTGAAAAGAGAAGCAACAAACACAAGTGTACAATTAACTCTGAAATATGAAGAGCACTTTTGGTATATCCCAAGGAGTGGGATAACTATTCAAGTGGTAGGTTTATTTTTATTTATTTATTTATTTATTTATTTATTTATTTATTTATTTTTAGTTCTCCACACTGCTTTCGATAGGGGTTGCAAGAGTTTGCAAGTCCCACCAGCAGTGGATGTATTTACGTCTTTTCCCCCCATCCTCTCTAGCATTTGGTGTTGTTCTCTTCATCTTAGCCAATCTGATTGGTGTAAGATAAAATCTTAAACTGATTTTAATTTATAATTCCCTAATTATAAATGGTATTAAGATTTTAAATTTACTTATAATGTTAATATTATTTAGCTATCTCTTATAATTCAAAGAATACTATATATATATATATATATATATATATAGTTTGTTTGTTTGTTTGTTTCTGGTCTTTTTGAGACATTGTCTTCCTGTATCTCCTATGTAGGCCAGGCTAGCCTTAAACTCACAGAGTTTTGTCTAACTCTACCTCCTGAGTTCCAGGATTAACTACATGAGCCACCTCACCTGGCAAAAAGATGATAATTTTTAAATCGAAAAGTTCATGTATAAAGTATGACCTGAAATTTTTATGACACTTTTCGTGATGTCTTGTGAAGGTAAAATGATGCAATATAGTTTTTATTGATACATATTTCTATAAACATCTTTGGTTTTTAAAATCTAGTCCACTAAAAAACTAAATGCAGAAAAAGAAGTTTTATTTATTAGCTCAGTTGAAACTAAGTGATTGGATTTTTTTAATAAATAAGATTTTGGGTTAATTACATTTTTAGAAAAATGGATATTTTATTTGGCTAATTTAATAATATTCAAATTAATAAACATTTTTCTATTGTCATAAATTACTTTTTTGAAATATAAGTACAAAAAGTTAATGGCATAGGTACAACCTAAACACATTGTCAGCAATTTACATTTTCCTTCAGAAATGCTTTATTTATTCATTACTATTGGTACAAACAGAGTATAGCATTCCTACAAGATCCAGAAGATATCTTAATGCAGTTTAAATTAGAACATAAAGTAAAACTCAATGTAAATTAATCCATAGTGTAACAACATTTGAATACATACATTGATTTTTTTTTTTCATTAACAAGGGATCCAATGATGAAAAAGCTAATAATCTACAAAAATATTTTTTTCTCATAGAAGGAATTTGGGAGATTTCCCTCTGCTTGTATCCTTCTGAACAATTTGAGTAATAATGGTTGTAAGTATACATTCTGCTGTGAAACCATCTGGGCCTGGGCATTTTTTAGTTGGGAGGTCTCTTATTACATTTTCAATTTATTCATATATTATGGGTCTGTTTAAGCTGTCAATTGGTTTAGCTTTGGAGGTTCCCTAGATTGTAGATATTCATCCATTTCTCTTAGGTTTTCAAATTTAGTAGAGTATAGGTTTTTGAAGTATTCCCGTATGATTGTCTGGATCTTTTCATTGTCCATTGTGATATTTCCCCCTTTCATCATAAATTCTATTGATTTGGAGTTGCTCTTTATTTATTTTGGTTAACTGGGCTAGAGGTCTGTCTATCTTGTTATTCTCTCAAGGAACCAACTTTTGGAATTATTGATTTTTTTGTTGTTTTCTTTGTTTCTATTTCATTAATTTCTGCTCTGATTTTTGTTATTTCAACCTGTCTGTTGTGTTTAGTGTTTATTTGTTGTTGTCTTTCAAGTGTGTTTAGTTGCATTGGTAACTCATTTATTTGTGCTCTTTCTGTTTTTTTGTTTGTTTGTTTGTTTGTTTTTTGTTTGTTTGTTTTTATGTAGGCACCTAGGGCTATAAACGTTCCATGAATGCTTTTATTTATTTCTTTATTTCCTCCTTGACCCATTCATTATTCGGAAGTGTGTTGTTTAGTCTCCATGTGTTCCTGAAGGTAGCAGGGCTTATTCTGGTATTGATATTGAGCTTTATTGCATTATGGTCTGATAGAATGCATGAAATTATTTCAATGTTTTGGTATTTGTTGAGTTTTTTTCTGTGTCCAAGTATATGGTCAATTTTTGGAGAATGTTCCATGGAGTGCTAAATAGAAAGTATATTCTCTGGTGCTTGGGTGGAATATTTGGAAGATATCTGTGAGGTCCATTTGGTGTATTTTATCATTCAGTTCAGATGTCTCTCTGTTTATCCTTTGTCCAGTTGATCTGCCCAAAGGACTCAGTGGGGCATTGAAGTCCCCTACTGTATTAGTCAGGGTTCTCTAAAGAAACAGAAGCAACAGGACGAATATATAGCTATATGCAATTTATTGATTTGCTCACGTGACAGAGTTCAAGGAGTCCAACAGAAGCTGCACCACACTGGAGAGGCTGAGAATCCAGGGAACTGCTCAGTCCACAAGGCTGGATATCTCAGTAGTCCCAATCTGTTGCTGAAGGCATGATGGATTCCAGGAGATCTGCCTGTCTCAGTACACGCTGGGATCCATAGGGTTGATCACAGCAGCAAGACAAACTCACCAGTGAGAGAGAGGCAAGCGGCAGGAAAAAAGGGACCAGCTCCCTCTGCCATGGCCTTTTATACTGCTGCCTGCCGGCAGAAGGTAATGCCCACATTTGGGGTGGGCCATTCGGTTGAGGCGGTCCAATCCAAAAATCCTTTTCTCTTATTTGTTCCTTAGTCCACCAGAATTAACACCCAGAATTAACCATCACACCTACTATGAGTGTGCTGGGGTTAATCTGTGCCTTGTGGTCCTGTAGAGTTGTATTTATAAAGATAGATTCACTGGAGTTTGGTGCCTACATATTCATGATTGTGAAGTCTTCATGGTTAATTTTCCCTTTGATAAGGATGTAATGGCCCTCTTTGTCTCTTCTAATTGCTTCTACTTTGAAGTCTATTTTGCCTGATATTAAAATAGCAACTCCTGCTTTCTTTTTGTTACCATTTGCTTGGAATATTACCCAAACCAGGTAAGGATGCAACCAAAAATGAAAACTACGGACCCACCTCATTAATGAACTCAGATGCAAAAATTCTCAACAAAATACTTGCAAACCATATACAGACCCACATCAAAAAGATCATCCACCATGAACAAGTTGGATTCATACCAGAGATGCATGGATGGTTCAACATACAAAAATCAGTAAATGTCATAAAACACATAAATGGACTGAAGGACAAAAAACACAGGATCATCTCAATTGATGCAGAAAAAGCCTTTGAAAAAAAATCCAGCATCCCTTCATGATTAAAGTACTAAAGGGAACTGGACCGGAAGGATCATTCCTCAACATAATCAAAGCCATATACAAGAAACCCACAGCCAGCATCATCCTAAGTGGAGAAAAGTTAGAATGATTCCCCATAATAGTAGGAACCCAGCAAGGTGCCTCTTGTGGACACTCCTCTTCAATAGAGTGCTTGAAGTTGGCAGCAACCTACAAAACATAGGAGTAGGAAAAGACTTTCTAAATCAGACAGCAGCTGCACAGGAAATAAGGTCAAAAACTGATAAGGGGGAATTTATTAAACTCAAAAGTTTCTGTACAGCAAAAGAAACAATCAGGAAGTGAAGAGAAAACCTACAGAGTGTGAGGAAACCTTCACCACTAATACATCTGTCAGAGCATTAACTTCCAAAATGTATAAACTACTCAAAAAATAAAAAAGTAAGAAACAAATGACCCATTCAAAAGGTGTAGTAAAGAGCTGAGCAGAGACTTCACAAGTCAGGAAATAGAGATGGCTGAGAAACATCTTAAAAAGTGTTCAATATCACCAATAATTAAGAAAATGCAAATTAAAACCACTTTAAGATATCATCTCACCCCGATAAGGCTGGCTAGGATCAAGAAAACAAATGATACCAAAGCTGGAGAGGGTGTGGGGAAAGGGGGACACTCATTCACTGCTGGTGGGATTGCAAACTTGTACAACCACTATGGAAAGCAGTGTGGAGAACCCTTAAATGACTCAAAATGAGCCTATCACCTTACCCAGCTATACCACATCTTGGTATATATCCATCAGACTCATCCTACTGCATAGACTTATTGCAGCTCTCTTCACAATAAGAAAGAGATGGAACCAACCCAAGTGTCCCTCAACTGACAAGTAGATAGAGAAAATGTGGTACATCTACACCTTGGAGTTAGATGCAGTGGTAAAGAAAGATGATATCATGAAATTGCAGGTAAATGGATGGAACTAGAAGATTTTATGCTAAGTGAAATAACACAGTTCTAGAAAAACAAAAGATGAATGGTATCCCTCATTCGTGGATGGTAGTACCAAATACCTAGTTATAAGACAAACTGAGCAACATTAATGTTATATTCCACATGATCTGAAAACAACTGTGCTCTTAGATTGTGAATCCCTAAACAGGTTCTTGAATTAACCTACCATTTATTTTCAGACCTTGGATTATTGGTATATGATGGATGGTATGTATACACCTTTTAGAGTAATATAAAATTAAAATATAAAAATGCGAATCAAGAAATATGATACGGAAATAACATACAGTTTGTTTTAAAAAAGATAAAATTTTGCCGGGTGTGGTGGTGCACGTCTTTAATCCTAGCACTTGGGAGGCAGAGGCAGGCGGATCTTTGTGAGTTCAAGGCCAGCCTGATCTACAGTGTGAGTTCCAGGACAGCTGGGGCTACAGGGAGACCCTGTCTCGAAAAGACAAAAAAAA
>VZQC01000855.1:553274-666891 GCA_009823505.1 Rhizomys pruinosus | reverse complement strand
GCTCCCCAACTGTAAATTGGAGACAACTATTGTAGAGGTAATCTCTTATAAAACCGGTAAAACTGCTTTCTTTAATTGACTACTAGACATGGGAACTGTGGAAGGGATTACTCTCTGTTCAGAACCAAATATAATACTAAAGTCCTAGGGCTATGCACTCAGGCAAAATATATTAATACAGGAGCTCTGACATCAGCAATGGATTGTTCTACCAGGTGGATGTTGGCCAGGGGATCCAAGGCCCCACAAAAGGTAAGGGCTCCTTGCCTCTAAGTTGGGATACCTACAGGAGGAGAGGCAATAAGACCCTGCTGCCGAAGACCTGACGTTAACATGGGAGGGATGTATTGAGACCGCACATGCAAGTGTACAGATGGCCTCTGGAATGCCAGAGAGTGTTACCAAAGGCCACTAAACCAATAAAGCAAATACGGGTCTCCCTGAGTCAAGCAAGACTCCACCGTCAGCACCAGCTACACCTCACCTGCCTGGAAATACTGTGCAGCGGAGGCAGCCATGTGCCTGTATATCCCAAATCTAATTGGCTATTGGCTCTCTCCTTGGAGGAATAACCCATGGCTGATGCCACAAGCTTACATCCTGTACAGGTTAGGAGATGTTATAAGCCACAGTAAGACCCTGTCATATTTAACGGGGGGGAAAAATGTAATTCATGGATTAACATATCATCCAAACATATGTGTCTATGCCAAAGTAACCTACCATAACTATTAGTGCTGAAAAAAAATTTAATCCAGTATATGACTATGGATAAATTTCCATAAGAAACATATTTAGAACCTATAGTTCTCCGTCCTGCTTGTTGCCCAGAATACATAGCAGAATATATATGGAATATGAAAAAAAAATGTTGATGTTAATTTTTATCACTGCCTATTAATTGTAAAATTATTCCGTGTTTTATAGTGGAATTTGCATACATGCATATCATATATTTTAGCATATTTTCAACCACATAATATTTTTTCACTATTATTACTCATCCAATCTTATTTATTCATTTATTTATTTTATTTATTTCTGTAGCTTTACCCATAGAAAGTAAATGGTATTTGCTATTTTGTGTCTATATTACTTCCTCTAATTTAATAATAATCAGATTTATCTATTTTCCTATGAAGTATACAATTTTGTTGTTTCCTCTGTTTATTTTTCCTCCATCCTTGGATGGAATCTAGGGCCTAAACCATAGTACATAATTAGGTTTACCATTGCCCCACATGTCCATTAGAAAGGGAATTATTTCTTTTGTTATTTTTCAGTAATGAGGATGAAACTCTTGTCTGAGTTCAAGCTGGTCAAATACTGAACTGCTGATCACATGTCTGGCTACTTCATTACTAATACCACTGAATACATTTCTATTATTTATAATACCATATTTTATACAATATTCTACGACAAGCAGCAGATTGCTTCTATAATCTGGCTACTAGGACTAGTGTCACAGAAAATAAACCTGAAGACATGTACAATATATGCTTCATTATTATTACTATTTATATGAGTATATTATAGGTGGATCACATGTTATTTCTCTTTTTAGCTTTATTAGCAAAATTTATAGTGATTTCCACATTGGCTGTAGTTATTTGACATTGTATAATAATTCTTTTTTCTCTATGTACTATATTGTTTAATAATACCTTTTTAAATTTTTTTTATTTATTTATTTTTGTATGTGTATGAATGTACTGTGTGCATGTAGGTCTGTGTTCCCCGTGTCGTGCAGTGCCACGGAGGTCAGAAGAGGGTCTTGGATTCCCCTGGAACTGGAGTTCTCCTGGAATTGGAGTTACAGACGGTTCTCAGGCACCATGTGGGTGCTGGGGATCGAACCCAGGTCCTCTGCAAGAGCAGTCGGTGCTCTTAACCGCTAGGCCATCTCTCCAGCCCCTAATAATATCTTTATAATACTCTCTTTATAATAATACTATGTACTGTATTGTATAATAATACATTTTTCTCTATGTACTTAGCATTTCCTGTTGTAGCTTGTCTCTAGTCTTTATTCATTCTACAATTGAAAAAAATTCTCGCTTATTTATCTGGCATACCACTAATTTTTCAATGGTAAGTTTATTCCCCATGTGTTTATGTGCAAATGTGGTGTAAGCTTCTTTCTATTGATTTCTAGCTACATTACATTATGATATGATCATGTCAGAATTTTCCTTTGGAGTGCTGTTTGGACATGTTCTATGTCTAAAATATGGACTGTTTTGTAGAAAGTTCAATGGACTCAGAAAGTAACAAGTATTCTTTAGCTATTAAACAGAACATTGTGTGTGTGGCTGAGTGGTATGTCCAAATGTTCCATACTTGAACAGGGTCCAATACTTCTTAGTTTATTTTTTTCAAATACTGACTATCTATTGGTAATATTTGAGTACTGAACTATAACTGATTAATGTTTGTTTAATCATGAAAGTACAGTAGTGTCCATTTGGTAGACTGGAAAGCACTGGCTTTGTGGTGGCACAAAGTTGCATTAAAGAAAATCAGTCGCACGCCCTCTTCTGACCTCCGCGGCATTACACGACACGGGTGCACAAGCCTGCATGCAGACAATACATTCATACACATAAGAAATAAATAAAAAAAAAAAAAAANCAATTCCTCCCAGATGCCAACAGCTCAGTGGTAAGTTTCATTTAGACACATGTTACTTAGGGTTGCTATCTTACATGCTTGAAAGCTACAATGGGAAGGGAACTTTTCTTAGACAATGGTTATTTTGATGAGCATTAATCTCTTTCATGTATGTTAATTAATCAGCTTTTAAGCAAAACAACTGCTGAGAAGGTTGATTCCGTGAGAAACGACCATGGAGGTACTGTGAAGAAGCCCCAACTGAATAACAAGCCCCAGAGGCCCAGCCAGAATGGCTGCCAGATCCGCAGGCACTCGGGAACGGGAACTACTCCTCCAGTGAAGGTGAGAGTGGGCAGGATCTGCTTGTTTAAACTGCACTTGAGGGCTGGAGAGATGGCCTAGCGGTTAAGAGCGCCGACCACTCTTACAGAGGACCTGGGTTCGATCCCCAGCACCCACATGGAGGCCGAGAACCGTCTGAAACTCCAGTTCCAGGGGAGTCCGACACCCTCTTCTGACCTCCGCGGCATTGCACAACACGGGTGCACAAACTTGCATGCAGACAGTACATTCATACACATACAGAAATAAATAAATAAATAAAAATAAAAATAAAAATAAAAAATAAAATAAATAAAAAAATAAAAATTATCTTCAATAAATATCTCCTTTATTCCTTGAATATGTCTCATGGCTCAGGCAGAGTGAGTCCAATATACACTGAGATGCTATTTTCCTAAGTGGAAGAACATACAAATCAATTGACATATACCCACCTAATATGATCTGGATTTAGATAAATTCCAGTACTGTTTGGAAAAAAGAAATCAAATACTAATAAAAATCACAACACATAAATTAAACTGAAATATTACTGCAATATGAACCAGGTGACAGAAGTCACACCACACACCAATAAAACTAGATAATAATGGTTTAAAAATATTATAATATGCAGCTCTCTTTGCAATAGCAAAGAGCTGGAACCAACTCAAATGACTCTTAACTGATGACTGGATAACAAAAATGTGGTACATACAATGGAGTTCTATGCAGAGGTAAAGAAAGATGACATCATGAACTTTGCAGGTGAATGGATGGAACTCGAAGCCATTATGCCAAGTGAAGTAACAGTCCCAAGGAAAAAAAAGGCAAATGATTTCCCTCATTAGTGGATGCTAACACCAAATCTCCAGTTGGCAGGCAAACTGAACAGCTTTATTAATATATTTCTTTTTATCTGAAAGCGACTGTGCTATTATAATGTGAATCTCTTAATGGGTTCTAGAATTGACCTACAACTTATTTTCACACAATGTAATTACCATATATGGGTGGAATATACAAATTCATATTCTAGAGTAATATAAAATTAAAGGGAAAAATATGAACCCCTAAACAAATTTAGGAATTTACATATAGTTTATTCCCACAGGTCATAATTTTGAAACATATGTGTTGTTTATATAGGCCAAATTTGGAGTAATACAACATAAAGACTGGGTCAAAGAACTGACCGATACAGTTAAATGGTGCTCAAAACAACAAGCCTCTGCAGAAAAAAAAAAAATACTTGGAAGCACTGAGAGAAAGATGCAAGACATGTATGGCAGGATGCATAAACTCGGATGGGGGAGGGGCAGGTGAGGAATAAGGAAAGTTATCCAAATTGGAATGAAAAATGATGTGTAAAGTGTACAAAATGTCAATAAAAATGAAGTTCAATAGCTTTTGCCTATCTTAGAAACCTCTCCCACTCTTGGGAGCTTTCTCCTACTTTTCCTTAGTTTCTCATGCTTCCTCACTTTCTAACTTTCTTTAAGAATTCCTTTTTAACTTTGGAGTATTTATTGATTTTATTTCATATGTATGAGCATTTTGGTCTCCATGTAAGTGCACCACATGCATGAAGTGCCATGGAGGCCAGAACAGGGCTCCAGGTCCCATGTGCAACATATTTCTGACGTTTCTTATGTGCCTGTGGTGGTTTGAATGTGTGTCCCCCATAGGCTCTAGGTATTCAGACATTTGTCTGCAGTTGGTGGCGCTGTTTTTGGAGGTCTTGGAGGGTGTGGCCATGCTAGAGGAAGTGCGTTGCTTTGGGAAGGCTTAGTGAGTTTAGCAAGCCTCGTTGTCTACAGTCGCCCTCCCTCTCTGCTTCCTGTGCTCTTTGAGTGATGTGACCCTCGGTTTGCTGCTCCAGATCCAGCCGCCACGCCTCCCGCCACAATGGACTCTAATTCCCTGGAACCGCCAATCATAAGCTCAAATAAATTCTTCATTTTATAAGTTCCTTGGTCATGGTGCTTTATCACAGCAACAGAAAAGTTACTAATACAGTGGCATATCTTTTTTATGGTGCAATATTCTTTTATATTATCTCCTTTGTCTTTCAATAACTTCTTTTTATCTATAATAAAAATTTATCAGAAATCAAAGGATTCATTTGGTTTGCCTTCAGTTACTTACTTTTCATTTTTTTTTTAATTTCTAATATAAGGAAAAGTTTTCCAGATATAGAATTCATAAAAGATTCTGCCATTCTTTCAAGACTTACAAATTATTGCTCTTCTTCCCAGTCTCCTTGTGGCTTCATACTAGAAGCCCCCTGAAATACTTTGAGTATTGCAGCTTCTTTTTTTTTTTTACTGCTCATAATCATATTATTTTAATATTCAAGATGTTGTCTGTGAATTTCTCAATTTTAAGCAACACATCTACAATCCAACCTCTACACCTAAGGCTTATGCATCACAGAGCAAGGGGCCAAGAGGAAAGAAATTAAAATCTTAACTTTCATTAAGGAAGCTCTTCCTCATGCAACAGGAGCCTAGGAACTCAAAAGGTCATGAACAGCCAAACCATGGAGATTAGGAGTCTGCAGAGGTGCATAGACAGATCACCTATATTCAGCTTCACTCACTCAGGGCTCAGGGAACATTGAGGAAGAGGAGGCAGAAAGATTGTAAGGGAGGTGGTGCAAGACCATATGTACGTAGAATTCTACATGTTTCTGGTACCCTGCTCATATGACCCTACAACATCGATGTCAGCATACACAAGACCCATATAAGTTCAACCAGACAAAACCCAGCAACAAACTGCATAAACGGGTTTCAGAACCCAAACTTAGGTGAAGAAATATTGGCAGTTGATTAAGATTAAGTGAGGAAGAACTGGCCGTGGTTAAGTGAGGGACAATGGATAGGCTGACTAGTGCTCATAGGATGAACAGGCATTGAAGAACCATAAGGAGATTAATTAGGAACAATAGGTCCTAACGCAAATGACAGAATGTTTGAAATCCAAGAGGTAGGGGAGGTTGTGGGAGGGTGCCAATGGAGAAAGGGGTATAATGGAGATTAAGACTGATTGAGATGTTGGAGTTTGTGTGACTGAGATTCTCTTAGATTCTTGGGTCTTTGGAATTATTTTCTTTCACCAAATCTGAAATGTTTTCAGTATTATTTGTCCAAAGGCTATTAACATTAGCTATTTTTTTAAATTTTATTTTTTAATGTGTATGAATGTACTGTCTGCATGTAGGTTTGTGCAATATTGCGGAGGTCAGAAGAGGGCTTCAGATTCCCCTGGAGTTAAAGACAGTTCTAGGCTGCCATGTGGGTGCTGAGGATTGAACCTGGGTCCTCTGCAAGAGCAGTCAGCACTCTTAACCGCTAGGCCATCTCTCCAGCCCCAACATTAGCTCTTTACTCATTCCATCTATATCTTAGGTAAGGCAAATATCATACATACCATGTGCCCCATGAGATATTGATTTCTTCAGACACATCTGAATTTTTCAAATTGAGTGAATGATATTGTTATGTCCTCAATTCAGTTGACTTTATCCTGCCATCATGATAGTTGGTGACAATTTCAATTTGACCATCTTCTGAGAGATTGGTTATCTCTGTAGGAAATTATCTGAATTCTGCTAATTGAACTGGGAAGACTTGTCCATTGTGTGTGGACAACATTCCCTTTAGGTTATTGTTGTGGCAAATCTGACCACATAGCTTTTAGAGCATTGGAAGAGTTCATGATTCAACATTTATTGTATTCATTTATGTTTCTGTGTGTTATTTCTGTTTATGTGTGTGTTTGTGTGTGTTTCTGTATGTTTGTATGTATGTGTGAGTTTGTGTGTATGTGTGTGTGTGTGTGTATGTGTGTGTGTGTGTTTGTACCAAAATATGTCTAGAAACTAAGAGATGATGCATGGGAGTCATGGGAGTCAGTTCTTCCATGTGCATTCTGGGAATTGAAACCACATTGTTAGGTTCATGGTACATACCACCTTTAAGTCCTGAGTCATCTCCTTGGTCGTGGAATTGTTTTGTGAGAGAAATTGGGAAGAGTTTGGATGTTTGTGTTAGAAAACCTGTTGGAAGTTAGAATAGTGCTTAACTGGTCATACTGGTGAGAACTTGGAAGATAGTCATGCTGAAAGAAATGTTGATGACTCAGGTCCAGATCATGAGGTTTCAGAAAAGTAAAGAACTCAATCAGGTACTTGGCTAGCAACAGTTAATGGAAGAATTTGGCTTAGACTACTACTTCATTCTGCCTTGTGTCCTGAGAACTTGAATGGAGTTGAATTTAGGAATGATGGACTAGTTTGTTTGTGAGAGGATAGTGAAGGAGAGGAGAACATTCATACTGGTACTAAGAAATCAGGAATAACCCACGGCTGATGCCACAAGCTTACATCCTCTAATGGTTAGGAGATGTTATAAACCACACGAAGACCCTGTCATACTTAACAGAAGAAAATGTAATTCATGGATTAACATACCATCCAAACATCTGTGTCTATACCAAAGTAACCTACCATAACAATTAGTAATGTTTAAATACCTATATATCTAATTGTGAGTGCTTCATTAGTAGGATCGAAAGGCTATATATTATACTGTTTAAATACCTAAATATCTAATTGCATGTGCTTCATTAGTAGGATCGAAAGGTTATGCCTGGACAAGCTGGCAGCCCATGAAAGAAAACAGCCAGAACTGACTAGAGACCAAGACATCAGCTCCAGAGAAAGTAGACTGTTTTGCTTCTCATCCACCTGTGCCCCTTTTCTAAGCCTAGGGAACAATCTGTGGAAGAGGGGGTGTGGTAGACTGTAAGGGCTGCGATTGGGGTGAATGGTGAAACTACAACAATATAGACTGGACACTCATTTGGTCAACTTGATTGAACATACAAGCCCCCCCTGCTGGATGGTGGGACTCATGAGCTGTGTGGGGTTGGGCACAACTGCCCCTGTTTTACATGAAGGATGGTTGTATTCACAAATTATCACTTATTGTTAAAAAAATGAAAACAAAACAAAACAAACAAACAAAAACCCCAGAAAGATGCAGAAAAGTTATGGCAGAATGCATGATCTGGGATGGGTAGGGGTGGGGGGGGTGGAAGGGAAGGGGATATATGCCTGAACTGAATTGGAAAATGATGTATGAAATACACAAAGCATCAATAAAAAAAAAAAAAGAAATCAGGAAACTACTGAAGAAATCACTGAAGACAAACATTCTGCACTAAGAGGAAAAATACTGAAGGTGTTCCGAGGGAAAAACCTCACACTTTCTAGGTTTCATCACGTGAAAATTCAATTTTCTTTGAAGAAAGATAGCCTAAGATGTAGGGGTTCCTAACTCCTCAAGTGCAATTGCTTGGAAAACCGCTCCTTCAAGGCCATCTCACTGAAACTGATGTTGCTGAAGTCTAGGTGATCCAGGCTGCATCCCACAGTGGTGCCACATTATGCCAGTGTCATTTACATTTTAACAGTTGATGTCAAAATTACAATATTAAGGTAGTCATATAGAAGCACTCCAGAAACTATATGGCAGACTTCAAGTCCCTGCTAAGAGTGCTATTAGAAGCACTGTTTGAAGCTCTGAGAGTGAAACATATTTTCTGATGTAGACTTGAAGATGTTGCAAATGCTAGGACCGTGAGATGTGTACTGAGAAGGGTTACAAGCCTGGAGAAGAGTGCACAGGAGGAAGTCTACGTGTGTTGTATTTGGTAGGACTGGGAGACTCAGGCTACCCACATCCTCTGGAACACAGCCAATTTTATCAGGATCCTCAGGTGTCTGATATGGATTTGCAGGACTTGGTGTTTCCTTGTTGGAATTTTATTTTTCTTGGGGTGATTTTTTTTGTTATTTGCTGTGTTCTTGTTTTTTCCATTCTGGAATGTGTATGTTTTCTATATAAAATTATATGTTGGATGCATGTAACCCTAGCACTTGGGAGGCAGAGGCAGGCAAATCTATGTGAGTTCAAGGCCAGCCTGGTCTACAGAGTGAGTTCCAGGACAGCTGGGCTACAGGGAGACCCTGTCTCGAAAAGACCCAAAAAAATAAATAAATAAATAAATAAAAGTTAGTATCTGTGTTTCATGTTGAATACGGGTGTGGTTGTGATGGCCAGTTCTGCCCACCCATTGTTAATATATGTAATATGAGTAGAGATAGCAAGCTAACCACTATCTTGCATGATTTCAAGAGTATTACATGCTCCTGACCCACAATGTTTAGTGTTGTTATTTTTTCATCAGCTATTGATTCAAAAATGTTAACCTTAAAATTTTAATCTCTTCTTGAATACCCTCATAGACAGCAAAATATAGTATTTGATGTCCTATTTGCCATCTTTTAAACCCAGACAAGAAGATTCGTGAAATTAATAATTACACACTTTCTTATATTTTATAATACCCTGTTATTTAAGTGACTATTTCAAAAAAGTCTGAACCAATCCAGTGGTAATTGAATCTTGACAATGAGATCAAATTACACGAGAGAGAAATTTTGGTTTGATCAAATAAATGAGACATTTCTCATTGTATGATAGCTGGGTTCTAGGGTAAGACTCTAAGTTAAAACACATTGGAACTCATTTAAGAAAGATCAACTTTGTATCCAGTCTTATTAATTTCTCCCTGATCGATTGCTTTCTATGTCACCACGTGTTTCTCTAATCCTTATACACAGCTATGGAAGTTAATCTGTTGTCAGAATATATACAAGTTGCTGTAATGTCCATTCTTCTCCGCACGATCCTTAATCGCCACGTCTCACTACTCCTGAAAGAATAGTACCAAGATTCTAGTCCTTATTGCACTGTTTATCTTTCCAAAGGCTAATATCTTAGACACTTGTGTCTAGTTTTTGTCCATTTCATGTTACATCTATTATTTTAACTTCTTCTTATTATTAAGTACAACACCTACAAATTTAGTAACTAATTCAACATAGCAAAATTAATCTGTAATATTTTATTCTAAAATCTATTTTTTTCTCCTGGTGTAGTCTCCTAAAATACATTATAATGCATATTCAATAATGAAATTTAAAATCATCATAGTTCTAGCACATAAATTTATTCTTCATTTAGTTACAGTAAATTGATAAACTCTTTCTGTACCCCATAATAGGTTCCAGATGCTTGGATAAATCTTCTTTAGTAATCACAATTCATATGTTATTGTTAGTAAAATATTAGTAATCTGTGACTCTGATAGTTTAGCATTAATAACCTTTATTGTTGGTATATTTATGTAGTGGTATAGTTAGTTCAAATTAGCCCTCAATTACATCCAATAATAGAGGCAATTGATCCACGGTATGTTGGTCTTTAGAAGACAGACAATGTTGGCTTCAGGTTTGGTGAAGGAAAGCAGAGATAAAATTCTTTATTTTTATAAACTTAAACAATATCAGTAGTAGTTGCAGAAGTAAATATCATCCATTAGACTTTCATTGAGCTAAGCCAGAACTCAGAATACTGGAATAGTTCCCATTGTTTTGAACATCAAGTTACAAAATCTGTTAAAACAAAACAAAAGAAATTGAAAGAATTAATTAGATATTTAATGCCTAAATATACATGGCATTATGCATACCTGCCACCATCAGTTTTTCTTCTATTAAATAAGAAATGGATTTTATGTCCTTGCTGGTTTATAGCTATAGAGGAAGGTAGAATTCCCGTATTAACATCTGGAATTTTATATGCTCTACTTTTATGTTTGTATTCAGATGTCTGGTTTCATACTTTTATACTGCTTTAAGAAATAATTCTGCCATTTATCATTCACTTGTGTACCAGATGCCTTTGGTACAATCGGTATATTTGTATAATATATGCTGGAAAACAATTCTCTGTAAAATTAGGCTTATAGTTCTAGAACCAAAATAGAGCAAGTCATGGTGGGACATGCCTTTTTTATCTTTAGGAATTCACATTTTCCTCCTAGAGGAAATATAGATATAAAAATATCTATATTTCCTCTAGGAAATATAGATATTTTTAAATCTAGAGTAATTATATTATTTATATCTAGAGTAATATTATATATCTAGAGTAACATAAAATTATAAAAATATAATTTTATATTACTCTAAAATATGAATACATACTTTCCACTCATAAACAGTAATTACAGAGTCAGAAAGTAAGTGGAGGATTGATTCTAGAACCCATTAAGATATTTACATTGTAACAACATAGTTGCTTTCAGATAAGCAGAATTATAACAATAATGTTGTTCAGCTTGGCTTTAATCTGGAGATTTGGTGTTAGCATCCACAAATGAGGGAGACCATTAGCCCCTTGTTTTTCTGGGACTGTATTACTTCACTTAGCATAATGGCCTCAAGTTCCATCCATTTACCTGCAAAGTTTATGATGTCATCTTTTTTTACCACTGAGTAGTACTCCATTGTGTAGATGTACCACATTTTTGTCATCCACTCATCTGTTGAGGAGCATTTGGGTTGGTTCCAGCTCTTTGCTATTGTGAAGAGAGCTTCAATAAACATGGATGTGCATGTATGTGGTGACAGTACCGAGATTTGTGGCGGGGCCCACTTAATCCTTGGATGACCCATGTGGAAAATACGCACAGGAAAGCACACCACGTGTACGCAGGTTGAGGTTTAAATGCAGAGAGAGATTTTATTCCAACATGTCTGCTTAAATATCCATCATGACTCAATTCTCAGGGCCAAATCCTAAATCTTTTCATCACTACACTCCACCCCATGGGCGTGGCCAAGGAGGTACCATTGGCTTAGGAATGCTACCCATCTTAACTAAGTATTCCCACACATGTATCTTTGGGGTAGGATGAGTTTTGTGGGTAAATACCCAGGAGTAGTATGGCTGGGTCAGTTGGTAGGTTCATTTTGAGACTTAAATACTCCGGAGGCAGAGCCAGAAGGATATCTGTGAGTTCAAGGTCAGGATGGTCTACATAGCAAGGTCTAGGCCAGTTATTGAAATCCTGTCTCCAAAACACAAAAATAATAGAAGAACCAAAATAAAAACAGAATCAACAGAATATAGTCAGACAGATGATACATGGATAAAAATCAATATATTTATATACATACATATTTACATAAATAAAAGTTAATCACAACAATTTATTTACAAGCTCACAGACAGCCATACTGTATGTAAGTTAGGAAACAAATAAAACTGGTCATAAAATTCAGAACATGCTGTAAGTCCTGAGACCAGAGGTATAAAGCAGTGGGTGCAGAGTAAGATAAAATTCCTGGCTCTAGAACAACTCCATTCTTCCTTGTGCTGTTGCTCTAGGCATGCTGTCAGTTTAGAGCAGCAATCTGCTTAACTGTCTGTAAACTCAATACTAATCCCTCCATGAGTATCTCACAGACATATGCAGAAATATTACTTTCTCAGATAGTTGGGGATCCATTATATCAGACAAACTGCACATAGATTATTGAACACACCAACTGACTAAAACATGGAAACCAGATATGATATCTATATATATTGGTCATATGTATAGAAAAGAATCATATAATTTTGAAACTTCTTAACTTTCTCCCCAAACATACTCAGTTATGAAACAAGATACAAATCAAGATGGAGCAGAAGCCACTGGAACAGTAGGAAGTATCCTGCTGGAGTTTCCAGGGCACTGACTTGCTTCAGCTAGTGTAAATAAGTAAGTAAATCTATTTCTTTTCTTCCTGTTTTTCTCACATTGATTGTGAGAATTTGATTCAGATTTAGAGTCCAAAATGGAAAATAAAAACAGAGCACTGCTTGGCTTCTGCTGTGTCAGATAATTACTTTCAAAATTCTGTAACTGAAAGGTACTTGGGATTGGAGCTGTGTTTCTGCTCCTGTGAAAGAGAAATTGTACAACTACAGGGGTTGACCCATCCCACTGTGAGTTAGGTTTACATTTACTGAGCATTAATAACTACTGTATTCATTTACAATTGATGAAAAAGTGTGAAAGAAAGATAATGCCAGAATGTTAGGGTTCTTCAGATCATATAAATAGTACATATGTAATATACTTCAAATTTTGAATTAAAAAAATATTAAACATGTATTAACAGAAATATGTTTCTATCTTTATTAAGTATATGTTAGACAAGTTTGTGTGTGTGTGTGTGTGTGTGTGTGTGTGTGTGTATGCATGTGTTTGAAAGTGTAGGAACATAGCTGGCTGCTGGGGAGCCCAATATGTGTGATGAGTTCATCCAGTTTATGCAGAGCATATCTTTAATACAAGGCAGAACCATGCAGACCTCTGTGAAATGGAGGCCTGATGGTCTACATAGCTAGTTCCAGACCAGCTGGGGCTTCAGAGAGACAATCTCTTAAAAACAAGTAAACAAAAAACATGGCACTGAAAAGCCAAAAAGCAAATAAAAAAGAAATTTATTCAATAATTTCAGAATAGGACACTTATATAAAATAATGTCATTCCCCTTTGTATAGGCCTAGACTCTTGGTCCTTGGATCTTGAGGGAGGAGGATCATTAATATAAGACCAATATAGACAAGTTAGTAACACTTTGCATCAAAATATTTTTTAAAAAATCAAAAGAGGGCCTGGAGAGATGGCTCAGCAGTTAAGAGCACTCACTGACTGCTGTTGCAGAACCATCTTTATCTCTAGCTCCAAGGTAATCCAACACCATCTTCTGACCTCCAAGGCATTGCAGGGCATGGGTGTACCAATCTACATGCAAACAATACATTCATACACGTAAAAAATAATGACAATAAATCGCACGCCTTTAATCCTAGCACTTGGGAGGCAGAGGTAGGTGGATCTCTGTGAGTTCAAGGCCAGCCTGGTCTACAGAGTGAGTTCCAGGACAGCCAGAATTCCAGGGAGACCCTGCCTCAAAAAAGGCAATAATAATAATAATAATAATAATAATAATAATAATAACAACAATAATTGAAAAAAATTTAAAAGTCAAAAGAAAAAATATCTCACAATATACCTCTTTGCTTGTTTGGCCTGCACAGGGCACTGGATTTGATCTTCGCCACCAATCTCTGGCTTAAATGACTTCCTTTTCCTGCAAATTCTTCTGCTGTGATGGATTACCAGTGAATGATGGGTGCTTTTATTACATGAACTTAGTCATATTTTACAAGTTGATTTCTTGACATCAACTTGGTCCATGATAGGGCACTATATGTATATATTGGACAAATACATAATCAAGTAATAGACATAACTGTATGCATTATGACAGGTATGATCGCATCGATAATGGTAGATGCAAAGGTCAAGATTTAGAGCTATAAATTAAGGCAATTTTATCCATATCATAGTTAAATGGAAATGTAGAACTTGTCTTATAGTTAAAATGTGTTAGAACTAACTATACACATTTAAATTATTTCCTCATTAAGTACTGGAAGTCTTCATGGGGAATCTAATGATATTGATGAACTAACTGGCACAAATTTTAAATAGCTCCTGCAAGAACAAATCTTCCTTTATTCCCTATTTGTCTCAAGTTGTTTTCTTTATTGCTATCTTGGAAAGTCAATTTGTGACTTGAAAGGAGACAGATTTGAGCTCCACATACAACTACTTGGTTACAATTTCTGGCACCTTGAGGATAACAGAAAATATTCTAAGTTTTCAAAATAGCTATGAGATCCAATGCTTATTTTATATCTTATAAGAAAACAGCAAACAACATATATTTTATTATATAATTTGGGAGGAGTAAATTTGAGAAAATCAAAAATAGTAGAGTGAACGTGTCTAAAAACTGGTAATTGTTAGCATATGCCTTGATAAAATAAATCATATATTTGAAATACATATGAAAGTGCTTATGAAAGATGTGTTTTTCATTTTTAACTTGTTACTGTTATTTCTGGTATATTTGTTTGAGGCATCCTTAAATCAGTCTCTTTTCTTCCTCTCTCTCTCTCTCTTTCTCTCTCTCTCTCTCTCCAAAGATGTGTGTATGTGTGGGAATTAACAAAATCATTGAAGTTCATACATCTTCACCAAAAACATAAAGATTTGGAAGTGTTCTTACCAGTGCAGGGATGAGATATTTTAGAGCTAGAGATGAAATGTCCCAGTTGAAAGCCTTGATTCAAGATTGTAGTTCTACTTAAGCTGGAAAAACAGTTTTGAATAAAAATATGGGTGAGGCCTGACTTTGGAGACAGTATGAGAGTACAGTTCCGGGTCTGTTTCAAGAGACATGTGGAGGAACAGATGTCCTTAGAGTTCAGGACCACTCTTAGGAATGGTTGTTTTATTAAAACCTAAGGAGTCAAGTTGTTTTATTCAAGTATTAATTATAATGTTCACATTATAATACCATATTGTGATGCCATGTGAGGAAGAGAGTCTACACTTGGACCTCACAGGGAAATAGCCATTGCAGTCTTGAGGAAAAGTGGAATTATGGGATGTCTCAGTTGTACATTGCAAGTTGTGTGATGAGTGGAAAGCTTTCCTTAGTTGCTCTTGTGCAAAGGTGCATAGAGATGTACCAGGAAAAATCATAGGAGAAAGGGAAATGTTGAACATTCTTAGTCATACATATTGGTGAATGAAATGACAACAAACATGAGGGTTTCTTGTAGCTTGTACCAGCACATTTTAATTAATTCTTCATTTTTGGGGGGGGGTCTTTGATTCCCTTTGCCAGCCTCTAACTGCTAGGAACTCTGCTCTAAACCTCTTTTTCATCTTTCTGCTTTTTTTATGAGGAGCTGTTTGTGTCATGAATCTTGTATACACACACAGTAATTAATATATATTACTTAAATAAATTGGAGCTAAAGTGTCATAAGGTAAGTTTCTGAACCTTTAAATGTTATTCAGGAAATATCCCTGGATTCCCAGCCACAGGCACTTAAAACAATCCTGAGAAAATTTAATGATGGATTAAGCTACAGCTTAGAAGCAATACAATTGAGTCATTTAAGTCTTTGGAACAAAGTTATGATAGATATTAAGCCTTATCAAAGGAAACAAGGTGTACTTTCTAAAGAGTTACATCTTGTACAACACCATGATACTGGTCTGTCAGGTTTCCAACCCTGGAGCAAAAGGCATGCAAGAAATTAACTTAGAAAAGATTGTACCTGGTTCGTCATCTGCTAGGCTGCAAATGACAGCTCTTTCTACACTCATAGTTGTCTGTCTCTGAGATTCAAAACTGTTTCACTGTCTGTTTCATTAGCATCATGATGCTGATGCTGCCTCTTTGGGAGGCAGAGGCAGGTGGATCTTTGTGAGTTCAAGGCCAGCCTGGTTTACAGAATGAGTTCCAGGACAGCTGGGGCTACAGGGAGCGAAAAGATTAAAAAAAAAAAAAAAAAAAGAGGAATTCACTTGTGTGTAACTATGTTCACCTACAAATATTTTTTAAATAGGTGATGGGCTTGCTTAAGTGCATTTTAATAATTTAACCCATAAAGGAATTCAAGATTTTCTTTAAATAGAAATGACTGGAAGTTGTTTGAATTCCGTAATACAGGTAGTAACATTGTTTACTCCAGAAGATTTAGTAATGTTGGGACCTGTACATACACGACCAACTTAACCAGGAAAAAATTAAATTTAATGAAATTTGTCAAGGTCACAGTGTATTTAGGAGCCACATTGCTAGGAGCAAATATGCTACATAGGCTTATCTTCTTTATTGTCTCTACTGGGGTGAAATACAGGAAAATGTAGGGCCTGTTGTGAGATCATTGACCACAGCTGGAAAAGGCTTCTCTCCTCATAGTTGCTTATGT
Organism: Rhizomys pruinosus; assembly: GCA_009823505.1. Lineage (NCBI taxonomy): Eukaryota > Metazoa > Chordata > Mammalia > Rodentia > Spalacidae > Rhizomys > Rhizomys pruinosus. The sequence continues at coordinate 650,185 of VZQC01000855.1, read as the reverse complement.
GTGGAAAACTGTAAAGCTCTAGACAGCAGATGAGGAAAATTTAGATATAGAGGTAACAGGAAACCCCTAGTCTGTATCCATTTGACCTAGATCCCTGATTTTCTGTATTCAGACCTGGACTGAAATTTAAGTGGAGAATAAAACTGGGTTCTAGTGGAAATTACTACTATAAGAATGGGATATTTTAGTTTGTCTACATTTACAGACACAGGCTAACTACTTCTGGATATAATAAGCCTTCAATATCATGTTGACCAATGTCATTCCTCCAGGACATCACCCTTGACAAGTCCACCATCTGTGACTAACTCATCACCTATGAGCCCCTGTGCTTTGGATGGTTTCAGTTGTCAACTTCACTCACCTGGGAAGAGGGAAGGTCAACTGCCCTGTCTGCGGGGCATTTTCCTTATTGCTGAGTAATGAGGGAGGACCCAATGCACTTAGGTGGGGCCACAACTGAGCAGGTGGAACTGTGTTGTGTAAGAAAGCAGGCTGAGCACAGGCCAGAGAAGCAAACAATTAAGCAGCTTTTACCCCATGGTCTGTAATTCTGTTCCTGCCCTGAGATCCTTCCCCAGCAAACCTCCATGATAAACTACTGTAAGCTGAAGGGGAAATAACCTGTTTACTCCTCAAGTTCCTTATGATCAGTGCTTTATCATAACAATAGAAAGCTAACTTGTACATCACCCTGATGGACAGGTCTCTTTCTTCATTTGTGTAACAAAGAAACAGACACAGTAATTATACATTTTACAAAATGGACAGAATCTGAACTAATAACTTTTAATTAAATTTACAAACTCAATGAACCATGTGTTCTGGTGACCTGGGCTCCTGATCTTGTTTACTGGGATCCTCAACTTGATATCCACTACATAGGCAGGAAAGGAATGGAGGTATGCTTGAGAATTAAAATCAAAGCACTGAAAGTCAGTGCGATGAATTCTTGACAGTGTATGTATGAGGTATACTAGAAATAGGGATGAAAACTCAAGATTGATAAGACTGGATTCAACTTTATATTTCTATTGAAACAAGAGAAAAAGTTTTAAATGAAACTATGGGTATAGTCTGATGCAATACAAGAGCCCAGTTCCAGGGTACATTTCCATGAGACATCTCAGTTAATATGTGTCCTCAGAGCTCTGCCCACAGTTAAAAACAAAAGTTAAGAGTCAGGCTTTTTTACTCGGGTATTAACTATAATGTCATGGTAACACCACATAGTTATAAAGTTATAAAAATAAAATTCTAATATTCATCCTGTAATCAATATCACAAACCTCCAATTTAATGTTAATTTACCAAAATAACATACTAGTAAATGCAGTATATTAACATTTAATGTTTGAAGACATTTGAATACTCTCTTTAAATCATGAAGGATAAGATAAAACCATGTTGCTGCTGAATCCTTCCATTCCTACTCCTGACAACTATTGGTTTGAATTCTGTAACTGTTGCTTCTTTCCTTTTGTTTTTAAATATACATTCATGTATTTCAAACCAAATTATATATGTTCAATGGGACTACTTTACTGAATCTATTATTCTATTTCTCAACACATTTGTGTGCATTACTCATGATGTTACTGACTTAAATAATTTTATCAACTTAAAATGAGGAACTTAAGAAACCACAGAAAATTAGTTGAAAATTCATACTTTGTCTTTTATCAATGGAGGGGAAAGTTTTAGTCACAAAATGTGGAAATAATCAGCTAAAGAACATCCACTCATCCCACAAGTCTTCTAAATATGGAAAAGTGTAGATTTAACTGTTCAGATGGGAAAGCTATAAACCTTATCAAACTTGGTCAAGTATGAACATTTGGCACCTGTTGCAACTGAACATTTATCATACAGTTTCTGAGAATCAGAAATTCAGGCATGAATTAGCTGGGTTTATCTGATATCAAGTCTCTCACAATGCAGCCATCAAAGTGTCAACTGGAACGGCTATCATTTCAAGGTTCAGTTTTGCAGAAAAACCTCTTTCACATTCTCTCACATATCTGTTGTCAGGCTTCTAGTTTGCAATGACTGTTGGCTGAGGACATCATTTTCTTGCCAGCCTTGCTTGCCCTTGGCCTTCAATAGGTGCAGTTTGCTTTCTTCAGATGGAGAAAATATGATGGAGAGAGAGCAGCAAGGATTGATAGACTGTTGAGGGTAGGGAAGCAGGACAGAAGCCAAGATCTTTCATTTCTATTTTGTGTTATGTGGCATCATTTTTAAGTTCCATCCATCAATATGGGAGATAAATAAGGATGTAAATTCCAAGAGCCTGAAAATAAATGTAGGTGTATACAGGTAATCCTATGTGCAGCCTTTAGATAGTCTCATGGTTACTTTTCTTATGCATATTAGACATATCTTTACCCAAAGTCCTCAAGGATATTATAGTGTTAGCTCCTATTCGACATCTCAGCAGCACATTCAAATTTAGCATGGGTAAACTTCCTGGGATGTACAAATTCAGAAACATATCTTCTATGAGTTGATAGTTTCCTTATTTTTTTAACACAAGAGTTTTTAATACATTCATTAGCAAACATTTATTTTATTGGGAAGTTTAAGAAATTAGAAGACTCATTATTATTTCTCTGTCAAAAAATAAAACATACAGGACTTAAGCATAAAAATCTATAATATTTTTTCAAAAGGTTAAACGGATCTTAGAAAACAGTCACTGGTCAATGGAAATTCTGAAATACGTCCTGAAAAATATAAATTTAATTTTCAAAGAGTAGGAAATCTTTGTTAATCTAAAATTGTTTTTCTGCAGTTGGACTCCTTCTTTATTTATATGATATTTAGCATGGGTTAGCAGATGTGTTACTTAATAAGATAGGGTACTGCCAAAAGAGATTCGTGAATTTAGCTACCTTTTCCCATGGATTTTTGAATGATTTATTCATATTAATTTATATTGCAATACTAAATAAAATAATTAAGTTGCATTTGAATTTTAGTTAAAATTCTTATGTGCAATGGGTCCCATATTGTACTTTCTGTTTGTTTAATCTACACATTTATATTTCTTTTTTTTTTAATTGGTGCTTTGTGTATTTCATACATCATTTTCCAATTCAGTTCAGGCATATACCCCTTCCCTTCCCCCCACCCCACCCCTACCCATCCCAGATCATGCATTCTGCTGTAACTTTTCTGCATCTTTCTCTGCTTTTTTGTTTTCTTTTGTTTTCATTTTTTTAACAATAAGTGATAATTTGTGAGTACAAGCATCCTTCATGTAAAACCAATTTGCAAGCAGTTGTGCCCAAACCCACACAGCTCATGGGTCCCACCATCCAGCAGGGGGGGCTTGTATGTTCAATCAAGTTGATCAAATGAGTGTCCAGTCTATAGGAGACTTTAGCATATATTGGTTACATGAAGGATGCCTATACTCACAAATGTCACTGTATTGTTAAAAAAAGAACAAAACAAAACAAAAAAAGCAGAGAAAGGATCAGAAAAGTTACGGAAGACATGATTCTGCGGGGATGGGAGAGGGTGGGCGTGGGGGAAAGGGAAGGGAGTATATTGCCTGAACTGAATTGGAAAATGATGTGAAATAACGCAAAGCATCAATATAAGAAAAAAAAAAATCATAAATTTTTTTTTTTGTTTTGATACTTTTTTTTTGTTAATTTAATTTTTAATTGATGCTCTTGTGCAATTTATACATTATTTTCCAATTCACTTCAGGCTTATTTCCCTTTCCTTCCCCCCACCCCGCCCCATCCCAGATTCATGCATTCCGCATAACTGTCCTGCATCTTTCTCCAGTTTTTTTATTTTTAGCTATACGTGATAATCCATGATTAAAGCGTCCCTTCTGCAAAAACTGGGCGGCATCCACCTGCGCGTCTGCCACGCCCACTCCAGTGTCGCCTGTGTAAATAATATGAGAAATCATGTTCAAGAAGGGCGGGGGAGCTGTGTCCTGAGGGGCTGGACCCCCTGGAGGTCCCTGGCAGAACTCCTGGCTAAGATAACTCCCGAGATTGAGATGTTTTCCTAGGATATTACGTTTTTTCTGGTGTTGGACTTAGAATAACACTGAGCACAATAAATGGATATTTCTTAATGAGGCCAGCTTAAGTACAAAACAAACTATTTTAATGTGCCAGTAACTGGCAATTAAAATGTCTTTTTTGGGCACAGGGTTTTTTCCTGGCAGCAAGAATGGTCTGTAAGTCCTGAGTCAGAAATAGACTTAAAAATAGACTTCTCTCACAATATACATTACAATGTAAAGACCTGTGACAAATTGGAAAACAACAATTATATAGTGGTAATGGCTCTATGACTGTCTCTAAAGAAAAACAAGTTTCAGTGATATGTGTAATAAAAACAAGATTTATCATTCCATTTAAAATAAAGTAAAAACTCCTACTTAATTAAAATAAAAAGACTCTTCAATCCCATTTTCCTATTTAAGTAAAGGAACAGGTTAAACACTTTTCCTAGCTCTATGCAGCCACTTAATGTCTGAGTCCCGACACTCCCAGCAAAGCTAAGGATAATTACTTTTACAGCCAATGGTTTACAAAAACAAAACTGTAGTTTGAATCAGCATGGAATTGGTCTTAGTCTCCAAGATTGATAACTTTAGATTAACGCAAAGTTAGAAAAAACTAAATAAATATTAAAAAAAAAAAAAAAAAAAAAAAAAAAAAAAAAAAAAAAAAACTATTAACTTTAGGATATTAAGATATATTTACTTTAGATTTAGGATAGAGATATAGGCCAATATCTACTGCCAAGAAAACTTCTACTGTAACATAACAATTACTACTCAGTGTCCTGTAACATTTCAATTATGACTTGTAATCAGGAGTTAAAAGTAAAAACTATTGATCATGTTAAACTATTGATGCTCTTTCTTCTTATATGTTATTTCCTCAGTAAAGTTTGTCTTAAGATTTCTACATTTACTTCAAAGAAAATTCATTTCCTGACTAAACTTTGTAATGTTTTGGTTCCCTGCTCTGCGTGCCCCATATCTCATCAATCATGAAATAGACAATGAGTTCTGGTTAGTGTATGAGTTTTGACCTATTAGTAACGTATGTAATTGTAAAGCTCCACCCAATCCTTTGTTCTGCCTTCTCCTAGGACTGCTATATAAGTACTGCCCCTGTTCAATAAAGTTGCTGTGGATTTGGGAAATTTTTTCTCTGTCTCTCATTTCTGCAAGCCATCAGCTCCCTGTGTTTTTCCTGCCAAAAGGACCCTGGATACCCATGACCCCCAGAGGGCTGGCTGGTTCAAGCTTGCCGTGCAGTGGCAACAAAACCAATCTGCAGGCTGTTGTGCCCAAACACCACAGCCCCACCATCCCAGTGGGGGGTGACAGTTGTTTGTTCAATCAAGTTGGATCCAAATGAGTGTCCGTCTATATTGTGTGTTTCACACATTCACCCCAATCGCAGCCTCTTCGATCTACCACGCCCCCTCTTCCACGATGTGCCCTAGGCTTAAAAGAAAAAGGCACAGATAAGAAAACAGTCTACTCTCTCTGGACTGTGATCTTGGTCTCTAGTCAAGTTCTGGCTGTTTTTCTTTCATGGGCTGACAGTCTTGTCCAGGATAAACCTTTCGAGTACGCACATAATAATAGAATTTACTAGAATAGTACCTTTCACCTAGGCACACAGCAATAGATATATAGGTGTATTAACAGACTAATGTTATGGGTGAGTTTATTTGATAGCACCCTAATGTTGGTCATGATTTAATCCAGATTACAGTTTCCTCCTGTAAATATGCAGGGTCTTCTGTGGTTTATAATTGCTCCTAACCTGTAGAGGATGTTAGCTTGGCATCACCCATGGATTATCCCAAGGAGAGAGCATACCATTAGAGTTGGGAAATACAGGCACATGGCTGCCTTTGCGGCACAGTTATTTCCAGGCAGGTGAAGTGAGCTGGCTGGACGGTGGATTTTTGCTTGACTCAGGGAGACCCTATTTGCTTTATTGGTTTAAGTGGCCTTTGGTAACAACTCTCTGGCATTCCGGGCCATCTTTAACTTGCATTGTGGTCTCAATACATCTTCCCGATGTTAACGTCAGGTCTCGGCAGCAGGGTCTTAATTGCCTCTCTTCCTGTAGGTATCCCAACCTAGAGGCAAAGAGCCCTTACCTTTGTGGGCCTTGGATCCCTGGCCCCCACCCTGAGAACAACCATTTGCTGATGTCAGATGGGTCCTGTATTATTTTGCCTGAGTGCATAAGCCCTAGGACTTTAGTATTATATTTGGTTCTGAACAAGGAATAATCCTTTTCACAGTCTTATGTCTATTTATCAATAAAGAAGGAGTTTTACCGGTTTATAAGAGATTACCTCCATAACAGTTGGCTACCATTTACAGTTGGAGAACGACCTCATCATCATCTATTCTCCTTGTTCTATGGGGGGGAAGGCAAGAAGTCTCTCATATCAAAACCCTTTGGCACCTAGAAGCAGATTCGTTAGGAATCATTATACATAGTTGCTACATGTAGGATCACAGAGGGGTTCGATGTTATGGCAATCTGAGGCTTTCTTCCTTTCAATATTCAGCAGGTCACTGCGCTTTCCGTTGCCACTTGTTGTACATCCTACTCTGCAAAGTTGTATCTTTTTCTTTCTCAGCCGTTAAGTTGTTGACGTTTTGTCCTGTTGGAACAAACAAATCTTTTCCATAGTTTAGTTGTTTAAGATTTGAATTGCCAAGGTTTTGACGAAAGGTTTCATGTCTTTCGGTACCCCCCTCTTTTTTTTTAAAAAAGCATATGAGTCTCCAGAGACAGTGTTTATACCATAACTAAGGGGAGTCAGGCCAGATTTCAAATTCACCCATGGTGTTTGGGTGACTGTATGTGAATAACGGGAAGCAAACTTAATTTTTTACGTTAAATCATCTTAAAGAGAATGCTACAACGTGATACTGTACAAGCAGAGAAATTATAGAGAAAATTTATTGATCAATCCCATAGTTATTGCTCTACAGATTTTTGTACAAATGTGGGCAACAGCGAATTATACCTCCATTTAACTCAGATGCATTACCGTTTTTTCAGAGCGTAACCAATGTTGTTAATATACATCATATTTACTTTTACTAAAGTCCTAAACACCATGTGTCTGTAGACAGTGTCTAGGCGAAACTGGGTACTTGCTGAAAAATACACAAATTAATAGCCTTAATTGAACGTACACCCGTGTCCTCTCCCCACCCATCCCCCCTTCCCAAGTCCCCATTTCAATCCCATTTCTGTGGTCTTTTGTTGTTGTTATTTTAACATGCATCCCTCTCCATGAGAACTATTATATCTGGGTTGTTGTACTAGCATCCACATTGAGCGACACCATTTGTCGTTTGTTTCCTGGGGCTGTGTTACTTCACTTAACATACCTGTCGTTCCAGCTACATCCATTTACCTGAAACTTCATGACTTAGTCCCCTTACTGCTGCATAGAACTCCATTGTATACAGTACCACATTTTCTCTATCCACTCGTCATTGGAGGGGCACTCCTGGGCTGGTTCCACTTTTTGCTATGTAGAACAGACTGCAATAAACAAGCTGTGCATGTATCTTTGCAGTACAGTTTGTCTGTGGTATATACCCAGGAGTGTATTTTATTTTATTTTTCCATTTTATTTTCATTTTGAGCCTTTTGATTGTTCTCCATACTGCTTTCCCATAGTGGCTGTACAAGTTACATTCCCACCAGCAATGGATGAGTGCCCCTTCCCCCGCAACCTTCTCCAGCACTTGGTATCTATTGTCGTTCAGAATACTAGCCAGTCTTATGGGAGTAAGGTGATATCTCAGAGTGGTTTTAATTTGCATTTCCTAATAATTGATAGCAGAGATGTTGAACACTTTCTAAATGTTTCTCAGCCATCTAATTCCTCCTCTGTAAAGACTCTATTCAGAATCTTTGCTCCATCTATTGAGCGGGCATTTGTTTCTTTTTCTTTGTTTTGAGTAGTTTTATATATTCTGGAAATCAATGCTGTCAGATGTACTCTGCAGTGAAGGTTTCTCCAACTCTGTGGACTTCTCATACTTCCCTTGAATTGTTTCTTTTAATGTCAAGAAGCTTTTGAGTTTGATGAGGTCCCATTTGTCAATTGTCGACCTTATTCTTGTGCAGCAGCTGTCTAATTTAGGAGTTTTTCTATGCCTATGTCTTGTACTGTGCTGCCACTTTTTCTTCTATCACCTTAAAGTTTGGTTCACGTTGGGTCTTTAATCCATCTGGAGTTGACTTTGTACAGGGTGAGAGGAGGTTAATTCATTCTTCTACGTGGTGATCCAGTTTTGCAACACCACTTGCTGAGATGCGTCTTTTCTCCATTGTGGTTTCTGGCCCCTTAGTCAAATATGAGATGGCTGAAATTTATGTGCAGATTTGGATCTTCGTTTTGTTCCATTGGTCAACAGGTCTGTTTTGTTGCCAGTACCAGGTCTTTTTATGACTATAGCCCTGTAGTATAGTTGATGTCTGGTATGGATCCCCCCCTGTATGCTCTTTTCACTCAGAGCTGCTTTGGCTATCGGGGTCTTTTGTTTTTCCAAATGATTGAGGATTTTTTTCCAAACCTGTGAAGAAACTTGGGGATTTTGATGGGATTGCATTAATTTCACTAGTTTGGGTAGATGGACATTTACTATATTATTTTCCCAATCCATGAGCATGGGAGGTTTTCCATATTCTGATATTCCTCAATTTCCTTTTCAAGGGGTTTAAAATTTTTGTTGTAGAGATCCTTGGTGTTTTGGTTACGTTTGTTCCTAGGTATTTAATTGTTTTTTGAGGCTAATGTGAAGTGGGAAGGTCTCTTGTAAGTCTTTCTTCAATGCTTTATGTTGGTGTAAAGAAAGGGCACCTATTTTTCTAGATTTATTTGTATCCGCCACTTTACCAAGCTCTTAATCATCTAGGAGTTTTCTGGTGGATTTCTTAGCATCCTTAGGTATGACAATCAGATCATCAGAAAAGGGATAGCTGCTTCTTTTTCCCATTAGAACTCACTCATTCTCTTCCTTGCCTTATTGCCCTGCAAGGGTTTCCAGCACCTGTTTGAAGAGAGTGGTGACAGGGAGCAGCATGCAGATTCACTAAGGGAATGCTCTGTATTTCCCATTTAGGATATATTGGCTGTGGGTTCTGTATATGGCTTTGATTCATAGAAGGAATGATCCCTCAGCATTACCTCCAGGACTTTAAGCATGAAGGATCTGGATTTTGTCAAAGCTTTCTCCGCTCAATTGAGAATGATGGTGTGGTTTTGTCCTCAGTCCATTGATATGTTTGAATGATGTTTATTGATTTTCAAATATTGAACATCCTGCATGTCATGGTATGAACCAACTTGGCCATGGATGATTTTCTTGATGTGAGTCTGTATAGGATTTGCCAATCCTGTTTAGAATTTTTGCATCTGGTGTTCATTAGGAATGGGTCTATAGTTCCCTTTTTGGCATCTCGTATCTTTGCCTGGGTTTGGTAGTAGCATAATGCTGCTTCATAGAAGGAATTTGGAGAAAGTCTCCGTTTGTATCCTTCTAAACAATAAAGTAGTAATGTTGTAAGTCTTTTGAAATATTTTTATAGAATTCTGCAGTGAAATCCATCCGGCCTGGGCTTTTTTGTTTGGGAGCTATTTATTCATCTCGTTTACATCTGTACTATTGGTCTGTTTAGCTGTCGATCTCTTCTAGGTAGAGCTGGGACTTTAGCATTATATTTTGGTTCTGAATACAGAATTATCCTTTTCACAGTTTTCTATTTCAATTAGTCAAATAAGAAGGCAGTTTTACTGATTTTACAAGAGATCACCTCTATAATAGCTGGATTCCACTCTACAGCTGGAGAACGACCTCATCGTCATATCCCAAATTGAACTGGCTATTAGCTCTCTACTTAGAGGAATAACCCATGGGTTGATGCCATAAACTTATGTCCTCTAATGGTTTAGGAGATGTTATACCACACGATGACCCTGTCACACTTAACAGAAAAAGTGTAATCATGATTAAGCATCCATCAAAAGCATCGTGTGTCCTATACCAAAGTACCTACCCTAACATTAGTATGGTTTAAAAACCGTTGATGAATCTAATTGCTGTGTGCTTCATTAGTAGATCGAAAGGCTATAATATTATACTGTTTAATTACTTATATATCTAATTGCACTGTGCCTTCTATTAGTAGGATCGAAAGGTATATGCCTGACCAAAGCTGGCACCCATGAAAGAAAACAGCCAAAACTGACCAAAGTCCAAGATATCCAGCTCCAGAGAAAAGATAGAGTAGTTTGTTTCCTTATCCACCTGCTCCCTTTCTAAGCCTAGGGAACAATCTGTGAAGAGGGGACGTGGTAGAAAGTAAGGCGTGTGCTTTGGGTGAATAGGGTGACAAACTACAACAATATAGACTGAGTCACTCATTTGAGTCACGGTTGACTTTGAACATACAAGCCCCCCTGCTGAATGGTGGAACCCATGAGGCTGTGTGGGGTTGGGCCAAACTGCTTGCAAATGTGGGTTTTACATGAAGGAATGCTTGTACTCACAAATTAACTTATGTTTAAAAAAATGGAAACACAAATAAGAAAACAAAAAAAGAAGGAGACAATTGCAGAAAAGTTACAGCAGGGACATGTGCATGATCTGGGATGGTTAGGGTGGGATGGGGACAGGGAAAGGCGTTATCAATGCCACTGAATCTAGAATGCGAAATGATGTATGAAATACACGAAAGCACACCAATAAAAAAAAAAAGAATATATAAAATGGTTGTTAGAACTGTAACACAAACAGAAAGTTACAAATTAGTGGGACCCATTGCCCACATTAGGAATTTTCAAACTGAAAGAATTCAGATGGGACAACTTTAAATCTATTTATTAATATTAAGTATTAGAATAAAACTAATATAATAAATCATTCAAAAAATCCAATGCGGAAAAAGGTAGCTAAATTACCACGAAATCATCTGTTTGGCGAGTACCCTAGATCTATTAAGTAACACATCTGCTTAAGCCCAATGGCTAAATCGTATCATATAAATAAAGGAAGGAGTCCAAAACGTGCAGAAAACAGATTTTAGATTATACAAAGATTCACTACCTTCTTTTGGAAAAATTAAAATTTATATTCTTTCAGGACGTATTTCAGCACTTTCCATTGGACCCAGTGACTGTTTTTATCTAAGATCCGTTTTAACACTTTTGAAAAAATATATATAGATGTTCTTATGCTATAAAGGTCCTGTAATGTATTTATTTTGACAGAGAGTAGAATAATAATTGAGTCATTTCTAATTTTCTCATTAAACTTCCAATTGAGATAATATCCATGTTTAGTGCTAATATGAATGTATTAAAAACTCTTGTGTTTAAAAAAATAAGGAAACCTATCCAACTCCATAAGAAAGATCTGTCTTCTGAATTTGTACATTCGCCAGGAAGTTTTACCCATTGCTAAATTAATTGACGATGTGCTGCTAGCAGAAAATGGTCGAAATAGGAGGCTAACACTAATAAACTATCCTTGAGGACTTTGCGGATAAAGATCATGTCTCATTTCGCATAAAGAAAGTACACCATGACGGACGTATCTAAAGGCGCAACATAAGAGATTATCTGTATACTCTACTTAATGTCATTTTTTCGCAGTGCTGACGTAATTGTTACTGTCCGGCTCTAGTCTTAATGCCTCCCGGTATTGCATTGAAGAGCCCATGGCACTCTATAAGGTGCTAGGAGACTTGCGAGGCTACCCTAGCCAGGACAATCTGCAAAATAGAAAAATGAAAGCATCTTGGCTTTCTGATCCCTGCTTCCCTCCCTCAAACCAGTCTATCAATCCTTGCTTGCCTCCGTTCTCATCATAGTTTTTGCTCCGAGTCTAGGTGAAAAGAAGCCCGATAAGCGTTGCCCTATATGTCTCAGAAGAGCCGCAAAAGACGCCAGGTTGCAAGACAGCGCTTAATTCAGAGCTGGCGAAACAAGAAAGTGAATGATACTGTCAGACACCCTCACATCAATGTTCCATCTCAGTGTTAACTTTGCACAGAGCCTAAGTAGAACTAGACCCTTGAAAGATCACTATGTTTGAAGTAGATTAATTGTGAGAATATTTTTTATTCTGCAATTATATTTGTATACTTCTATGTGTGAATATTTGTATATATGCTACTGTTCCACCAGTTGACAACTTTTGTCCATTTGGCCATTCTATCTAGTGAGATAATCAGACACTATGGATCATTGCTAAGATTTAAGAAACTCAAGGCTTCTAACATTACACATCCCGGCCATGAATTTCTGATTCTTCAGAAACTGTATTGTAAGTAAGTATGACTTCCTACGTGCTCACTGAGTGGAGACACCATGAGACTATCGTTCTCAAAATCGCTTCTAACTGGCTTGAAGCTGTTATTTGGAAGTACATGGATCTTAATACAGCTGCGTTCCCGCGGGTAAAGGAGAGATGCCAATGCTCAACCCCAGGTTTGACGTCAAGTCTACCCATTATACAATTGTCCCTAGTATTTTCATAGCTGAAAGAACTGTCCGAGCTGTGGGATTAGAGTGTGTACCATATGCTGTTAGCCGTGGATATATATCTGGCACCATCGTCTTTTGATGTAACCTATAAAACTATACCCACTCTCCCATTGATAAAGACAAAAGATTTATACGAAATAGTCATCCCACGTGACATTGTTTCGGTATGGGAGTTCATGATTTGACTCGCATACAGTTAGTTAAAGATGAGATGAAGATAAATTATCTTGTGAAACTTACTACCGAGTCAGAAGACCCAAGTCTCTGTCAAGATAATTGCTCACCGAACAACCCAAACAAGGGCTTAGTGAGAATACCGATGCATAAGATAGATTTAGATATCATAGTTTCCCCGATGAGAAGGAAATTACGTCCCCTTAGAAGACACACTCCTTATCTTTGGCGTCTTCCATATGGGACTGCAATTGTGCAAATGTTACCGGTTGGAAACATTATTATTTATAACATGCAGAGAAACCAAAACGAGCTATAAGAAGCAAACCAATATACACGATTAACCAGAAAAGTATGATATTAAATAAATCTAAAAAATGAAGTTTAACGCGAGAGTAGAGAGAAACTCGTACAAAGTGCTCTCTAGCGCTGCCAAACATGGTTTTGCTATTCTATTCCCTTTTGCGAGTAGTTGAAAGATTGCCTATAACAAGCGAGAGTTTTCAACAATTGTCCCAGGAACGATCCGTCATTCAAACTGATGTCTAAAGAATAGTAATATATATAAGTCTAACCGATGCGATTTTCTGAAGTAGTAATGTCATTTTGGTTAAAATTAAACCGATTAAAACTATTGTTAGAGTGATTGTAGGTGTGCGATGTCTATTGTGTAGTTACAAGGCTGGATGAAAACAGCTAGATTAATATAAGCATGCTTGGTGCTGGATGCGAACATACAATAGTCTAGGAAAATTTTTAATTTTATTAGATCAATGTTAAATTTGGCGTCTGGATTGGAAAACATTATATGGTGAGTAGAGATTGCACCGCCCATAGCTTCATGTGAAGTAGAAGTTGAATCTTCTATGGGTTTCCCCAGGACTTTCAGAGGATAACGAATATTATATATAGTCTGACCCCTCACTGATCTCCATTCATATCCTTTTTTTCTTTTAACCAGTGGGCCAGAGCCTCTGAGGACCACATCCACTATTATATCCCACTCTTTTGTAGAACACCAGTACCGATACCTTTATTCTCTGGAGCACCATGGAATGTATCCCTACGTGAAAACCTTGTGGTCTCTCTCGCTATTGGCCAATCAGATAGCTGTGAGCCAAATGAACATCTTCCATACCTCCTAGTCTTGATAATGCTTCAATAGCTTCTAGACATTCTGGTTGTGATCAAAGATTATTGGAAATAAATAAAAGAGAGTATAGACACCATCCCCAGACTTCCTCCATATATCCCTGTGGACGTTTATCAATACTCTCAATAACAGTTTTCTCTTTTAACGTGGCTCCTACAGCACCTCCCTGCACCATAATACATAGCCCTCTAACGTGATCCCCGCCAACCCCTTATAGAACTTTCTATTCCGCACTGATCCCCTTCCCAGGTGCCCTTTGGTATTTGTGTTAGTATGTCCTCAAGCATGACCCTTGCCTCCCTCTTTTCCGTTGTTTCTTATGCATGACCCTCGTTAGTATGATTTTGTGTAATATCCCAAGTCTTTCGACTAGGCCTTCCCGGCCGACCCAGTTGGACTCCAGGGATCAGCCAGTGCGCACACACCAGGTCCTCGACTCGCACATCACACATTCTCCTTGCTCATTGTACTGGTTGGACGCCCGATTTAGAAGAGGCCTCTACCTTATTCACTAAGGGTATTAGTTGCCTCGTCTAGGTAGAGTCCCTCATTGTGTCTGATGTAGAAGGAGATGATCTATAGTATTAGCCTCTGAAGATGTGTGCTTCAGGAAAAGATGGGGCCATGCTCTCTGTAGACAGGTCCTCTATACTCTCTCTCCTTGAAGCAGAATTCTCTGTCCCCTGTTGTTGCCCACCTTGATTGCCCAAAACAGTGAGAAGAAATAGAGACAATGTCCATCAGCTCAGCCCCTTTCATCCCAGATAGAGTAGGGGTAATGATGTCGATGTGTGAGGTTACCGTGGTTGCCTGTGTTAATGATGTCAAGCAGACCTCGTGCATCTTGTCAGTGACACTCTTTCCAATGCGAGTAACCCAAGCTAGTACGCATTTAAATCCTTCCCACGTGTCCAGCTATGAACATGTAGAATTGCTATTATCCGATGCGTAGTATCGTATGTGTGTGGAATGGCATTCACGTGTCTTGGCGGCCATGGATATACGCAGTGCATTACCCTAGCCTATGCGTCCTGTAGAACATAAAAAGAGCTGCCCTCTACTCATAAGTGTGGTCTTTGAATCGTCTTCGAGCTGTGAGTGTGCCTCAGCCTGCTTTAGCTCTACACCCAGAATACTACCTTAGCATCCCAACATTTCTCTTAGCCCATTGACGATCCCCAGTTATGGTCGAGCCCCACTTATCGTTCGTGCAGATATCAGGTGACCCTTCACCCACTTATATTCACTTACAGAGCTCTCCATGTCCAACTTAATAGCGTCACTAAATTACTGAGCCTCCTAAACCTGAGGCGATTCATATCCCTGACCCACTCAAATCCACCTCACGTGTTCATCCGGCAGGGGTAGAACAGTGAAAGTGTCTTGATTTCACAAAGTTTCCCAATACCAGACAGTCCTCAATTGCATGACGAGAGGGAGTGCTCAGCAGTTGATCCTTTCGGTGAGATAGAAGTTCTGGACCTGTGAGAATTAGTCTGATGCAGACCTCGGTGGAGGCTTGGTACGCAAAGAAGAGGTGAGATCTCTGAAGTGAAACGCGAGAGAGAGAACAAGTTTGGTGCTCGATGATATGTTGACAACGAGCCAGTTATTGATATACCCAAGAAGGTGTGAGTCTACGCCTGTGTCTGTTAGAGATGTAGACAGAGACTAAAAAAGTTAGTGCTCGGCCATTGTGGGCGCTATACTGGATCATGGAATTCCTACGTCAGAAAAGCCAGTATTGGTGTCATCCTCGCTAGCCTTAGAAGCTATGTGCCCAGTCCAGGTCCTGGAAATACCTCGCACTGGCATAATCGGAGAGGTTTATGTCAATACATTGTCTAGATACAGACTAGGTGGTTTTGCCTCGCTCTCTCACTACGTCCAGATATAAATAGTTCTAATGACGATTGTACTCTTACAGTACATAGTACTTACAGAGGCGTATTTACCAGTTTTCCACACATTAAAAAGCGCTGCATGAGTTGAGGAGCAGAAAGCCGCATAGCTGTCTCCACGCTTGTGTGGGTCCCTCGAGAGTGGAAGTCTCTGAGGAAATCCCTATGCCCCTTCCAATTATATATAAGGACGCATAGGTAATTTCATCGGCTGCCCCTCCTGGAGTAGGAGCCTTTAAGAATGAAAAGACGGATAGTGGTAGTCAAATAGGATATGGGACAAATCAAGCTTTGCTCACACTAGTCCCTACGACTCAAGTGTGCGTCACCTACTAAATTATTGCCCACCTGATAAGCTCTCTTTAGCTAACTATCTGGTGATTTTATAAAGAGAATTCCAGTGTTTCGACAGAATATTCAAGTTGGTCGTGTATTACGAGGTCCCCAAACCATAGTAGCCCTCATAATACTTTGCACTGGAGCATCATGAAAACTATTCTCAAAAGGTCTCAACTTACCTCAGAAGTCAATTGCCGCGTGAAGTGTACTCAATATAGCCAACCATCTTGTCAGGTTTTATCATAGACTGTTATTAAGCCGAACACAAAATCTTGATAAATCTCAATTCCTTAGTGAGGTTCGCTCAACATTAATATATACACACTCACAAATTAAGACAGAGCTCCGCTTATCACCTAAGGTTTGAGAAAAAGTATTTGTTTAAGGTAGTGTGGAGCATTGACTCCCAGCCAGCACAAGGTGATTGCTCATCATTGGTATTTTAGTGGATGTACTCTATGTGAATTATGCTTTTCCGGCGTCTCCCCTCGCTCGCGAAAGTTTGGTCGTGCGCATACGTCATTCATGTAATACCCAGAGCTGTGCTCTTAACAACGTGGCACAGACAATGAGAGTTTCCATTGCGACCTAGGCCTCTGAACCCCTCACCCAACAGACTCCCTCAGGCCAGACTCAGCATGGGCCAACCTGGAGCGTCATATGATAGAACATAGCAATCGGACGCACCAGACGGCTTGATATCCCGTGCTAGTGTTTAGATACGTCAGAACACAGCCACACACAACCTTGAGATGAGTTTCGAGTGTAACACAACAAATGGAGTCCTATACCCACAATTATGCCAAGCGTGCACACACACGCACACCACCGACACACACCCACTAAGCGAGCCAACGACGATCGAACAACAACACAGCACGATCAACCCAAATCCTTTTCCTAAGTTTAAATTTGTGTTGCGACATGCCTTTTGCCTTCTCCCGCTGGTTTACTGCAAGCCGCCTTCACACCATCGATACCGCAGCTCTGAGTGGACAAATGTTGTGTGTGCAAACTATACGAGTATATTGGTGAGCATCTGCCGCTTCTAACTGCGAAAGATGTGCTCCACAACCTCTTTCTTCCTACTGTCTCACCTGGACATCTCAAGCTTTAAAGACTTAGAGAATCATCTTTCCTGCACAGCTTTGACCTATCGCGTCTTTCAGAGAGAACCGGTATAAACCAATGGGGAGGCCTCCAGGGTGTGTATTGCGCTGTCTAAAAGCTGTGAGCTGGCCTTGATATCCCCCATCCATTAGTCAATTTTTATTGTATCAGCGAACTTAGTATATGTATAGTGGAGCCCTCTTTGATGCTGCATAGAAGCCTTTCTAGGTCCAGTGGAGATATTCTCTACTTACTATTTTTATTTTTTTCACTAAGCCCTCACATAATTAAATGGATTTCCCAGAAAAACCTATAGCAACCTCACCTGCCTGTTATAGCCGTCACCACATTATATTTTTCAGCTGTCCATTTCAAATGTATATTGTTCTTTAATCATTACCCGAGATCGGTCAGTTAGGTAACACAAGATATGTTATATCAAAAAACAAGAGATACCATAATAAAAACATATAGTCCCACCATCGATTAATGCGTGATGGTGTGTCTATTAAAAGAATGTTTTCCATAGAGACAAGATGAGTTTTACCTCTTACTCAGTTCTAGCTGAGACATGGCCAAGGGTTTTAAACCACATACTGAGACCGCGCGCCCACCCCGAAATGATGTGATATGCCATAATTACCCGTTGAAACATCTGTTGCTGGATACGCCATAGAGGTGACCAAGGAAACCCTCATGTTTGACTTGTCCATATTCATATCCACCAATCAGTGTACGAATAAGAACTGGTTGTCCGAGCACCATTTCCCCTATTATCTACCCTCGGCATTCTGTTTCTCTATATAAGGGCGCGTACATCCTCCCAGATAACTCAAGGCACCATTGCAGCCAAGAATGTGCCAGAGATATCATAGGAGAAGATATAGGCAGTGTTCCCTCCAAATGTGCATGCAATGAGCAGCCCAACAAATATAGATCGCTTACAACTTGACTACACATTCCCCATACTCCCCTACTTTTTCCTCCTTCCCAGTATGACCTACATGGTCTCTCTGCCTCCTGTCGAGATGGATGTGCCCAAGACCTCTCAGACCTCCTCCTCCAGTCACTATATAGGAGCGAAGTCCCAACACAGTCTCTTATAAAGTTGGGGTATATGACCTAATGATAACTCCTTCAAAGAAAAATGTTCAGCTCTTTGTTACTCAAAGCACAAACTCTCGACTCCCTTAGTGGTTGTGAACATATGAATATACAGACACCAGGCATTCCTAAGAGCTGGTCCCTCGATAGGTCTATAGGCACGAAAACTTTGGCTATTATCACTTCACTTTATGAGTTAAAGAAGCCCCCAGGAAACCATAATGAATCCCTCCCCTCAACAAGTGACTGTACAGATCCAAAAGTTCCAAGTCCTCCGCCACGACCCACTTCGATTTTTGTATGAATTCCTCCTAAGTATCTGTGTGGTTTCCAGGCGCTTATGATAAAGTAGACTCTAATAATCCTTAGATCAGAATGAGAGAAGTTCACCATGTGAGGAACCAATCGTGTTCATTCAGATCTATAAGGATTCCTCTTGATATTATCATAAATCTCCCAGAAATAGCATATCTCTTGCCAGGTATAATAAGAACAGACGTATCACCAAATCCTTCATATGTGTTTTTGGCATGCATAGAAAGACTGATACGTATTAACCCTCTATCCCATATCTCTTCGATTATGTGTTGCAATCCGCGTCCACTGTCGGACCTAGAACAGAGGCCACAATACCGTCCTTATAGTGTACCAGCGAAGAAGCTGAAGGCGAAGCACAAGAAAGCGGAGTAGAGATGCACGAGGAGAGGAGGATGGAAAGACGGACTGATAACTTGGTAAGTAGTGCTCCTCATACAAAATAACTGTGACCGCTGAGGCACAGAATAACTCCCTGCCCCACACCTGCGTTGTCACACCACTACTTAAAATCATAGAACAATCATACTACTACCATCTGACTTCCTAGACAGCACTGTAGCATATGTTACTCTTCCCAAGATCCTTGAGAGATGGACTCAATGTACACTGGGTATATTCCGGCAATATGGGCCTATCTAACAATCTAAGCCATGCGCATGTTTGATCGACCACCGTGTCCTACTCCTCTAACCCAGTCACTGCTATGTGAGTTCTTTTATACATACCAAAACTCTTACCTTCACTCTCCCCAAACTTATGTCTTGATCTTTAACACAATACTATGTGTCCCTATGTATGTCTAGTTATTATTACTCGACTAATAGGTACACATAATAGAATTGTCGAATTTCGTTTCTTTACAGAGCTGGCATTATTTTGAAAAAAACTTAGGCAATATTTTCATGCTATCCCGTCTAACATCGGGTTATAGCTCACGAGAAATTGCTATAAATAACCAATAATAAAGTAATATCACAGAATAAATTAAGTTGGAATGGTGCTCAAACTAACTCGTTGGTAAGCCTGCCGCTCTCAAAGTATCGTACATAAAACAAAAGTTAGAAGAACGCTTTCCCCAAGTAGCCGAGATTAATGAAGAGTAAGAAATAATCAGTTATTGAGGACCAGTACAAAATATGGGAATATAAAATGGAATTTACTGACAAGTATTTTGTTCTTTGCCCAAGTGGCCTATTCTCAAATTTCTTTGTCCCAGGTATATGAGAAATTTTCATTTCACATCATCTTCTTTTCAAGTGTTCACCAATGACATGACTTCCAGGTAATGCCTCTCATCTGCACGTGGCTCTAAAATGTTCTACGCAATGTGACCATAGTTATAAGATGTGCCTAACAGGTATGGCATACTACTATGGGAACACGCACAGGAGTTTGTACATGCATGAATATGATCGCACAAGGTTGCATAAACAGTGAATGTACTCAGAATAGGGACCTAAATTGTCCATGTCTATATTATATCCTCTTAAAGTTCTTTGTACTCTAGACATACTGCTACCAATTAATGCGAAAGAGCTTGTCGTATACGATAACATGAGATTCTTCTAATGCTTGTCCTTAAGTTTTATGTGATCCAAAGTATATCGATTGAATCTTAGGTGTATAGTTGTCCCAATACTATACAGGTGTATCATGCCCGACTGGGGAGCCCCTAAGTCAGGGGACACTAGACTTATTGACTCAGAGAAGACAATCAACTTTGTAATTTATGCCTAGAGAAGTTCATGTAAGAATTAGTTACAAGCTAACTCACAGTACCATTTCTTCAACTTAACATGTATCATAGTCACGCGAAGGGCAAGAAGGCAAGGAGGTGAGCTGCGAGTGTACACCATGGCAAAGTCATTTTAAGCCCAGGTGAGAGATTGGTGGCGAAAAGATACTACAGAGACATCCTCGATTTGCTCGCCTCTCCTGGTGTGCAGCCATGAGACCTATAGTGCAAATACGAATTCAGAGTGACATATGCCATTTGTGAGAGCATTTATTGTGTTTTCTTGCTCTTGCATCTCATCTTCCTTCTGGACAAGCTCTCTCTTGTGCTTAACTTTTCAATCAACATGTAGGTACCTTTCAAGCCTTCATAGTTATCATTACTCTCCAATCCTATTTCAACTCGTCCCATCATTTATGCACAGGACAGGGGCTCCAACTTACTACGCTCTCAATTACTGTGTCCGTGAAGAAAACGTCTATCGTCATAGTCTGCCTAGTGACACAGAGTGACTTACAGGCTAGTTGGAACTTCACGTCGCAGAGTACACTGTGACTCCCTTGACCTTTCTGTCTCACTCCAGAAGGTGCCTGTAGCGCAATTTGTAAATGTCTCCTACGCGGGATTCTCTAAAGTAGTTTGCCTGTTACTTTTTTATTCTGTGGTGAAATAATAGTATTGTTAATGTGGTTTGAGCATATGGTATATGTATGTTGGCTCAAACATGAACACCTCCATGGGCCTGCAGATTGACACATTTTAGTGTTGGAGGAGTGCAGTGTAAAGAATAAGTGATAGTTTGACAATCTCTCACCTTGGAGCTGAAGAGCTAATAGCAAGTGTCGGAATACTGTGGAAAGTGCAGTGATACTATGTGAAGTTCTCGCAATTAATAAAGATGTAGCGACACCAATCATCTCTGGAGGATCTTGCTCTGTGTTGATACTTTCTTTAAAAAATATTGTTAATGGCCCAAAGTGTTACTTAACTTGTCTATATTGGTCTTATATTAATGATCCTCCTCCCTCAAGATCCAAGGACCAAGAGTCTAGGCCTATACAAAGGGGAATGACATTATTTTATATAGAGTGTACTATTCATGAAATTATTGAATAATTCGTTTATTATTTTGAGCAAGGACTCCAATATGTTCTCTCTATACTTGTACACTGTTTTTTCTAGCAGTTTACGCGGTTATTTAGAGAAGCATGAATCAAGGTGTCGTGTCACCTGTGTGAAGCGCTCTTCATAAGCGTGGGTATCATGAACGGAATCGTGAGGTAGTAGCTGCGGACAACATGCCAGTACTCGGGCATGGTGCACATGATTGGTGCACTGCAGATGGTGTGGCTGCACATTCGTCTCAAGAGGTGCCAATCCCTGTCTGCCTACCTCAAGTACACAGCTGGGGGACACAGAGGAATAGACTCCATCCAACTATAAAGGTGCTCTCGCGGTGGACTCCTCAGACATGCTCAACCTATGATATCGCCAGCGACTATGTAATATTACACTCAATTATGGCTACTAAAAGGCATGACACAGGATGCATGCCATGTGACGACGCAACAGAGCGTCTAGTCATACAATAGACAGTTCTGATGCTCTAGTAGAGAGTGAGAAGAAAGCAAGAGGTGTTCTTTAGTTTAAATTTAAGTATCTGTGTATTCAGCAGGAATATTGTGTGTATTAATTCCAAATTGATCGACATGAGTTTAATGATTTAAGACCATTTTATACATCAGTGTACTGTTGCTAGCACAACGATCTTATATATAGAAACTAGATCTGTACTAGTAAACACTCGCTGATGAAGCGAGTGTCAGTTCTGCTCAACTCATCTTTATCATAGTTACTAGCACTATTGTGTGTCAGTCCACGAACTTATACAAGATTTAGTGATAATTACAGTTAGTTTATTATATATGCGTCCACGTCTGAGTAATGCGTTTAATAAAAAGCCCTGCCTCACTCGACAATCGCAGGCTTGGAGGATGTGGGTCAACCCCTGGTTTCAGCTCTGTCTACCTAGTGTTCTCTAACTTAAGGCGCCGAATGACCGACACGCAGTCCGCAAAATCTAGAGTATATCATCTTCTCCTACAGACACGTGTTTAGAAAGTAATTATCTGACATCGAAGGCCAGAGCAAGTGACTCATAGTTTTATATTTTCCATTTCTGGACTCTAAATCTGAAATCAACATTCTCACAGAATCCAATATGATGAAGAAAACAGGAAGAAAAGACAACTAGAACGTTACGTTACTTATTTAGCAGTCTAGCTGGAAGGCCAAGCTCCAGTGGCTTGAGAAACTCCAGGCAGGATACTGTCCTACTGTTCAAGTGGTCTGCTCCATCAGTTGATTTGTATCTTGTCTTTCATAACTGAGTTATGTTGGGTGAGAAAGTTAAGACAGTTTCAAAATTAATATGATGTCTTATTCGTATAGCATGATGAGCCAATATATATAGATACTCATATCCTGGTGTTCCATGTTATAGGTCGAGTGGATCGTGGTTCAAGTAATCTAATGTGCAGTTTGTCTTGATAATAATAGGATCCCGCAACTGACTTCTGAGAAAGTAACTATTGTCTGATAAATGTCTGTGAGAGTACTCATGGAGGGATTAGTATTGAGTTTACAGACAGTTAAGCAGATTGCTGCTCTAAACTGACAGCATGCCTAGAGCAACAGCACAAGGAAGAATGGAGTTGTTCTAGAGCCAGGAATTTTATCTTACTCTGCACCCACTGCTTTATACCTCTGGTCTCAGGACTTACAGCATGTTCTGAATTTTATGACCAGTTTTATTTGTTTCCTAACTTACATACAGTATGGCTGTCTGGTGAAGCTTGTACATAAATTGTTTGCATTAGCTTTACTTTATGTCAATATGTATGTATCAAAATATCACGTTGATTTTTATCCATTGTAGTATCATCTGTCTGACTAGATATTCTGTTGATTCGTGATTTTATTGTTGGTTCTTGCTATTATTTTTGAACTGTTTTGGAGACAGCGATTTCCAGAGTAACTGCTCTTAGACTTGCTATGTAGGACCATGCCTGACATTGAAACTCCACAGACTATCCTTATGGCTCTGCCTACTCGCGGAGATAGGTGTAAGTCTCGAAACATGGAATCTTAACCAACTGACCACAGCCAATATCTCACTCTCTGGGATTTACCCAAAAAACTCATCCTACCCCAAAGATAATGTTGATGACATACATTAGTTTCAGAAGGGTAGCATCTCCTAAGCACAGATGCAGTACCTCCTGGACCGACGCCCATGGGGTGGAGTGTGTAGTGCATGTAAAAGTTTTAGGATACTTTGGCCACTGGGAAGAAATGCTTAGAAGTCATAGATGGAATATTATAAGCAGAACAGTATGGAATAGAAATCTCCATCATGGCATTTTAAACTCAACCTGCGGTTACACGTGGGTATGCGTTGTCCTGATGCGTATTGATTCCACATGGCGGTCGATCCAAGACTTAAGTGGGAGCCTCCCGCCAACAAATCTCGCCGGTACATGTCGACCAACATATACATGCACAGTGCCATCAGTGTTATGAAGTCTCTTCAGCAATACGCAAAGAGCTAAGGAACCAACCCACAAATCGCTCCTCAACAGGACATGAGCTGGATGACAAAAATGTAGCGTACATCATACACAATGGAGAGTACCTTACTCAGTTGCGAATAAAACAAAGATGACCATCATAAACTTTGCAGGCGTAACATGAGATGGAACTTGAGGCCAGTATGATTGCTAAGTGAAAAGTAAATACAGTCCACAGGAAAAAAAACAGGAGCGTTAATGGAATCTCCCTCATCTTGTTGGATTGCTAAACACCAATCTCCAGGATTCTAAGAAGGCCAAGTGAAAACATTCATTGTTATAATTCTGCTTATCTGAAAGCAAATATGTTTTATAATGATAAATATCTTAATGGGTTCTAGAATCAATCCTCCACTATACCTTTCTGGACTGATTGTATAATACACTGATTTATGAGTGGAAGTAGTCGTAGCTTCATACTTTTCAGAGTAAATATAATAATATATTTATGATATATTTATGTTACTGCTGAGATATCATATATTACTCCTTCAGATATAAATTAAATACTAATATACATACTAAGATTTAAACATATCTATACTTTCCTAAGAGGAAATATGAGTATATTTTTCATAATGTTCTATCATTTCCTCTAGGAGGGAAAATGGTGAAATTCCGCTAGAAAAGATAAAAAAGGCGCATGTCCCAGCCATGACCTTGCTTCGTTATATTTGAGTTGCCATGAATTATAAGCCCCTAAGTTTACCCAGAGAAATTGTGTTTTCCGCCAGTGAGGCTCTCGAATATATAAGGTACATCTATCACAAAGGTATCATCACGACATCCCCCTACATGCCGGCAAAGGCATCCCTGGTTAAAAATCCCCAACCCGTGATATGAATCATCAAACAAATGGCTTCCTCTCGCTAAGAAATCTGAATCTCTCTCTAAAAAAAGACAAGACCGCAGGCCTACTAACAACGAGAGCATAAATATGAGACAACCAAGAATACAACCTTTGAATTTTCTGATAAATCAAAGACCGTTGACACAACGTCTATAATCGAGCACATATAAAATTTTCCCAAAAGAATTGCTCTGAGATAACCGTTGCCCGTTACTAGTGTACAATGTTTTCTTACTCGTCTGCTCCGTGCCTCTTGCTATAGACTGTGACTAAGAGACCACAATCCCTGTAAAGAACTTGCGTGCATCAATATAGACACTAACAGTTTTAGACTTAATTCTTGACAGACTAAAGGCAGAAAAAGAACAAAACTCGAATGGATTCGTGGTCTGAGACAAGGGTCAATAGCAGGTCAATATCTTGCCACATGTCTATATTTTTTTAAGCGTTACATTAAGTCGCACTATCTCCATATTTCTCCTCATTATGCTCGAAAATTTCTCCTTATATGTCGTATATGTCAAATTTCTTCACCAAGATGTATTATAATTGTAAGAGCTGTGGAAGCCCTAGTTCCAATAAACCAGATGGGAGACCTAAATCCTCACTTCCCTTGTAGTAATCTGAGAAATATGGGCTAACTTGAATATCCCAATTTGAAACCAATAATGGAAGCATGAATGTTTACAATCTTCCCTGCAGCCACCTTTACACTTAGCATATGAACTAAAGGTCGAGTAGTTTATCAGTTGTTTTTGCATAGATGTCAAAGTATTTATACGACATTTGTCTTAGTCCTGCTCGCTAGTTCCGCCACGTTATGCACACGCACGTGATACCATGAAGCAAAGCGAAGAGCTTTAATTATATGTTCCTCATGGTGCTTACCGTCTCTCACATAAGCTCAAGGCTCATTGGGCACACGATGCTCCGGTGATCAGATTGCCTCTATTACTTGGATGTAATTGGGGCCTATTTGAGAAATGTGCAGTATACTCTAGTAGCGGTGAGGCATAACCTCTGACAGTAAAATTCATTCGACCTGAACAAATAAAGGTATTCAGTATAACTTCTCTCCTCTCTTCTNTTAAGCTATGCACTTAAACAAAATATATTAATACAGGAGCTCTGACATCAACAATGGATTATTCTACCAAGGAGATGTTGGCCAGGTGATCCGAACCCCCACAAATGGTAAAGGCTCCTTGCCTCCAAACTGGGATATCTGCAGGAAGAGAGGTGATAAGGGCCTGCTGTTGAAGACCTGATATAAACATGGGAAAGATGTATGGAGACCGCACTTGCAAGTATACAGATGGTCTCTGGAATGGCAGAGAGTGTTACCGAAGACCACTAAACCAATAAAGCAAATATAGGTTTCCTTGAGTCAAGCAAGACTCCTCCGTCAGCACCAGCTACACCTCATCTGCCTGGAAATACTGGGCAGCAGTGGCAGCCATATGTCTGTATATCCCAAATCTAATTGGCTATTAGCACATTTACATTTCTATGAATAGTTTACATATGAGAACATTAATGAACAACTATGTTTGCCAATTATATCCCTTGCCAAAAACTATTATAATACATTTGTGTCTCCATCATAATTTTCATCCTAGATTGCCCATGAATTCTCAGAATTTAATTTTCATCCAAATGAAGTTAATGTGTATATGCATACATGCATGGATATAAATTCCTTAGCATTTTCAAGATACATGGTTTTACCATGCCCCCATAAATGACCCTCATTAAACCAATGGTTCACCCAAAACAGAGAGAAGCTTCCTTTCTTGCTTTTCTGCATGTGAATTGTGTGTTTTGTTGGATGGTTTCTTAGTTTTATTGTATGCACAGGATATTCAATAAAATGTTCAGTGATAATGAGATATGCTTTCTTCCAGATCATTACAATAAATCTTTTAGGGAAAAATATGAGTTAAGCTTCAGATTTTTTTTTTTTTTTTTTTGAGACAGGGTCTCTCTTTAGTCTCAATTGGTCTGGAACTTGCTATGTAGACCAAGCTGGCCTTGAACTCACAGAGTTCTGCTTGCCTCTGCCTCCCAAGTGCTAGGATTAAAG
Source organism: Rhizomys pruinosus (assembly GCA_009823505.1). Lineage (NCBI taxonomy): Eukaryota > Metazoa > Chordata > Mammalia > Rodentia > Spalacidae > Rhizomys > Rhizomys pruinosus. The sequence continues at coordinate 623,201 of VZQC01000855.1, read as the reverse complement.
GTATGCACCTCCTCTCTATGTGATAATCCTGACCGGGAAATACTAGATTCAGATAATTTGGGTCTCCCTTATTCATCTGTTTATTAGTGATGCTGCATTGGGTTTTAGGCACTTTATATTGAAGATACTGCATATCAGTGAGCTAAGTGTGGTGGCATAAGCCTTTAATCTCACTGTTCAGGATTTTATACATAAATATTTTCATATTGCATATTGAATGTAATGTGTTACTAGGTCCTAATATGAAAATATCTAGGGCCCATATATACTTAAGATACAGAAAAAGAAACTAATGAGGAGTCTTCAGGTTGGAATGATAGAGCAGATCACTTCTTGGCCAGTTATTTAAGTTCCAAGTAATCGGTGTGGCAGGAGCTCCACTGATGCAGTCGGTTGTGTGTGATCCCCGTATGAAATTGCTGTGGTACTGAGATTTATCTCCAGGCTATGTCATCAGGATTCTACCTTTACCTCTTATCTTAAAAAAACAGTATTCTGCTGTGTTCGGGATCAGGGTTAATATAAGAGGTAGATTGGGCTCTTAATCTTATACAAAGTTGTGGGACTTTGTAAGAAGGCCAGGGAGTTTCTGTTTTTGTTTTTGTTTGTTTTGGTCTTTTTGAGACAGGGTCTTCCTGTAGCCCCAGCTGGCCTAGAACTCATTATGTAAACCAGGCTGGCCTTGAACTCACAAAGATCTGCCTGCCTCTGCCTCCCAAGTGCTAGGATTAAAGGTGTGCACCACCACGCCCTGCTAAGCTTCAGATTTTTAAATATGCTGCTTAGTCAATGTTAAACTTTAAGCTTTATTTTATAGCAAATTGCTATCTTCTCTTTCTCCTACATTTTTTAGTTGTTTGAATAAAATTTGAATTCACAAGTCACTCATTTTTACTTTTATGATTTTAGGTTTCAAATATTTTATTCATTATTTTTAACTTAGGTATATAAGTATATTGCCTGTATGTATATAAGTCCACCTGGGCTGTGCAATGCCCACGGAGGTCAGAAGAGGGTGTTGGATTCCCTTGTAATTGGAGTTCTGGATAGTTGTTAGCTGCCATGCTGGTGCAGAACATCAAACCTGTGTGCTCTGGAAGAGCAACCAGTGCTCTTAATCACAGAGCCGTATCTCTAGCCCATGACTTTATTTCTGAGACAAATGTCTCCATGTATTTTGAAGGCCAGTTTGAACTACACAATTCCTTGACTCCTGTTGACAAACTACTGGCATTTCACTTATGTACCACCATAAACCCAGCATCCGTCATGCAGTAAATTGCCTATAATAACATTCAAATATCTTTGAGACAGGCCAGCCTGGACTGCATAGTGAGTTCCAGGTAGGCTGTGGCTAGGGAGACCAATTCAAACAAATTAACAACAACAACAACAAAAAAAACACTAATACATACAAAGAGATTTCTTTGCCTCTGCCCCCCCCCAAGTGCTGGGATCAAAGGTGAGCATCACTATGCTTGGCATAATGTTTATATTTTTGATGATTAAATTTTGACTTGCTTTTCACTATGTTCTATTGATTAATATTGCTACTTTCTGCCTCCTTTGTCTATTCATTTTTCAGGTGAGACATAATTGTTTTTTACCCCTTTTGTTTTTTTTCATATGTCTCTATCCATCTATCCAAGGTGCTCTTTTCCTCATGTGTGTTTGCAAGTATCTCACAGGTTTGCTGTGTTGTATTTCAATATATTTTATTTAAGTTTTTATTTTTCGTTTTGCCTCCTTTTTGTTCTTTTATTTCTTCTTTTTTTAATAAAACCTCATTAAATCATAATTTTTCATTGGCAAAAAAATATTCACATGTCATTTTTCTTCTATATTTTCATGGAAAGAACATCTTTTCTTTCTTTTTTTTTTTTTTTTTAAATATTTCTGTATGTGTATAAATGTACTGTCTGCATGCAAGTCTGTGTACCCGTGTCGTGCAATGCCGCGGAGGTCAGAAGAGGGTCCCGGATTCCCCTGGAACTGAAGTTCTCCTGGAATTGGAGTTTCAGACGGTTTTCATCCGCCATGTGGGTGCTGGGGATCGAACCCGGGTCCTCTGTAAGAGCGGTCAGCGCTCCTAACTGCTAGGCCATCTTTCCTCTTAAGATCAACCTTGAGGGGCTGGAGAAATGCATCAGTGGTTAAAAGCACTGGGTACTATTGCACAGCACCCTGGTATAATTCCCAGCACACACATGGCAGCTAACAACTACCTGTAATTCCAGTTCCAGGGGATCAGTTGCCCCCTTCTGACGTCTGTGGGCACCACACAATAATGGTGTACACATACATGTAGATAATACACTCATACACATAAAATAAAAATAATAAATAAAATATTTTAAAGATTAAATGTAAATCAAAAAGGTCCTGCTTGATCTTGGTGTTCTTGATCCTTGGAAGTTTTATATTCTTTATGATCCCAATAAAAGATGGTATCAGACCTTATTAGACTGCCTCCCCCTTCCTCCTCCTTCTTTTTCTTCTTATTTTTCTTCAATCTGTTTTTAATTTTTTAAAAAAAATTATGGGTATGTGTGCTTCTACATGTGGGTTAGTGCATGAATATGGCACAAACTTGCATGCAGACAGTACATTCATACACATACAGAAATAATATAAATTAATAAAAAAAAAATTTAAAAAAAAAAAAAAAAGGAAAAATATTATAAAATATTTCACATTACTTGTATGCCAAAAAAAGAAATATGAGAGAAAGTTTAAATCTGTTGGAGGAAGACTATGAGGGACATGCATGGGAAGGGGTTCTGAATTTGATTAAGATCTATTATACAAAATGCACAAAACCTCAATAAAATTATACATCTAAAAATGAGCTGAGTGTGGTGCTATACACATTTAATCCCAGCACTCAGCACTGGGGAAGCAGGGGAAGGCCAATCTCTGTAAGGTCAAGCCCAGCTTAGTCTACATAGTGAGTTCCAGGCCAGCTGCAAATACAGGAAGACCCTGTCTCAAAATGGCAGACATTTGGGATTTTGTTAAAATCTTAAATTTCATGTTATCTAAAGATGTTCTTTCCGGGCTGGAGAGATGACCTAGTGGTTAAGAGCACCGACTGCTCTTACAGAGGATCCGGGTTCAACTCCCAGCAACCCACATGGCGGCTGAGAATTGTCTGAAACTCCAATTCCAGAAACTCCAGTTCCAGAGGAATCTAACCCTCCTCTCTGACCTCCAGCGGCATTGGCATGACCCGGGTGCACAAACCTACATAAAAATCAACACACAATACAAACAAAAAAAAAAAAAAAAAAAAACAAAAAAAAAAAAAAGAAAAAAGATGTTCTTTCATGAAAATATAGAAGAAAAAATGACGATGTGAATATTTTTTTGCCAAGAATAATATATGATTATAACTGAGGTTTTATTAAAAAAAGAAGAAATAAAAACGACGAAAAAACAAAAGAAAAAACTTAAATAATATATTGTCAAACATCAGCAAAGCCTGGTAGATACTTGCAAACACACATGAGGAAAAGAGCACTTGGAAGATGGATAGAGACATTATGAAAAAAAAAGCAAAAGGGGTAAAAACAATTAATGTCTCATCACCTGAAAATGAATAGACAAAGGGGCAAGAAAGTCCAAATATTATCAATAGAAATCAGTGAAAGAGCAAGTCAAAATTTAATCAATACAAAAAATCTAAACATAGCTCTTGCCAAGCATAGTGATGCATCACACCTTTGACCCAGCACTTTGGGGGGGGGCAGGCAAGAAAATCTCTGTTTTATTATTAAGTGGTTTTGTTTTGTTGTTTCGTTGTTGCTAATCAGTGTTTGAATTGGTCTCCCTAAGCCACAGCTCTACTCTGGACTCGACTAATGCAGTCCAGGCTGGCCATGTCTCAAAGATATTTGAATGTTATTTAATAGCAATTACTGCATGACGGATGCTGGGATTTAATGTGGTTAACATAAGTGAAATGCCAGTAGTCTTACGTCAACAGGAGTCAAGGAATTGTGTAGATTCAACTGGCCTCTTCAAAATACATGGAGACTTTGTCTCAGAAATAAGTCTGGGCTAGAGATACGGCTTCTGTGATTAAGAGCGCTGGTTGCTCTTCCAGAGCACACAGGTTTGATGTTCTGCACCAGCATGGCAGCTAACAAACTATCGCAGAATCCATTACACAGGGATGCCAACCTCTTGTGGTTGACCTCCTGGGCCATTGCACAGCGCACGGTGGAACTTACATGACATACAATGCCAATAATACTATAATAACACTAACGTAAAACACTTAAATGAATACAAATATTTGAAACGCTAAAAGTCATAAAAAGTATTAAACAATGAGTGACTCGGTGAATTCAGCATTTATTCAAACAGACTAAGAAAATGGCTAGGAGAAAAGATGAAGAATAGCAATTGCTATAACAATAAAGCTCAAAGTTTAAACAATTGACTAAGCAGCAATATTAAAATTCGAAAGCTTAGCAGGGACGTGTGGTGCACACCATTTAAATCCGTAGCACTTGGGAGGCAGAAGCAGGAAGATATTCTGTGTAGTTCAAGCCAGCCTGATCTACAGAGTGGTTCCAGGACAGCTGAGGCAAAAAAAAAAAAAAAAAAAAAAAAAAAACACCAAAAAAAAAAAAAAAAAAAAAAAAATCTGAAGTAAAACTCATAATTTTTCCCTACAAAGATTATATATTAGAATGAGTCTGGAATAAAGCAATATCTCATTATCACTGACGACATTTTAATTGAATCCTAGGCATAGCAATAAAACCTAAATAAACCATCAACAAAAACACACGAATTCACATGCAGAAAAGCAGACAAGAAGCTTCTCCTGTTTTGGGAACCATGGATTTAATGAGAGGTCCATTTATGGGGCATGGTAACAACCACTTGTATCTTGAAAAATGCTAAAGGGAATTTAATTAATCCAATTGCATGTATGCATATACACATTAACTTCATTTGGATGAAAATTAAATTCTGAGAATTCATGGGCAATCTAGGATGAAAATTATGATGGAGACACAAATGTATTATAATAGTTTTTGGCAAGGGATATAATTGGCAAACATAGTTGTTCATTAATGTTCTCATATGTAAACTATTCATAGAAAGTGTAACATGTGCTAATAGCCAAATAGATATGGGATATACAGACATAAGGATGCCACTGCTGCACAGTTATTTCAGGGCAGATGAGGTGTAGCTCATGTGCTGACGGCAGGGTCTTGCAAAAAAAGGACAAAATAAAAAGGCTCTGACTCAAGGAAGCCTATATTTGCTTTATTGGTTTAGTGGTTCGGTAAACACTCTCTGCCATTCACGGGCCATGCTGTATACTTTTTGCAAGTGCGGTCTCCATTTATCTTTCCCATGTTTATATCCAGGTCTTTCACAGCAGGCCCTTATCACCTCTCTTCTGCAGGTATCCCAGTTTGGGAGGCAAGGAGCCTTTACCATTTTGTGGGGGATTGAATCCCCTGGCCAACATATCCTTGGTGCATAAGTCCATTGTTGATGTGCAGAGCTCCATGAATTGAATATATTTTTGTTTAAGTGCATAGCTTAAGGGACTTTAGCATTATATTTTGGTTCTGAATACAGAATTATCCTTTTCACAGTTTTCTATTTCAATTAGTCAAATAAGAAGGCAGTTTTACTGATTTTACAAGAGATCACCTCTATAATAGCTGGATTCCACTCTACAGCTGGAGAACGACCTCATCGTCATATCCCAAATTGAACTGGCTATTAGCTCTCTACTTAGAGGAATAACCCATGGGTTGATGCCATAAACTTATGTCCTCTAATGGTTTAGGAGATGTTATACCACACGATGACCCTGTCACACTTAACAGAAAAAGTGTAATCATGATTAAGCATCCATCAAAAGCATCGTGTGTCCTATACCAAAGTACCTACCCTAACATTAGTATGGTTTAAAAACCGTTGATGAATCTAATTGCTGTGTGCTTCATTAGTAGATCGAAAGGCTATAATATTATACTGTTTAATTACTTATATATCTAATTGCACTGTGCCTTCTATTAGTAGGATCGAAAGGTATATGCCTGACCAAAGCTGGCACCCATGAAAGAAAACAGCCAAAACTGACCAAAGTCCAAGATATCCAGCTCCAGAGAAAAGATAGAGTAGTTTGTTTCCTTATCCACCTGCTCCCTTTCTAAGCCTAGGGAACAATCTGTGAAGAGGGGACGTGGTAGAAAGTAAGGCGTGTGCTTTGGGTGAATAGGGTGACAAACTACAACAATATAGACTGAGTCACTCATTTGAGTCACGGTTGACTTTGAACATACAAGCCCCCCTGCTGAATGGTGGAACCCATGAGGCTGTGTGGGGTTGGGCCAAACTGCTTGCAAATGTGGGTTTTACATGAAGGAATGCTTGTACTCACAAATTAACTTATGTTTAAAAAAATGGAAACACAAATAAGAAAACAAAAAAAGAAGGAGACAATTGCAGAAAAGTTACAGCAGGGACATGTGCATGATCTGGGATGGTTAGGGTGGGATGGGGACAGGGAAAGGCGTTATCAATGCCACTGAATCTAGAATGCGAAATGATGTATGAAATACACGAAAGCACACCAATAAAAAAAAAAAGAATATATAAAATGGTTGTTAGAACTGTAACACAAACAGAAAGTTACAAATTAGTGGGACCCATTGCCCACATTAGGAATTTTCAAACTGAAAGAATTCAGATGGGACAACTTTAAATCTATTTATTAATATTAAGTATTAGAATAAAACTAATATAATAAATCATTCAAAAAATCCAATGCGGAAAAAGGTAGCTAAATTACCACGAAATCATCTGTTTGGCGAGTACCCTAGATCTATTAAGTAACACATCTGCTTAAGCCCAATGGCTAAATCGTATCATATAAATAAAGGAAGGAGTCCAAAACGTGCAGAAAACAGATTTTAGATTATACAAAGATTCACTACCTTCTTTTGGAAAAATTAAAATTTATATTCTTTCAGGACGTATTTCAGCACTTTCCATTGGACCCAGTGACTGTTTTTATCTAAGATCCGTTTTAACACTTTTGAAAAAATATATATAGATGTTCTTATGCTATAAAGGTCCTGTAATGTATTTATTTTGACAGAGAGTAGAATAATAATTGAGTCATTTCTAATTTTCTCATTAAACTTCCAATTGAGATAATATCCATGTTTAGTGCTAATATGAATGTATTAAAAACTCTTGTGTTTAAAAAAATAAGGAAACCTATCCAACTCCATAAGAAAGATCTGTCTTCTGAATTTGTACATTCGCCAGGAAGTTTTACCCATTGCTAAATTAATTGACGATGTGCTGCTAGCAGAAAATGGTCGAAATAGGAGGCTAACACTAATAAACTATCCTTGAGGACTTTGCGGATAAAGATCATGTCTCATTTCGCATAAAGAAAGTACACCATGACGGACGTATCTAAAGGCGCAACATAAGAGATTATCTGTATACTCTACTTAATGTCATTTTTTCGCAGTGCTGACGTAATTGTTACTGTCCGGCTCTAGTCTTAATGCCTCCCGGTATTGCATTGAAGAGCCCATGGCACTCTATAAGGTGCTAGGAGACTTGCGAGGCTACCCTAGCCAGGACAATCTGCAAAATAGAAAAATGAAAGCATCTTGGCTTTCTGATCCCTGCTTCCCTCCCTCAAACCAGTCTATCAATCCTTGCTTGCCTCCGTTCTCATCATAGTTTTTGCTCCGAGTCTAGGTGAAAAGAAGCCCGATAAGCGTTGCCCTATATGTCTCAGAAGAGCCGCAAAAGACGCCAGGTTGCAAGACAGCGCTTAATTCAGAGCTGGCGAAACAAGAAAGTGAATGATACTGTCAGACACCCTCACATCAATGTTCCATCTCAGTGTTAACTTTGCACAGAGCCTAAGTAGAACTAGACCCTTGAAAGATCACTATGTTTGAAGTAGATTAATTGTGAGAATATTTTTTATTCTGCAATTATATTTGTATACTTCTATGTGTGAATATTTGTATATATGCTACTGTTCCACCAGTTGACAACTTTTGTCCATTTGGCCATTCTATCTAGTGAGATAATCAGACACTATGGATCATTGCTAAGATTTAAGAAACTCAAGGCTTCTAACATTACACATCCCGGCCATGAATTTCTGATTCTTCAGAAACTGTATTGTAAGTAAGTATGACTTCCTACGTGCTCACTGAGTGGAGACACCATGAGACTATCGTTCTCAAAATCGCTTCTAACTGGCTTGAAGCTGTTATTTGGAAGTACATGGATCTTAATACAGCTGCGTTCCCGCGGGTAAAGGAGAGATGCCAATGCTCAACCCCAGGTTTGACGTCAAGTCTACCCATTATACAATTGTCCCTAGTATTTTCATAGCTGAAAGAACTGTCCGAGCTGTGGGATTAGAGTGTGTACCATATGCTGTTAGCCGTGGATATATATCTGGCACCATCGTCTTTTGATGTAACCTATAAAACTATACCCACTCTCCCATTGATAAAGACAAAAGATTTATACGAAATAGTCATCCCACGTGACATTGTTTCGGTATGGGAGTTCATGATTTGACTCGCATACAGTTAGTTAAAGATGAGATGAAGATAAATTATCTTGTGAAACTTACTACCGAGTCAGAAGACCCAAGTCTCTGTCAAGATAATTGCTCACCGAACAACCCAAACAAGGGCTTAGTGAGAATACCGATGCATAAGATAGATTTAGATATCATAGTTTCCCCGATGAGAAGGAAATTACGTCCCCTTAGAAGACACACTCCTTATCTTTGGCGTCTTCCATATGGGACTGCAATTGTGCAAATGTTACCGGTTGGAAACATTATTATTTATAACATGCAGAGAAACCAAAACGAGCTATAAGAAGCAAACCAATATACACGATTAACCAGAAAAGTATGATATTAAATAAATCTAAAAAATGAAGTTTAACGCGAGAGTAGAGAGAAACTCGTACAAAGTGCTCTCTAGCGCTGCCAAACATGGTTTTGCTATTCTATTCCCTTTTGCGAGTAGTTGAAAGATTGCCTATAACAAGCGAGAGTTTTCAACAATTGTCCCAGGAACGATCCGTCATTCAAACTGATGTCTAAAGAATAGTAATATATATAAGTCTAACCGATGCGATTTTCTGAAGTAGTAATGTCATTTTGGTTAAAATTAAACCGATTAAAACTATTGTTAGAGTGATTGTAGGTGTGCGATGTCTATTGTGTAGTTACAAGGCTGGATGAAAACAGCTAGATTAATATAAGCATGCTTGGTGCTGGATGCGAACATACAATAGTCTAGGAAAATTTTTAATTTTATTAGATCAATGTTAAATTTGGCGTCTGGATTGGAAAACATTATATGGTGAGTAGAGATTGCACCGCCCATAGCTTCATGTGAAGTAGAAGTTGAATCTTCTATGGGTTTCCCCAGGACTTTCAGAGGATAACGAATATTATATATAGTCTGACCCCTCACTGATCTCCATTCATATCCTTTTTTTCTTTTAACCAGTGGGCCAGAGCCTCTGAGGACCACATCCACTATTATATCCCACTCTTTTGTAGAACACCAGTACCGATACCTTTATTCTCTGGAGCACCATGGAATGTATCCCTACGTGAAAACCTTGTGGTCTCTCTCGCTATTGGCCAATCAGATAGCTGTGAGCCAAATGAACATCTTCCATACCTCCTAGTCTTGATAATGCTTCAATAGCTTCTAGACATTCTGGTTGTGATCAAAGATTATTGGAAATAAATAAAAGAGAGTATAGACACCATCCCCAGACTTCCTCCATATATCCCTGTGGACGTTTATCAATACTCTCAATAACAGTTTTCTCTTTTAACGTGGCTCCTACAGCACCTCCCTGCACCATAATACATAGCCCTCTAACGTGATCCCCGCCAACCCCTTATAGAACTTTCTATTCCGCACTGATCCCCTTCCCAGGTGCCCTTTGGTATTTGTGTTAGTATGTCCTCAAGCATGACCCTTGCCTCCCTCTTTTCCGTTGTTTCTTATGCATGACCCTCGTTAGTATGATTTTGTGTAATATCCCAAGTCTTTCGACTAGGCCTTCCCGGCCGACCCAGTTGGACTCCAGGGATCAGCCAGTGCGCACACACCAGGTCCTCGACTCGCACATCACACATTCTCCTTGCTCATTGTACTGGTTGGACGCCCGATTTAGAAGAGGCCTCTACCTTATTCACTAAGGGTATTAGTTGCCTCGTCTAGGTAGAGTCCCTCATTGTGTCTGATGTAGAAGGAGATGATCTATAGTATTAGCCTCTGAAGATGTGTGCTTCAGGAAAAGATGGGGCCATGCTCTCTGTAGACAGGTCCTCTATACTCTCTCTCCTTGAAGCAGAATTCTCTGTCCCCTGTTGTTGCCCACCTTGATTGCCCAAAACAGTGAGAAGAAATAGAGACAATGTCCATCAGCTCAGCCCCTTTCATCCCAGATAGAGTAGGGGTAATGATGTCGATGTGTGAGGTTACCGTGGTTGCCTGTGTTAATGATGTCAAGCAGACCTCGTGCATCTTGTCAGTGACACTCTTTCCAATGCGAGTAACCCAAGCTAGTACGCATTTAAATCCTTCCCACGTGTCCAGCTATGAACATGTAGAATTGCTATTATCCGATGCGTAGTATCGTATGTGTGTGGAATGGCATTCACGTGTCTTGGCGGCCATGGATATACGCAGTGCATTACCCTAGCCTATGCGTCCTGTAGAACATAAAAAGAGCTGCCCTCTACTCATAAGTGTGGTCTTTGAATCGTCTTCGAGCTGTGAGTGTGCCTCAGCCTGCTTTAGCTCTACACCCAGAATACTACCTTAGCATCCCAACATTTCTCTTAGCCCATTGACGATCCCCAGTTATGGTCGAGCCCCACTTATCGTTCGTGCAGATATCAGGTGACCCTTCACCCACTTATATTCACTTACAGAGCTCTCCATGTCCAACTTAATAGCGTCACTAAATTACTGAGCCTCCTAAACCTGAGGCGATTCATATCCCTGACCCACTCAAATCCACCTCACGTGTTCATCCGGCAGGGGTAGAACAGTGAAAGTGTCTTGATTTCACAAAGTTTCCCAATACCAGACAGTCCTCAATTGCATGACGAGAGGGAGTGCTCAGCAGTTGATCCTTTCGGTGAGATAGAAGTTCTGGACCTGTGAGAATTAGTCTGATGCAGACCTCGGTGGAGGCTTGGTACGCAAAGAAGAGGTGAGATCTCTGAAGTGAAACGCGAGAGAGAGAACAAGTTTGGTGCTCGATGATATGTTGACAACGAGCCAGTTATTGATATACCCAAGAAGGTGTGAGTCTACGCCTGTGTCTGTTAGAGATGTAGACAGAGACTAAAAAAGTTAGTGCTCGGCCATTGTGGGCGCTATACTGGATCATGGAATTCCTACGTCAGAAAAGCCAGTATTGGTGTCATCCTCGCTAGCCTTAGAAGCTATGTGCCCAGTCCAGGTCCTGGAAATACCTCGCACTGGCATAATCGGAGAGGTTTATGTCAATACATTGTCTAGATACAGACTAGGTGGTTTTGCCTCGCTCTCTCACTACGTCCAGATATAAATAGTTCTAATGACGATTGTACTCTTACAGTACATAGTACTTACAGAGGCGTATTTACCAGTTTTCCACACATTAAAAAGCGCTGCATGAGTTGAGGAGCAGAAAGCCGCATAGCTGTCTCCACGCTTGTGTGGGTCCCTCGAGAGTGGAAGTCTCTGAGGAAATCCCTATGCCCCTTCCAATTATATATAAGGACGCATAGGTAATTTCATCGGCTGCCCCTCCTGGAGTAGGAGCCTTTAAGAATGAAAAGACGGATAGTGGTAGTCAAATAGGATATGGGACAAATCAAGCTTTGCTCACACTAGTCCCTACGACTCAAGTGTGCGTCACCTACTAAATTATTGCCCACCTGATAAGCTCTCTTTAGCTAACTATCTGGTGATTTTATAAAGAGAATTCCAGTGTTTCGACAGAATATTCAAGTTGGTCGTGTATTACGAGGTCCCCAAACCATAGTAGCCCTCATAATACTTTGCACTGGAGCATCATGAAAACTATTCTCAAAAGGTCTCAACTTACCTCAGAAGTCAATTGCCGCGTGAAGTGTACTCAATATAGCCAACCATCTTGTCAGGTTTTATCATAGACTGTTATTAAGCCGAACACAAAATCTTGATAAATCTCAATTCCTTAGTGAGGTTCGCTCAACATTAATATATACACACTCACAAATTAAGACAGAGCTCCGCTTATCACCTAAGGTTTGAGAAAAAGTATTTGTTTAAGGTAGTGTGGAGCATTGACTCCCAGCCAGCACAAGGTGATTGCTCATCATTGGTATTTTAGTGGATGTACTCTATGTGAATTATGCTTTTCCGGCGTCTCCCCTCGCTCGCGAAAGTTTGGTCGTGCGCATACGTCATTCATGTAATACCCAGAGCTGTGCTCTTAACAACGTGGCACAGACAATGAGAGTTTCCATTGCGACCTAGGCCTCTGAACCCCTCACCCAACAGACTCCCTCAGGCCAGACTCAGCATGGGCCAACCTGGAGCGTCATATGATAGAACATAGCAATCGGACGCACCAGACGGCTTGATATCCCGTGCTAGTGTTTAGATACGTCAGAACACAGCCACACACAACCTTGAGATGAGTTTCGAGTGTAACACAACAAATGGAGTCCTATACCCACAATTATGCCAAGCGTGCACACACACGCACACCACCGACACACACCCACTAAGCGAGCCAACGACGATCGAACAACAACACAGCACGATCAACCCAAATCCTTTTCCTAAGTTTAAATTTGTGTTGCGACATGCCTTTTGCCTTCTCCCGCTGGTTTACTGCAAGCCGCCTTCACACCATCGATACCGCAGCTCTGAGTGGACAAATGTTGTGTGTGCAAACTATACGAGTATATTGGTGAGCATCTGCCGCTTCTAACTGCGAAAGATGTGCTCCACAACCTCTTTCTTCCTACTGTCTCACCTGGACATCTCAAGCTTTAAAGACTTAGAGAATCATCTTTCCTGCACAGCTTTGACCTATCGCGTCTTTCAGAGAGAACCGGTATAAACCAATGGGGAGGCCTCCAGGGTGTGTATTGCGCTGTCTAAAAGCTGTGAGCTGGCCTTGATATCCCCCATCCATTAGTCAATTTTTATTGTATCAGCGAACTTAGTATATGTATAGTGGAGCCCTCTTTGATGCTGCATAGAAGCCTTTCTAGGTCCAGTGGAGATATTCTCTACTTACTATTTTTATTTTTTTCACTAAGCCCTCACATAATTAAATGGATTTCCCAGAAAAACCTATAGCAACCTCACCTGCCTGTTATAGCCGTCACCACATTATATTTTTCAGCTGTCCATTTCAAATGTATATTGTTCTTTAATCATTACCCGAGATCGGTCAGTTAGGTAACACAAGATATGTTATATCAAAAAACAAGAGATACCATAATAAAAACATATAGTCCCACCATCGATTAATGCGTGATGGTGTGTCTATTAAAAGAATGTTTTCCATAGAGACAAGATGAGTTTTACCTCTTACTCAGTTCTAGCTGAGACATGGCCAAGGGTTTTAAACCACATACTGAGACCGCGCGCCCACCCCGAAATGATGTGATATGCCATAATTACCCGTTGAAACATCTGTTGCTGGATACGCCATAGAGGTGACCAAGGAAACCCTCATGTTTGACTTGTCCATATTCATATCCACCAATCAGTGTACGAATAAGAACTGGTTGTCCGAGCACCATTTCCCCTATTATCTACCCTCGGCATTCTGTTTCTCTATATAAGGGCGCGTACATCCTCCCAGATAACTCAAGGCACCATTGCAGCCAAGAATGTGCCAGAGATATCATAGGAGAAGATATAGGCAGTGTTCCCTCCAAATGTGCATGCAATGAGCAGCCCAACAAATATAGATCGCTTACAACTTGACTACACATTCCCCATACTCCCCTACTTTTTCCTCCTTCCCAGTATGACCTACATGGTCTCTCTGCCTCCTGTCGAGATGGATGTGCCCAAGACCTCTCAGACCTCCTCCTCCAGTCACTATATAGGAGCGAAGTCCCAACACAGTCTCTTATAAAGTTGGGGTATATGACCTAATGATAACTCCTTCAAAGAAAAATGTTCAGCTCTTTGTTACTCAAAGCACAAACTCTCGACTCCCTTAGTGGTTGTGAACATATGAATATACAGACACCAGGCATTCCTAAGAGCTGGTCCCTCGATAGGTCTATAGGCACGAAAACTTTGGCTATTATCACTTCACTTTATGAGTTAAAGAAGCCCCCAGGAAACCATAATGAATCCCTCCCCTCAACAAGTGACTGTACAGATCCAAAAGTTCCAAGTCCTCCGCCACGACCCACTTCGATTTTTGTATGAATTCCTCCTAAGTATCTGTGTGGTTTCCAGGCGCTTATGATAAAGTAGACTCTAATAATCCTTAGATCAGAATGAGAGAAGTTCACCATGTGAGGAACCAATCGTGTTCATTCAGATCTATAAGGATTCCTCTTGATATTATCATAAATCTCCCAGAAATAGCATATCTCTTGCCAGGTATAATAAGAACAGACGTATCACCAAATCCTTCATATGTGTTTTTGGCATGCATAGAAAGACTGATACGTATTAACCCTCTATCCCATATCTCTTCGATTATGTGTTGCAATCCGCGTCCACTGTCGGACCTAGAACAGAGGCCACAATACCGTCCTTATAGTGTACCAGCGAAGAAGCTGAAGGCGAAGCACAAGAAAGCGGAGTAGAGATGCACGAGGAGAGGAGGATGGAAAGACGGACTGATAACTTGGTAAGTAGTGCTCCTCATACAAAATAACTGTGACCGCTGAGGCACAGAATAACTCCCTGCCCCACACCTGCGTTGTCACACCACTACTTAAAATCATAGAACAATCATACTACTACCATCTGACTTCCTAGACAGCACTGTAGCATATGTTACTCTTCCCAAGATCCTTGAGAGATGGACTCAATGTACACTGGGTATATTCCGGCAATATGGGCCTATCTAACAATCTAAGCCATGCGCATGTTTGATCGACCACCGTGTCCTACTCCTCTAACCCAGTCACTGCTATGTGAGTTCTTTTATACATACCAAAACTCTTACCTTCACTCTCCCCAAACTTATGTCTTGATCTTTAACACAATACTATGTGTCCCTATGTATGTCTAGTTATTATTACTCGACTAATAGGTACACATAATAGAATTGTCGAATTTCGTTTCTTTACAGAGCTGGCATTATTTTGAAAAAAACTTAGGCAATATTTTCATGCTATCCCGTCTAACATCGGGTTATAGCTCACGAGAAATTGCTATAAATAACCAATAATAAAGTAATATCACAGAATAAATTAAGTTGGAATGGTGCTCAAACTAACTCGTTGGTAAGCCTGCCGCTCTCAAAGTATCGTACATAAAACAAAAGTTAGAAGAACGCTTTCCCCAAGTAGCCGAGATTAATGAAGAGTAAGAAATAATCAGTTATTGAGGACCAGTACAAAATATGGGAATATAAAATGGAATTTACTGACAAGTATTTTGTTCTTTGCCCAAGTGGCCTATTCTCAAATTTCTTTGTCCCAGGTATATGAGAAATTTTCATTTCACATCATCTTCTTTTCAAGTGTTCACCAATGACATGACTTCCAGGTAATGCCTCTCATCTGCACGTGGCTCTAAAATGTTCTACGCAATGTGACCATAGTTATAAGATGTGCCTAACAGGTATGGCATACTACTATGGGAACACGCACAGGAGTTTGTACATGCATGAATATGATCGCACAAGGTTGCATAAACAGTGAATGTACTCAGAATAGGGACCTAAATTGTCCATGTCTATATTATATCCTCTTAAAGTTCTTTGTACTCTAGACATACTGCTACCAATTAATGCGAAAGAGCTTGTCGTATACGATAACATGAGATTCTTCTAATGCTTGTCCTTAAGTTTTATGTGATCCAAAGTATATCGATTGAATCTTAGGTGTATAGTTGTCCCAATACTATACAGGTGTATCATGCCCGACTGGGGAGCCCCTAAGTCAGGGGACACTAGACTTATTGACTCAGAGAAGACAATCAACTTTGTAATTTATGCCTAGAGAAGTTCATGTAAGAATTAGTTACAAGCTAACTCACAGTACCATTTCTTCAACTTAACATGTATCATAGTCACGCGAAGGGCAAGAAGGCAAGGAGGTGAGCTGCGAGTGTACACCATGGCAAAGTCATTTTAAGCCCAGGTGAGAGATTGGTGGCGAAAAGATACTACAGAGACATCCTCGATTTGCTCGCCTCTCCTGGTGTGCAGCCATGAGACCTATAGTGCAAATACGAATTCAGAGTGACATATGCCATTTGTGAGAGCATTTATTGTGTTTTCTTGCTCTTGCATCTCATCTTCCTTCTGGACAAGCTCTCTCTTGTGCTTAACTTTTCAATCAACATGTAGGTACCTTTCAAGCCTTCATAGTTATCATTACTCTCCAATCCTATTTCAACTCGTCCCATCATTTATGCACAGGACAGGGGCTCCAACTTACTACGCTCTCAATTACTGTGTCCGTGAAGAAAACGTCTATCGTCATAGTCTGCCTAGTGACACAGAGTGACTTACAGGCTAGTTGGAACTTCACGTCGCAGAGTACACTGTGACTCCCTTGACCTTTCTGTCTCACTCCAGAAGGTGCCTGTAGCGCAATTTGTAAATGTCTCCTACGCGGGATTCTCTAAAGTAGTTTGCCTGTTACTTTTTTATTCTGTGGTGAAATAATAGTATTGTTAATGTGGTTTGAGCATATGGTATATGTATGTTGGCTCAAACATGAACACCTCCATGGGCCTGCAGATTGACACATTTTAGTGTTGGAGGAGTGCAGTGTAAAGAATAAGTGATAGTTTGACAATCTCTCACCTTGGAGCTGAAGAGCTAATAGCAAGTGTCGGAATACTGTGGAAAGTGCAGTGATACTATGTGAAGTTCTCGCAATTAATAAAGATGTAGCGACACCAATCATCTCTGGAGGATCTTGCTCTGTGTTGATACTTTCTTTAAAAAATATTGTTAATGGCCCAAAGTGTTACTTAACTTGTCTATATTGGTCTTATATTAATGATCCTCCTCCCTCAAGATCCAAGGACCAAGAGTCTAGGCCTATACAAAGGGGAATGACATTATTTTATATAGAGTGTACTATTCATGAAATTATTGAATAATTCGTTTATTATTTTGAGCAAGGACTCCAATATGTTCTCTCTATACTTGTACACTGTTTTTTCTAGCAGTTTACGCGGTTATTTAGAGAAGCATGAATCAAGGTGTCGTGTCACCTGTGTGAAGCGCTCTTCATAAGCGTGGGTATCATGAACGGAATCGTGAGGTAGTAGCTGCGGACAACATGCCAGTACTCGGGCATGGTGCACATGATTGGTGCACTGCAGATGGTGTGGCTGCACATTCGTCTCAAGAGGTGCCAATCCCTGTCTGCCTACCTCAAGTACACAGCTGGGGGACACAGAGGAATAGACTCCATCCAACTATAAAGGTGCTCTCGCGGTGGACTCCTCAGACATGCTCAACCTATGATATCGCCAGCGACTATGTAATATTACACTCAATTATGGCTACTAAAAGGCATGACACAGGATGCATGCCATGTGACGACGCAACAGAGCGTCTAGTCATACAATAGACAGTTCTGATGCTCTAGTAGAGAGTGAGAAGAAAGCAAGAGGTGTTCTTTAGTTTAAATTTAAGTATCTGTGTATTCAGCAGGAATATTGTGTGTATTAATTCCAAATTGATCGACATGAGTTTAATGATTTAAGACCATTTTATACATCAGTGTACTGTTGCTAGCACAACGATCTTATATATAGAAACTAGATCTGTACTAGTAAACACTCGCTGATGAAGCGAGTGTCAGTTCTGCTCAACTCATCTTTATCATAGTTACTAGCACTATTGTGTGTCAGTCCACGAACTTATACAAGATTTAGTGATAATTACAGTTAGTTTATTATATATGCGTCCACGTCTGAGTAATGCGTTTAATAAAAAGCCCTGCCTCACTCGACAATCGCAGGCTTGGAGGATGTGGGTCAACCCCTGGTTTCAGCTCTGTCTACCTAGTGTTCTCTAACTTAAGGCGCCGAATGACCGACACGCAGTCCGCAAAATCTAGAGTATATCATCTTCTCCTACAGACACGTGTTTAGAAAGTAATTATCTGACATCGAAGGCCAGAGCAAGTGACTCATAGTTTTATATTTTCCATTTCTGGACTCTAAATCTGAAATCAACATTCTCACAGAATCCAATATGATGAAGAAAACAGGAAGAAAAGACAACTAGAACGTTACGTTACTTATTTAGCAGTCTAGCTGGAAGGCCAAGCTCCAGTGGCTTGAGAAACTCCAGGCAGGATACTGTCCTACTGTTCAAGTGGTCTGCTCCATCAGTTGATTTGTATCTTGTCTTTCATAACTGAGTTATGTTGGGTGAGAAAGTTAAGACAGTTTCAAAATTAATATGATGTCTTATTCGTATAGCATGATGAGCCAATATATATAGATACTCATATCCTGGTGTTCCATGTTATAGGTCGAGTGGATCGTGGTTCAAGTAATCTAATGTGCAGTTTGTCTTGATAATAATAGGATCCCGCAACTGACTTCTGAGAAAGTAACTATTGTCTGATAAATGTCTGTGAGAGTACTCATGGAGGGATTAGTATTGAGTTTACAGACAGTTAAGCAGATTGCTGCTCTAAACTGACAGCATGCCTAGAGCAACAGCACAAGGAAGAATGGAGTTGTTCTAGAGCCAGGAATTTTATCTTACTCTGCACCCACTGCTTTATACCTCTGGTCTCAGGACTTACAGCATGTTCTGAATTTTATGACCAGTTTTATTTGTTTCCTAACTTACATACAGTATGGCTGTCTGGTGAAGCTTGTACATAAATTGTTTGCATTAGCTTTACTTTATGTCAATATGTATGTATCAAAATATCACGTTGATTTTTATCCATTGTAGTATCATCTGTCTGACTAGATATTCTGTTGATTCGTGATTTTATTGTTGGTTCTTGCTATTATTTTTGAACTGTTTTGGAGACAGCGATTTCCAGAGTAACTGCTCTTAGACTTGCTATGTAGGACCATGCCTGACATTGAAACTCCACAGACTATCCTTATGGCTCTGCCTACTCGCGGAGATAGGTGTAAGTCTCGAAACATGGAATCTTAACCAACTGACCACAGCCAATATCTCACTCTCTGGGATTTACCCAAAAAACTCATCCTACCCCAAAGATAATGTTGATGACATACATTAGTTTCAGAAGGGTAGCATCTCCTAAGCACAGATGCAGTACCTCCTGGACCGACGCCCATGGGGTGGAGTGTGTAGTGCATGTAAAAGTTTTAGGATACTTTGGCCACTGGGAAGAAATGCTTAGAAGTCATAGATGGAATATTATAAGCAGAACAGTATGGAATAGAAATCTCCATCATGGCATTTTAAACTCAACCTGCGGTTACACGTGGGTATGCGTTGTCCTGATGCGTATTGATTCCACATGGCGGTCGATCCAAGACTTAAGTGGGAGCCTCCCGCCAACAAATCTCGCCGGTACATGTCGACCAACATATACATGCACAGTGCCATCAGTGTTATGAAGTCTCTTCAGCAATACGCAAAGAGCTAAGGAACCAACCCACAAATCGCTCCTCAACAGGACATGAGCTGGATGACAAAAATGTAGCGTACATCATACACAATGGAGAGTACCTTACTCAGTTGCGAATAAAACAAAGATGACCATCATAAACTTTGCAGGCGTAACATGAGATGGAACTTGAGGCCAGTATGATTGCTAAGTGAAAAGTAAATACAGTCCACAGGAAAAAAAACAGGAGCGTTAATGGAATCTCCCTCATCTTGTTGGATTGCTAAACACCAATCTCCAGGATTCTAAGAAGGCCAAGTGAAAACATTCATTGTTATAATTCTGCTTATCTGAAAGCAAATATGTTTTATAATGATAAATATCTTAATGGGTTCTAGAATCAATCCTCCACTATACCTTTCTGGACTGATTGTATAATACACTGATTTATGAGTGGAAGTAGTCGTAGCTTCATACTTTTCAGAGTAAATATAATAATATATTTATGATATATTTATGTTACTGCTGAGATATCATATATTACTCCTTCAGATATAAATTAAATACTAATATACATACTAAGATTTAAACATATCTATACTTTCCTAAGAGGAAATATGAGTATATTTTTCATAATGTTCTATCATTTCCTCTAGGAGGGAAAATGGTGAAATTCCGCTAGAAAAGATAAAAAAGGCGCATGTCCCAGCCATGACCTTGCTTCGTTATATTTGAGTTGCCATGAATTATAAGCCCCTAAGTTTACCCAGAGAAATTGTGTTTTCCGCCAGTGAGGCTCTCGAATATATAAGGTACATCTATCACAAAGGTATCATCACGACATCCCCCTACATGCCGGCAAAGGCATCCCTGGTTAAAAATCCCCAACCCGTGATATGAATCATCAAACAAATGGCTTCCTCTCGCTAAGAAATCTGAATCTCTCTCTAAAAAAAGACAAGACCGCAGGCCTACTAACAACGAGAGCATAAATATGAGACAACCAAGAATACAACCTTTGAATTTTCTGATAAATCAAAGACCGTTGACACAACGTCTATAATCGAGCACATATAAAATTTTCCCAAAAGAATTGCTCTGAGATAACCGTTGCCCGTTACTAGTGTACAATGTTTTCTTACTCGTCTGCTCCGTGCCTCTTGCTATAGACTGTGACTAAGAGACCACAATCCCTGTAAAGAACTTGCGTGCATCAATATAGACACTAACAGTTTTAGACTTAATTCTTGACAGACTAAAGGCAGAAAAAGAACAAAACTCGAATGGATTCGTGGTCTGAGACAAGGGTCAATAGCAGGTCAATATCTTGCCACATGTCTATATTTTTTTAAGCGTTACATTAAGTCGCACTATCTCCATATTTCTCCTCATTATGCTCGAAAATTTCTCCTTATATGTCGTATATGTCAAATTTCTTCACCAAGATGTATTATAATTGTAAGAGCTGTGGAAGCCCTAGTTCCAATAAACCAGATGGGAGACCTAAATCCTCACTTCCCTTGTAGTAATCTGAGAAATATGGGCTAACTTGAATATCCCAATTTGAAACCAATAATGGAAGCATGAATGTTTACAATCTTCCCTGCAGCCACCTTTACACTTAGCATATGAACTAAAGGTCGAGTAGTTTATCAGTTGTTTTTGCATAGATGTCAAAGTATTTATACGACATTTGTCTTAGTCCTGCTCGCTAGTTCCGCCACGTTATGCACACGCACGTGATACCATGAAGCAAAGCGAAGAGCTTTAATTATATGTTCCTCATGGTGCTTACCGTCTCTCACATAAGCTCAAGGCTCATTGGGCACACGATGCTCCGGTGATCAGATTGCCTCTATTACTTGGATGTAATTGGGGCCTATTTGAGAAATGTGCAGTATACTCTAGTAGCGGTGAGGCATAACCTCTGACAGTAAAATTCATTCGACCTGAACAAATAAAGGTATTCAGTATAACTTCTCTCCTCTCTTCTNTGTGCACCCGTGTCGTGCAACGCCGCGGAGGTCAGAAGAGGGTATCGGATTCCCCTGGAACTGGAGTTCTCCTGGAATTGGAGTTTCAGACGGTTCTTAGCCGCCATGTGGGTGCTGGGGATCGAACCGGCGTCCTCTGTAAGAGCGGTCGGCGCTCTTAACCGCTAGGCTATCTCTCCAGCCCCTATTTTTCAAGAAATTTCACACCTTCTACTTATCCTTTTATTAATGGTTTGTAGGTTAAAATCACTGTGGCAGCAGACATATTCTTTTTTTGAATTGATGTTTTGTGTATTTCATGTATCATTTCTCAATTCAGTTCAGGCATATTCCCATTTCCCTTCCCCCCACCCCACCCCACCCCAGACCATGCAGTCTGCCATAACTGTCCTGTATCTTTTTCTCATTCTTTTTTTTTTTATGCTTAGGAATTCACATCTTCCTTCATTAATTTTATATCACTCTAAAATACTGATATATATTCTTCACACATATACAGTAATTACAGAGTCTGAGACTAATTGGTGGGTGGATTCTAGAGCCCGTTGAGAGATTCACATTATACCAACATAGTTGCTTTCAGATAAACAACAATATAACAATAATGTCATTCAGCTTGCCTTTCGTCTGGGGGATTTGATGCTAGCATCCACAAATGAAGGAAACCATTCTCCATTTGTCTTTCTGGGACTGTGTTTCTTCACTCAGCATAATGGCTTCGAGCTCCATCCATTTACCTGCAAAGTTCATAATGCCATATTTCTTTACTGCTGAATAGTACTCCACTGTGTAGATGTACCACATTTTTGTCATCCACTCATCAGTTGAGGGGCATTTGGGTTGGTTCTAGGTCTTTGTTATTGTAAAGAGAGCTGAAATAAACATGGAGATATATTCTAGTACATTTTTTGACATTTGTTGAGACTTAATATTCTGAAGAGAATAGTTAGAACTCTTCACCTTTAAAAATGCACATTTTCTCTTTGTTTTCTTTTCTGTTCTCTTAAGTTTCCTAGGATTAGGAAACTTTTCAGAGCATTGTTGGTTTTAATTTTCATGATTTTTTTTGTGAACTTAAAGTTATTCAAAGTGTACTGTGAATGTGGTTATTCCTATTTTGTTATTTGTTCAATCAATTATTGACTTATTGAAAAAATGTTATTGAATGCATATAAATTTAAAGTAATTATATAATACTAGTGTATTGGCTGTTCTATCCTATTAGAAATATACATTTTGTTTTATTACTAAAACAAACAAGAGATTTCTTACTAAAACAAACAAGAGATTTCTTGCATAAATTTATTCAGTCAGTATAAATATTAAATATTCTATCCTTTTATTCTTAACTTCAGTCTCCATATCATATGATTTAATAAAACCTCATTGAAACCTAATTTCTTGTTGGCAAAAAAATATTCACATGACATTTTTCTTCTATGTTTTCAAGGAAATAACATCTTCAGATAGCATAAGATTTAAAATTTTTACAAAATCCCAAATTTCTGTGATTTACTTCTGTAATCAATACATTTATAGTTCCCATCAGCTATAAAATGTAAAACAAAATAATGAAAAAATATAACAATATAATAAAGTACATCATCTCATTTTTTACCTTAGAATTTACTAGTTTTCAAAATAATCAAAAGTGTGAAATCATCATTCTTCCTAGATGCCGAAAGATTGTCTTCCCCTGAAAATAATCTTTCTGTTCATTACTAGTCAATATGACTTCTCCAAACCTCAGCCTCTGGCAAACACATTTATGTTTTGTGTGGCATATGTTCTTCCTTTTCCTTAGATATATACCTGAGGCTAGAATGTTTGCTGCATTTGATGACTACATGTGTAACATTGTAATGAATTATCTTTTTTGTGTGAAAAAGCTATAGTGTGTTGCAATTTTAGGCACAGCATGTAGTGATTCAATTTCATTTCTTTTTAAAACAGCTATAGTGTATTGCAATTTTAGGCACAACATGTATTGATTCAAATTCTACAAGCCTTTCCTACTTGTTTATTTCTTATCTTTTGGAAATTTTAGGTCTCATAATTGATATGAACAGCTGATACTGACCTCCAAGCACAACATTCTTAATGCATAAACTATTTTTGTTGTATCTATACTTTAAATCAGCATTTCAATATGATCTTTATTTCATCTGTTTTTCTTTTTAAAAATTTTTTAAATTTATTATATATATATATNTTTAATATATATATATATATATATATATATATATATAATCAAATCTAGACCCACGTCCCCCATCCTATCCCCCCAATCCACCAGAGCTCGTGCATTCTGCCAAACATGCTTTTCAGCTCTTTCTCAGTTTTTCTCAATATTCTCCATGTGGAAGTTGACTGTTTTGAGTAGAAGTTTACTGTTTCATTCAGTTCTTCGATGCAGTCCTTTCTGTTGTTGTTGTTGTTGTTGTTGTTGTTGTTTCCAATATGAATCACTCCCAACTGCTTGGACAAAAGCTCAATGGGCTGTGCACAAGAAATACTTACAACTAGGTAGTTGGCACTAGCATCCACAGATGAAGGATGCCATTCTTCATTTGTTTTTCTGGGACTGTGTTACTTCACTCAGCATGATGTCCTCTAGCTCCAGCCATTTTCCTGCAAAGTTCATGATGTCATCTTTCTTTACAGCTGCATAGAACTCCATTGTGTAGATGTAAAACAGTTTCTCTAACCACTCATCAGTTGAGGGGCATTTGGGTTGGTTCCAGCTCCTTGATATTGTGAAGAGAGGTGAAATAAACATGACGTGTATCTCTGTGGTGGGGTGAGTCTTGAGGGTACATGCCTAGAAGTGTTATGGCTGGGTCAGATGTCAAGTTCGTTCCAAGTCTTCCAAGTGTTCTCCACACTGCTTTCCATAGTGGCTGTACGAGTTGACATTCCCACCAGCAGTTGATGAGTGTTCCCCTTTCCCTACAACCTCTCCAGCACTTGGTATCATTTGTTTTTTTGATCCTAGTCAGTCTTATTTGAATAAGATGATATCTTAACGTGGTTTTGATTTGCATATCCTTAATGATTATTGATGTTGAACACTTCTTAAGGTGTTTCTCAGCCATCTCTAATTCCTCACTTGTGAAGTCTCTGTTCAGCTCTTTGCTCCACCTATAGAGTGGGTCATTTGTTTTCTTTCTTCTTTGTTTTTTGAGTAGTTTATATATTCTGGAAATCAATGCTTTGTCAGATGTTTCTGCAGAGGTTTCCTCCCACTCTGTGGGATTTCTTTTCACTTCCTTGATTGTTTCTTTTGATGTACAGAAGCTTTTGAGTTTAATGGGGTCCCATTTGTCAATTGTCGACCTTAATTCTTGTGCAGCTGCTATCTGATTTAGGAAGTCTTTTCCTACGCCTATGTCTTGTAGTCTGCTGCCAACTTTTTTCTTCTACTGCCTTCAGAGTTTGGGGTTTCACGTTGAGGTCATTGATCCATCTGGAGTTGACTTTTGTACAGGGGAGAGGTGTTGGGCCTGATATGTTCTGAGCCATGGGGCCCACAAGTAATCTCTTGTGCCTGCCCTAAATTTCGGCGACTTGTCTGTAACTTTCAAAAGTAAGTCGATTCTGCATAGCAATGACTCAGCATAGCTCGACCTGAGAAAATGGCTTTGCCTGGGCATTCTGAGAAGACCGGTCAAATAATTCGGCTGATGGTTGCCTAGACACAGCTGAGAATCCTGGTTACCATTGGCCCAGGATCCCTGTCACTTTCACTTCTTGATGATGTTTATTGATTTTCATATGTTGAAATATCCCTGCATCTCTGTTATGAATCCAACTTGGTCATGATGGATGATCTTCTTGATATGGGTCTGTATACGATTTGCCAGTATCCTGTTTAGAATTTTGGCCTCTGTGATCATTAGGGAGATGGGTCTATAATTCTCCTTTTTAGTTGTATCTTTGCCTGGTTTTGGTAATAGAGTGATGCTCGTTCAATAGAAGGAATTTGGGAGAATTCTCTCTGTTTGTGTCCTTCTAAACAATTTCAGTAATAATGGTTGTAGGGCCTTTTGAAATGTTTTATAGAATTATAAAACCAGTATGTGGTCGATTTTGGAGAATTTTCTGTGGGTTCTGAGTAGAAAGTGTATTCTCTGGTATTAGGATGGAATATTTGGTAGAGGTCTATGAGGTCCATTTGGTGTATTATATCGTCCAGTTCAGATGTCTCTCTGTTTATTCTTTGTCCTGTTGACCTGTCCAAAGGACTCAGTGGGGTATTGAAGTCCCCTACTATGAGTGTACTGGGGTTAGTGTGTGACTTGTGGTCCTGCAGAATTGCCTTTATAAAGTTTGGTGCACCAGAGTTTGGTGGATATATATTCTTTTTTTTCTTTTTGGTGTATATATATTCATAATTGTGAAATCTTGGTGAATTGTTCCTTTGATAAAAATGTAATGGCCTTCTTTGTCTCGTCTGATTTCATTTATTTTGAAGTCTATTTTGTCTGATATTAAAATAGCAACACCTGCTTTCTTTTTGGTAGCATTTGCTTGGAATATTTTTTTCCATCCTTTCACTTTAAGGTGGTTCCTGTCCTTGAAAGTAAGATGTGTTTCTTGTAGACAGAATATCGATGGATTCTATTTCCTAATGCAATCTCCCAGTCTATGTCTTTTTATTGGGGAATTTAGTCCATTAATATTTAAGGTTATGACTGATAGGTTTGTGTTGCTTCCTTTTGCCTTATTATCCATTTGCAGTTTTGGTTTAGTTTTCTACTTCTGCAGTTATGCTTTTATTGATTTCTCTTTCTAGGTGCCTGGGGATGGTTGCTCCTTTCTTCTGTCCTTTGAATTCCTTCAAGTATTCTCTGAGGGGTTGGTTTTCCGGACATGTATTCTTTCGTCTTGTTTATATCATGGAAGGTTTTTCTTTCTCCTTCAACTATAATCAACATTTTTGCTGGGTATAGTAACCTGGGTTGGCATCTATTGTCCTTTAACACTGGGAATGCTTTGCTCCACGTTCTTCTTGCTGTCATAGTTTGCATTGAGAAATCAGTTGTAATTCTGATAAGTTTCCCCTTATAGGTCACTTGTTGTTTTTCTCTTGTGGCTTTAAGGATTTTTGTCTTTGTTTTGAGTGTCTAGCATTTTAACTATGATGTGGCATGGAGAGTTTCTTTTCTGATCTTGTCTGTTTGGAGTTCTATGTGCTTCTTTTATTTGTATTGGTTTGTCTTTTTTTAGTTTGGGGAAGTTTTCATCTATTATTATGTTGAAGATCTGATCAATACCATTCTCTTGGGGTTCTTCTCCTTCCTGTATTCCTATGATTTGGAGTTTTGATCTTTTCATAGTGTCCCACAGTTCCTGGTTGTTCCACTTTTATGTATTTTTTAATTTTTCATAATCTTTACTTGACGTTTTTAGTTGTTTTGTGTTATCTTCCAGGTCTAATATTCTTTGTTCTGCTTCCTCCATTCTGCTTCTGAGGCTTTTTCCATTCCTTTCCTCTTGATTGGATGAGCGTTTGATTTATTTTTTCTTTTCCTCTTCTGATTTCTTTAGTATTTATACTTCCTTTTGGAGCTTCTCAATCCCTTCCTGTAGCTCTTTGCTTCGCTGGTTGGGTTTCCTTATCTTTTTCAGCATGGGATCTTTTCTGTTTTTCTACTTCCTTCCAGAGTTTGTCATTCTCTCTCTCTAAGTCCTTCTTGAGTTCTTCATTCTCTTTTCTTAATTCTTTGATTTGCTCTTTATAATCTTGTAGTTCTTTAAGTATGTTCCCAATTGTGTTTCCTATATCTGTGTCCTGGGCCATCCCCAGGGGGATCCCATTGTAGGAATCTTCCATAGGGGTGGTGGAGCTTGGTGGGGGATTGTCCTGCCCCTTTCCTGTGTTTTCTCTTCTTCGTGTTCCTGGCATATGGGCTTCTCCTTGCCTGTATTCCAATGTGACTCGCAAATGCCTCTTCACTGTGTTGAAGACTTGCTTTGCTTGCCTCCTTCAGAAGGCTTTGTAATCCCAGTAGGTGGAGGGGTGCTCTTTAGCCCACATCCTGGTACCTGTGCTTCAGCTGTTCTTGGGAGATCTCAGATCTCAAGACTCACACAACCCTCCCTTTTATACCAACTGGGAGGATAACTCCACCCTCACAGTCACAAAATCCAACTAAGCCAAAAACAACTGGATTAACTAGATTAAGTCAAACAACATTCAGCCTTGCTAAAGCACCCAGCTCCTACCTACCTTCCTGCATTTCAGCTGGTCTTGGGAGATCTCCTATTTATTATTTTTATGTGTACATGCCAATATAAATATTTTATGTAAAAAATATTTAATGTGTTTATGAGTATACTGTTTGCATGTAGATTGGTGCACCCGTGTCATGCAATGCTGCGGGAGTCAGAAGAGGGTGTCAGATTCCCCTGGAACTGGAGTTAAACTAGGTTCTTAGCCTCCATGTGGGTGCTGGGAATCGAACCCGGGTCGTCTGCAAGAGGAGTCAGTGCTCTTAACCATTGAGCCATCTCTCCAGTCCCTCCTCTGATTCTCTTATTGCTTTATAGCTCTATAAATCCTAGAAGTCTTATTATGCATTTTTTTATTAAATTTAAAATATTTTCTAAAATTTCCTTCTTTTTTTAACATATTGAATATTTAATAGTGTCTAATATTTATATTTGTGTTCAAGACTTCTTTTTCTTAATTCAATGCTTTTTGTTTGGGTGAGAGATTATATTACATGTTACAAACTGAATCATATTAATTTAGGCTGTTATCATCTAACTATATATCATACTAGAAAATATATTGAGAAAAATGTTTATACTAGTTAATTATGTAGCTTGATCTATGTAGCTTATTTGTTTTCAAGTCTTCTATTTCTGTGTTTATGTTCTGAAGAATTGAACTATCTGGACTCAGAAAAGGACATGTGTCAACTACTACTGCATGATTGAATAATTCTTTAGATGTTATCTTTTGCTGTTTCATGTAGTCATATGAGCTGATATTAGATTCATGATTACAACTATGTACTCTGCACTGTTGTCATTTTTCTTGTAAAATATTCACAGTTTTCTGTATAACAGTGTTAATCTTGAATTAAGCTATTTTCTGAGCTCAGACATTCGCTACTGTCTCCCTGTTGACATCTACATGATATATATTTGTGTTTCATGTCCTAAGTTTTATTTATTCTTTTTGTCTCCATTCCTTGTTACAGAATTTAAGATATATAATGTATTTTCATCAAATCTAGCCTCCATTACGTCCTCTTAATATTAATCTCTTATTGTACACCCTGCGTTTGCATTCTGACTAGGTATGTTATTTTAAAGCCTATTAAGTACACTTGATTTTTTCTTTTCTATTTATTTCT
Organism: Rhizomys pruinosus; assembly: GCA_009823505.1. Lineage (NCBI taxonomy): Eukaryota > Metazoa > Chordata > Mammalia > Rodentia > Spalacidae > Rhizomys > Rhizomys pruinosus. Next base: position 594,018 of record VZQC01000855.1, on the reverse strand, counting down.
ATTTTATGTGTATCAGGACTGTTATGCCTCTATGTATGTAAATTCACCCACTTTGTTCCATGACTCCAGAGTAGAGAAGTGGGCATAAAATCCCCTGGAACTGTAGTTTTAGATTGTTGTTAGACACTATGTGGCTGCTGGAAGTTGGACCCTGGTCTGCAAGAGCAGCTAGTGCTCTTAACTGGTGAGCCATTTCTCTTGACCCCCATTTGTGCTCTCTTTAAGTGCACACGTTCAGGACCACCTATTGAAGGATGGTGGCCTCATATGTCTCACATTTCTGAAGTAGGCTGACTATCCCTTCCCAGCATTTATTTTGTTTTAATATTTCTTCACCTAGAGTGGGAGCTTTGTATTATCCTTCACTCTCCATGTTGGGGTTTGCTCTGATATCGGCTTGCATAGGTCTTGGGTTTAGTGTCACCATCCACTATATGTTCAATTGGATGTTGTGTCTGGAAAACACTATTTTCTTTTGCTTCTAGCATTTAAAATCCTTCCATTCTTTCTTCCACAAAAATCACTGATCCTTGAAAGGGAGAGTGTAATATACCTGTCCCATTTAGTACTGGCACACTGGAGTCACATATGAACCACAAAGTGAACAGCTGTGAGTAGGCATATTAATCACTTCCTGCCAAAAGAATCTTTTCCAGTGAGGATTAAAGAAGAACTAATGCCTGGTTACGACAAGTTCATTTGAGTTAGTTTAAGACAATGTACATTTAGAATAAAAGCAGTAGATTCTCCCCTAACTCCTATGACATCTCTAGCCATAGGTTCTTGGCCCCAATTTCTGAAGATTCAATCTAACATACAGATATGAGATAAAAGCTGGGATTTAGTTCTTGTGGATTTGGTTTATCTCCTTCAGAGTGATTAATTAGGATGCATCCATTTCTTGCAATTTTCATAATTTCCCATTTACTTGAAATCTGATTATATTGGATAGATGCAGCACATTTTCATTATCCATTTATCAATGATGGACATATAAGTTGTTTTCACTCCTTGGCTATTGTGAACAGAGCAGTAGTGAAAAATTAGTATGGATTTGCAAAAGCTATTTCAACAGCAGTACATAAAATTTTAATATGATGCAAGAGAGGGAGTAGTAAGAAAACCCTGGTTATTGAGTCTTATACAAGCACATGAATGCATAGAAAGAGAGAGAGAGAGAGAGAGAGAGAGAGAGAGAGAGAGAGAGAGAAAGAAAGAACAAAGAATTCAGGCTTGAAATTGAACAGCTTAGACTTGATTTAAAATTTGTGAATACCATTACTATTCTTAATGAACTGAACTGAGGGGAAAAACACACAATAGCAAACCTAGCGGAATTTTAATTTCATGGTGAAGATTCATTACAAGCTAAATAACTCCTTCACCAGAACAAGGAATCTTAGCTACTTTCCTTAACTTTGCTTTTCCCATCTTCTAAATTTCTAGAGTATGAAGTTATTCATTGAAGTTTGCACTTCTCTTATATGTCAATTTAGCTTGAGCATGTTCTGAATTTCCCCTCCCTTTTAAAATTTATGTTTTTCAAAAACTATGATTGATGATGTCAGATCAATTTCTTTCAAGTAAAACAATTAATTAAAACATGAATATTAAGGAAATAATTGCAATGAAATATCTAAACAATATATATTCAGTAACATTTAGCTTTTCTTTGGAGAAGAGAAGCAGAACTATGGATTGAGTATCAGTCTTTTTGTTGTTGTTGTTTTGAGACAGGATCTCCCTGTAACCCCATCTGGCCTGGACCTCAGGCTGGCCTTGAACTCAGAAAGCAGCACGCCTCTGCCTCCCTAGGGCTGGGATTAAAGGCGTGTGCCACCATGTCAGGTTGAGTTTCAGTCTTTGACCCTCTGAGAAAATCTCCACTGAAGAGAAAGCAAGTTTCAGTTTATGCTTCTGGGAGTAAATCTGGAAATCTGGTGGTCTGTTGTCCTTCCTTGCTCACTAACAAAAGAGACTCCTATGGATAATGGACTGTGTTGATTTCACCTCAGTATAGTGCCTGACAATGCATGAAGATATTGTTACTTCTTCAATTCATTAATACTGAGTTTGCTTTTGGCTTAGATTAATTAATCCAGGGGTGTGTGTTAACATCAGACCGAACCATGACTCTGAATAGTGACATAGAAATGGTAAACCTTAGGTTAGAGACAAAGGAGAGAGCATGAGTAAAAACCCAAGAAGCCTAAAAATGTCTACAATGGGATCTAGGCATTAACAAGTATTAAAACTCATTGCCTGGGAGACTTAATACCAAAGCCAGGAATGAAGCACAGAACTTAAGAGTCATGATCCAGAGAAAGACCACATTGTTAGGTAGCACTGATAGAGCACCAACAGGGCAGAGGGCTTGGCTTGGCCATGGGTTTCTACTTTGTAGAGTAAGTTTTGACATTGTTGTGATAGGGATTTTCCACATAACTGGATCAACTCATGCAACAAATGGGCAACAATATTTGATAATAACAACAGTATNATATCTTATGAAAATGAAGTATGAAAAGGACATACATGAAAACTGATGAAATCACTGCATCACAGCCTCCTTTTCACTGTTCTTTCAAGTTCCAGTCAACTAATGCTATGTGTTTCTCTGTAGTAAACTTCTCTCGCTATGAATAGGTACAGCACAGTCCTGCTGAGGGAAGGGAGCAATGGCTGCCTGCAGTCACTGCTGGGGAACTGACCCCTCAACCCAGAGTGAAAAGGACATACATAAAAACTGATGAAATCACTGCAGCATAGCCTCCTTTTCTGGGTTCTTTCAAGTTCAGTTGGCCACTTTCATAACCCGACCTGAGAGAAACTTCCAACCCATGGCCCTTAGCCTGCCTTCCTGCCTGGCCAAAAACTGCTGGTCTCTAGGCAGGAATTTCAGGCTGATGGCTGATGGATGATCTTCAGCCTACACCCACTCACAATCCACTCCACAGTTTGGTGACCTTATTAGTCTCCGTCCAACCCCAGGCTTGCTTAACTTGTCAGCTATCTAATAGATCCACTAGCCACAGACACTTGAAAATCAGGCCAGCCGGGAGTCACTTTTATAATCAAAATGACATCATCTCTCAGATACAATCACTAGCCTCTCCTAGTGTCATGTGCCTGGGCCAGGAGTTGCTCCCTCTTGGGGTGGGGTTAAAGGAATCCAATGACTTCCACATTGTGCTCTGAGGGATGTTAGCTGAGAACTAGACCCTAATTCAAACTGAAACTTCCCACATTTCTCTAACTTTCTATATGCTCATGTTATATAATTGTTGATTGATTTTTATACATTTTAGTTCCATGATGACTTACAATGTGTATATACTATTATATAATGTGTTATTTTTCAGTTAAGTAAAAAATAGTATAAATAATTCCTTACAGATAAAATATTCACACCTTAATCTAATGATAATTTCAAATGTATCAGACATCCTCCTTCAGCAAAGATAATCAATTCTTTTGGCCTCTTAAATAATTGATTTTTTTTATAATATAGCTATCTTTATATTCTTTGCATTTTTACCTTTTTCAATTCTTTGACCAATTGTCAAGGTTTTCATACAGTCCATTTTGGTCACACCTCCCCAGCTCCCTTCTCATCCCAGATCCACCCCCCCCCTTTATTCCCTCCAGCCTTCCAGTGGATATTATTTTTTTTCATCCATTGACTGGAGTTTGGGATCCCAGATCCCAGCCTTGGAGCATTGTGGCCCTAACGGGGACCACACCCTTACTCATTCTCCCTCAGCAGCTGTTATACGTCAATAGTATTTCTGGGGCGGAAACAGATTTGTACTTTTCTGGTTCTTCTTTCTCAAAAACTTTCTTGTCCCACTGTTTAATTTTTTTTAGCACTACAGGTCTAGCTTCTAAACTCAATTCCTCCCTTCTCATTTAGCCTTAATTCATTAAGAATTTCATCCAGTTTCATTGCTATAAATACTGCCTTTATGCTGACACCTCTCATTTTTATGAAAGAGATTAGAATTTTATTAACTCCAGGGTATATAATCAAATTACTTCTCTATGTCTTTTCTGATACCTCTAAGAGGAATTAGCAACTGAATTGTTCTATCTGAGTGGCTTCCAAACTTTCTGCATATGAACTCTTTCAGATATTAGTTGATTACCGTTTCACCCATAATTTTTTAGTAATTATGGTCAAACATCTAAATTTGAGCTATATGACTTTCTCAACTTAAAAAAAATGTTTATTATTTTTAATTTTATGCATTTGCATGTATTGTCTGCATGTATATAAGGACAATTGTGTTTTGCATTACCTGTGGAGGTCAGAAGGGGTGTCCAATTCCCTGGAACTGGAGTTAGGTTTGGTTGTTAGCTGCTAAGTGGTTATCACACTCAGATCCTCTGCAAGAACAGCCAGTACACTTCATCTCCCCAGCCCTGTCTTTCTCAACTTTTAATCCATATCAGATCCTTTATAAAAAATTCCTTTGCTCTGCTTTCAGAACAAATCCATGGTTGGAACATATCTTCTCAGTCTGACTACCATCTTGAACTGGGTGTTTTTCATCAATATTTTTCTTCTACACTTTACTTTCACTTTTCTGCCCTTCTTTTCTTAGTTTTTTTTAATTAATTTTATTTATTTCTGTATGTGTATGAATGTACTGTTTGCATGCAAGTTTGTGCACCTGTGTCGTGCAATGCCGCGGAGGTCAGAAGAGGAGCTGGAGTTCTCCTGGAATTGGAGTTTCAGATGGTTCTCAGCCGCCATGTGGGTGCTGGGGATCAAACCCGGGTCCTCTGCAAAAGTGGTCGGCACTCCCAACCGCTAGGCCATCTCTCTTGAAAGTTCCAGTTGACAATGATACAATTCCAGTGGAAGTTTTCTGTCCCATTTTATGCGGCTCCCTGCTGTGATCCCATATCCAGTGTCTTTTTCTTTCCTCACCTTCTCCCCATGCTCCGCTGATCACATGAGACTTCTGTTTTGGAGCTATGCTAGTAGATGAGGTGTTCTTCATACTCTGTGATTATTTTATCCTAAGATATCATCTCACTGTTGTATTTTAGGAATCTGCTACAGAACTGTTTTCTTTTTGTCGGGGGTTGTCTTTTTGAGAAAGGGTCTCCCTTTAGTCCCAGCTGGCCTGGAACTAGCTCTGTAGAACAGGGTGGCCTTGAACCCACAGAGATTCACCTGCCTCTGCCTCCCGAGTTCTGGGTTAAAAGGTGTACGCCACCACACCCGGCCAGAACTGTTTTCTTAATGTATCTCATCTGACGCCTGAATTAGGCTATTACTGGTACAATAGCATATTCCCCAATACTTGCTCACTTAAAATATCTGAATACATTTTCTAATAACTTTCATGGCCCATAAGTGCCAACGATTTCCTTCTGGGATGAAACTGAGGAGTAATAAGACCTCCACCATTTTTGGAGGGGGGGGTGGTATGTAAAGAGAAATCCATTTCCTTATCTTGTCTGCTACTAAGCACCTCTTTCTCTTTGGTTCTGGGCTGTATCCTCAATCATTTCAAACCAGGACTAAATTGCCTCACTTCTACCCCTCATCCAGTACAATAAATTATTTTCCTTTAGGGACTAATATAATCAAATTATTCTTCCAAGAAAAAGCATAAGTGTATTATAATTCCAGGGCCTTACCGTTAATGTACTTGGAGTACTCATTCCTGGATAAAACTTTGAGTCTGTATTTATGTGTCCCAAAGCCTGTGGATATCACAGTGTTTCTATAACATTCAAACAGCTTCTGGTAATCTTTTTTTGTTGTTGTTATTTTTCAAGAAGGGGTCTCCCCGTACCCCCACCTGGGTAATCATTTTGTATATATTTTCTCTCTCATTCGCTCTTTCTCTCTTTCCCCTTCCCTACCTCGTTCTCTCTCCTTATTAACTTATATCACTGTTACTTCTTTAAAAATGCATTTTTATTGAATTTTCATGTATTCTATACAATACATCTTAAATTTAGGCCTCCCTCCAGCAAACACACCCCTTTTAGGTTCCCCCATTGTCAGATTTCATGCATTGTCATGTATTTTATTGTTTGGAACCCGGATGCGCTTCAGTGTAAATTCATCCACTGGAGTCTAGTAAGCTTATTTAGAGTCAATCCCTTAAATGTCTACTCTTCTTTACCGAGCAGTAATCAGTCACCAATAGTTCCTCAGCTTAGAATGGGGCCTGGTGCCAATTTCCCCAATTATTTGCTAGATTTTTGTCTTACCGAGTCAGCATGGATATGGGCCTGCTGTGAGCATTGCTGTAAGTTCCTATGAGCAAGTCTCCAGTGGCCTGAAAGCCTCTGTTTCCCTTTGTTCATTCACGAATCATGGATCTAACAGTCTCTCCCAACCTCACAATTGTCCCTGAGCCAAGTGTGATTGAGGTTTAAGAGTCCTAAGAAGGGACATCCACACTACAGTCTCTTATTCTTAGCCAGTTGTGCCCTTCTGTGTACATCACAATCTTGTACATCAAAATCTTTTTCTCTAGCTTCTGAGAGTTGAGGAATGTGTTAGTTTTCTCTCTATGCCCATTATGCTAAGTTCTTTGAGTCTTAGGTGCCCCTGAAGACTACCTCTCATAATTCTAGAGGATACTATGTAAACTGCTAAAGGAGAAAACTAATAAATGGTCCAACATTAGCTTCAAATCTTAAAACTACAACAATGGCCAGCAAAACAAATTGTGTGTGACTTTTGTTTTCTTAATCTTTATTGACTTTTGTACATTTACCACGACATTTCTTAATCAAATTTAGGCCTGTTCCCCCCATCCATACCCCTCTCACCAGAGTTCATGCATTCTGCCATACATGTTAAGTCCCATCTTGTATCTTTTTCTCAGTCATTTTTTACTTTTTTGATACAGAAGTTCACAGTTTTTGATTTTTTACAGTATTCAATCAGGTCTGTTTTGTCATTATTGTTGCCTTTAATTTTGCATTACTCCAAAATATGCATATATATATATATATATATATATATATATATATATACTCTATACATATACCAAAATTACAAACTCTAAAAATAAACTCTAGGTTAATTCCAAAACAATTTGGGAGTGGAATTCTTCACCATTGACCCACCCAACAAAGGTACAACATCCAGAAATCACTTTTTTTTCTATGTTCAGGGGTTCACATTTTTTTCTTTTAATTTTAAATTACTCTAAAATATGAAAATATACCTTCCACAAATGTACATTAATTACCATGCCTGAAAGTAAGTGGTAAGTTAATTCTAGGACTTATTAAGATATTCACATTATAACATCACAGCTGCTTTCAGATAGAAAGAAATATAACAATAAGATTGCTCACCTTTTCTTTCAATTGGGGGATTTGGTACTAGCATCCACAAATGAGGGAAACTATTCCCCATTTTTTTGTGTGTGTGCATGGGGACACTGTGTTACTTCACTTAGAATGATGGCTGTGAGTTCCATCCATTTACCTGCAAATATCATGATGTCATCTTTCTTTACTGCTGCATAGAACTTCATCGTGTAGATGTACCACATTTTTGTTATCCAGTCCTCAGTTGAGGGGCATTTGGGTTGGTTCTAACTCTTCACTATTGTGAAAGAGATGCAATAAACATAGATGTGCATGTTTCTCTGCAGTAAGATGAGTCATGTGGGTATATATTCAGAAGTGGTATGCCTGGGTGAGCCTACCACAGGCTTCTTCATTCTGCTTTCCACAGCGCTTATACAAGTTTAGGTTCACACCAGCAGTGGATGATTGTTCCCCTTTCCCCACAACCTCTCCAGCATTTGGTGTCTTATTTTCTTGATCTTATCCAGGCTTATCAGAGTGAGATGATATCTTAGAGTGGTTTTAATTTGTATTTCCTCAATTATTGATGAACAAATTTTAAGATATTTCTCAGCCATCATTACTTCCTCATTGGTGAAGTCTCTGTTCAGCTCTTTACTCCATCTTTTGAGTGAGTCATTTGTTTTCTTTTTTTGTTTGTTTGTTTGTTTGTTTGTTTTGCTTTGTTTTTGAGTATTTTATATATTCTGGATATCAATGCTCTGTCTGATATATCAATGGTGAAGAATTCCTTCCACTCTGTGGGTTTTCTCTTCAACTCCTGGACTGGTTCTTTCACTGTACAAACGCTTTTGAGTTTGATGAGGTCCCATTTGTCAAATGTTGATCTTATTTCTTGTGCTGCTTCTCTCTGATTTAGAAAGTCTTTTCCTACACCTATGCCTTATAGGTTGTTGCCAACTTTTTCTTGTATCACCTTCAGGGTTTCGGGTTTCAGGTTGAGATCTTTGATCCACTTGGAGTTTATTTTTGTACAGGGTGAGAGGAAGGATTTTAATTTTGTTCTTCTAAAAATGATGCTCCAGATTTGCCAGCACCATTTGCTGAAGATGTTATCCTTCCTACATTGAAGATTTTGTTTTTGTTTTTGTTGCTGTTGTTGTTGTTGCTTTTTTTCTTTTTCTTGGTCTTTTTTTCAGACTGGGTCTCCCTGTAGCCCCAGCTGTCCTGGAACTAGTTCTGTAGACCAGTCTGGCCTTGGACTCACAAGGATCCACCTGCCTCTGCCTCCCAAGTGCTAGGATTAAAGGTGTGCACCACCACAGTGGGCAATGAGGGTTTTTTTGGCCCTTTATCAAATATCAGATGGCCAAAATTGTATGAGCTCAAGTTTGGATCTTCAGTTTTGTTCCATTGGTCAATGAGTATGTTTTTGTGTCAATACCAGGCTGTCTTTCTCCTTTAGCCCTGTAATAGAGCTTGAAGCCAGGTAAAGCAAACACCCCTCTATCGCACTTTTCACTCAGGGTTGCTTTAGATTTCCAGGGTCTTTTGTTTTTCCATAAGAATTTAAAGATTTTTTTTCAAAGTATTTGAAGAAGCTCATGGGGATTTTGATTGGGATTGTGTTGAATCTGTATATCAATTTAGGTAAAATGGACATTTTTAATATATTAATTTTTCCAACCCATGAGCATGGGAGACCTTTCCATATTTTGAAGATATTTTCAATCTTGTTCTTCCAGTGTTTAAATTTTTTGTTGTAGAGAGATTTTTGTGTCTTTGGTTAGGTTTGTCTACAGGTTTTTTTTTTTTTTTCTTTTTTGAGCGTCTTGTGAGTGGGAAGGCCCAGCTGGCACAGAGCTCATCCTGTTGACCAGTATGGCCTTAAACTCACAGAGATACACCTGCCTCTGCCTCCAAGTGCTAGGATTAAAGGCATGTGCCACCACACCTGGCAATTGTGAGTGGGAAGGCATTTTTTTATTCTCTTTTATTTCATTTTTTTAAACAATAAGTAATAAGTTGTGAGTACACGTACCCTTCATGTAAAACCAATTTGGAAGCAGTTGTGCCCATACCCACACAGTCCACGTGTCCAACCATCCAGCTGTAGGGGCTTGTATGTATATTCAAGTTGATCAAATAAGTGTCCAGTCTATATGGCTGTAGTTTCACCATTCACCCCAATCATAGCCCTTACATTCTACTATGCCCCCTCTTCTGCAGATTGTTCCCTAGGCTTAGAAAAGGGACACAACGGGGCTGGAGAGATAGCCTAGAGGTCAAGAGCACCGACTGCTCTTGCAGAGGACCCGGGTTCGATCCCCAGCACCCACATGGCAGCTGAGAACCGTCTGTAGCTCCAATTCCAGGAGAACTCCAGTTCCAGGGGAATCCGAGACCCTCTTCTGACCTCCGCGGCATTGCACGACACGGGTGCACAAACCTGCATGCAGACAGTACATTCATACACATACAAAAAATAAATAAAATTAAAAAAAAAAAGGGACACAGGTGGATGAGAGGCAAAACAGTCTACTTTCTCGGGAGCTGTTGTCTTGGACTCTGATCAGTTCTGGCTGTTTCCTTTCATGGGCTGACAGTTTGTCCAGGAATAACCTTTCAATCCTACTAATGAAGCACAAGCAATTAGATATATATGTATTTAAAGAGTACTAATTATTATGGTAGGTTACTTTGGTGTAGACACAGATAATTGGATGGTATGCTAATCCCTGAATTACGTTTTTTTTTTTTTCTGTAAAAGCCGTGAGTTATTCCTCCAAGGAGAGAGCTAATAGCCATGCTTACATAAGGTCTTCGACAGCAGGGCCTTATTGCCTCTCTTCTTGCAGGTATCCCAGTTTACAGGCAAGAAGCATTTACTGTTTTGGGGGGATCCCCTGGCCAACATCTCCTTGGCAGAATAATCCATTGCTGATATCAGAGCTCTCCTGTATTAATATATTTTGCTTAAATTCACAGCTTAAAGAGACTCTAGTATTATATTTGGTTCTGAATAGAGAATAATCCTTTTCACAGTTCCTATGTCTATTAGTCAATTAAAGAAAGCAGTTTTACCATTTTTATAAGAGATTACCTCTATAACAGTGGGCTCTAATTTACAGTTAGAGAATGATTTCATTACCGTCATATTTTTCTTGTTCTATGAAAAGGAAGTAAGAAAGTTTCTCATATTAAAACCTTGCAGCACCTAAAAGGTAAGGTTCATTAGGACTCATTATAAACAGTTGTTACAAATAGGATCCACAGAGATGTTTGATGACTGTAGCAGTCTGAGGCTTTTTTTTTTCCTTTTAATGTTCAGATGGGCCAACTTCTTTTCTGGTACTTCTTGGTACATCCTGCTCAATGCAAAGCTGTATCTTTTCTTTCTCAGCCATTAAGTTGGTGACGTTTTGACCTGTGGGAACATACAAATCTTTTCCCGGTAGTTAGTTTTAAGATTTAAATTGAAAATAATTTTTTGACAAAAATGTTTAATATATAACTGTATCCCCCCTTTTTTATTTTAGGTTTTTATTTTTTGACCCAAGAGTCTCAAAAAGGCAGTTGTAGTACATATACCTATAGGCAAGAATCAAGGTGTAAATTTCATTAAATTTACCCAAGCTGTTTTGGGTGACTGTATGTTGTTAATTTTGGAGGCAAACCTAATACCTTAAGTTAAATTATCCTACAGGTAAAAGAGAATGTTACAAAATGATACTGTATAACATAAAAAATTAAAGAGAACATTTGTATATGTTAATCCCAAAGTTATTGTTATACAGATTTTAAGTAGAACAAATGTGGACACCAACAATTTATATTTCCAATTAACTTAGATATATTACCGTTTTTGTTAAAATATTTAAACCAATGTTCTTTAATATAGACATTTTTACTTTTACTAAGTCCTAAAATACCATGTAATTTGTAGATAGAGTTTGGGCAAAATTGGATACTTGTTGAACTCACATCAATTAAATATACATTAATCTAATATAGTCCTGTATCCTTCTCCCAACCGTCCCACCCCTCCAGATTCACCATTTCAGTCAGTTTTCTGATGCAGCCTTTCTGTTGTTTTTCTTTCAATATGCATCCCTCTACACAAGAAATTTACCTGCAAAGTTCATGATGTTGTCTTTCTTTACTGCTGCATAGAACTCCATTGTGTACATGTACCACATTTTCTCTATCCACTCATCAGTTGAGGGGCATTTGGGTTGGTTCCAGCTTTTTGCTATTGTGAACAGAGCTGAAATAAATATAGCTGTGTGTGTATTTCTGAAGTAAAATGAGTCTTGTGGGTATATACCAAGGAGTGGTTTGACTGGGTCAAATGGCAAGCTCATTTTGAGTCTTCCAAGGGTTCTCTACACTGCTTTCCATAGTGGCTGTACAAGTTTGCATTCCCACCAGCAATAGATGAGTGTTCCCCTTTACCCATAACCTCTCCAGCACTTGGTATTATTTGTTTTCTTGATCCTGGCCAGTCTTATTGAAGTGAGATGATATCTTAGAGTGGTCTTAGTTTGCATTTCCCTAATTATTGATGACGTTGAACAGTTTTTAAGATGTTTCTCAGCCATCTCTAATTCCTCCTCTGTGAAGTCTCTATTCAGTTCTATGCTCCATCTTTTGAGTGATTAATTCCTTTCCTTTCGTATTTGTTTTTTGAAGAGTTTGTATACTCTGGAAATCAATGTTTTATCGGATGTATCTGCAGTGAAGGTTTCCTCCCACTCTGTGGGTTTTCTCTTTACGTCCTTTTTTGTTTCTTTTGATGTACAGAAGCTTTCGAGTTTAATGAGGTCCTATTTGTCGGTTGTTGATCTTATTTCTTGTGCAGCTGCTATCTGATTTAGGAAGTCTTTTCCTACGCCTATGTCTCGTAGTCTGCTGCCAAGTTTTTCTTCTATCACCTCCAGAGTTTTGGGTTTCATGTTGAGGTCTTTAATCCATCTGGAATTGACTTTTGTACAGGGCAAGAGGTAGGGGTTTAATTTCATTCTTCTACAGGTGGTGATGCAGTTTTGCCAACACCACTTGCTGAAGATGCTCTTTTTCCACCATTGTATCTTCTTGGCCCCCTTGTCAAACATGAGGTGGCTGAAATTGTATGTGCTCAGGTTTGGAACTTCAGTTTTATTCCATTGGTCAACTGGTCTCTTTTTGTGGCAGCACAAAGCTGTTTTTATGACTATGGCCCTATAGTATAGTTTGAAGTCAGGTATAGAGCTGCCTCCTATACTGCTGTTTTTGCTCAGGGTTGCTTTGACTATTCGGGGTCTTTTGCTTTTCCAAATGAAATTAAGGATTTTTTTCCTACCCTGTGAAGAAGCTCTTAGGGATTGCATTAAATCTGTACACGAGTTTGGGTAGAATGGACATTTTTACCATATTTATTTTCCCAATCCATGAGCATGTAGTTTGTCCATCTTTTGATGTCTTCTTCAATTTCCTTCTTCAGGGGTTTAAAATTTTTGTTGTAGAGATCCTTGCTGTCTTTGCTTAGGTTTGTTCCTAGGTATTTTATTGATTTTGAGGCTATTGTGAGTGGGAAGGTCTCCTTGTATTCCTTCTTCACTTGCTTGTTGCTGGTGTAAATAAAGGCTACTGATTTTTCTATATTTATTTTGTATCCTGCCACTTTACTGAAGCTCTTAATCAGTTCTAGGAGTTTTCTGGTGGAGTTCTTAGCATCCCTTAAGTAAACTATAATATCATCAGCAAAAGGGGTAGCTTGGCTTCCTCTTTTCCAATTTGAACTCCTTTAATTTCCTTTTCTTGCCTTATTACCCTAGCAAGGTTTTCAAGCACTATATTGAAAAGGACTGGTGACAGGGGACAGCCTTGCCCAGTTGCTACCTTTAAGGGGAATGCTTCAGTCCTTTCTCCATTTAGGATGATACTGGCTGTGGGTTTCCTGTATATGGCTTTAATTACATTGAGGAATGATCCCTCCAATCCAATTCCCTCTAGGACTTTAAGTGTGAAGGGATGCTGGATTTTGTCAAAGGCTTTTAACACATCAATTGAGATGATGTTGTGGTTTTTGTCTTTTAGTCCATTTATATGCTTGATGATATTTATTGATTTTCATATGATGAAACATGCCTGCATCTCTGATATGAATCCAACTTGGTCGTAATGGATGATCTTCTTGATGTGGGTCTGTATGCGATTGCCAGTATCCTGTTTAGAATTTTGGCATCTGTGTTCATTAGTGAGATGGGTCTATATTTCTCCTTTTTGGTTATATCTTTGCCTGGTTTTGGTAATAGCGTAATGGTGGCTTCATAGAAGGAATCTGGGAGAACTCTCTCTGTTTGTATCCTTCTAAACAACTTGAATAGTAATGGTTGTAAGTCTTTTTGAAATATTTTATAGAATTCTGCCGTGAAATAACCTGGGCCTGGACATTTTTTGGTTGGGAGGCTACTTATTACATCTTCAATTTCTTCATTTGTTATTGGTCTATTTAGGCTGTCGATCTCTTCTTGGTTGAGGTTTGGTGATTCCCAGGATTTCAGATATTCATCCATTTCTTCTAGGTTTTCAAACTGAGTACAGTATAGGTTTTTGAAGTATTCCCTTATGATTGTCTGGATGTTTTCATTGTCTGTTGTGATATTTCCCTTTTCATCACAGATTCTATTGATTTGGAATTGTTCCTTCTTTCTTTTGGTTAACTGAGCTATCTTGTTTATTCTCTCAAAGAACCAGCTTTTGGTTTCATTGATTTTTTGTATGGTTTTCTTTGTTTCTGTTTCATTGATTTCTGCTCTGATTTTTGTTATTTCTTCTTGTCTGCTCCATTTAGGGTTCGTTTGTTGTTGTCTCTCAAGTATTTTTAGCTGCAGTGTTAGATCACTTGTGCTCTTTCTGTTTTTTTAATGTAGTTGCTTAGAGCTATAACCTTCCCTCTTAAGACTGCTTTTAAATTAAACCATAGGTTTTGTTGTGTTGTATTGTCATTGTCATTCAGTTCCAGGAAAGTTTTTCTTTCTTTATTTCTTCCTTGATGCATTCATTATTCAAAAAAGTGTTATTTAGTCTCCATATATTCTTGTAAGTTGTAGGGCTTATCCTTGTGCTGATATTGAGTTTTATTTCACTGTGATCTGATAGAATGCATGAGAATATTTCAATCTTTTTGTATTTGTTGAGCTTTTTCCTATGTCCCAGCATATGGTCTATTTTGGAGAATGTTCTGTGGGATGCTGAGTAGAAGGTGTATTCTCTGGTGTTTGGGTGAAATATTCGATAGATGTCTCTGAGGTCCATTTGGTGTATTTTATCATTCAGTTCAGATGCCTCTCCGTTTATCTTTTGTCCTGTTGATATGTCTAAAGGACTTAGTGGGGTTTTGAAATCCCCTACTTTCTTTCTTTTGGTTAACTGGGCTAGAGTTCTGTCTCTCTTGATTATCCTTTCAAAGGACTGGCTTTTGGGTTCATTGATTTTTTTTTTTTTGTATTGTTTACTTCCTTTCTATTTCATTGATTTCTGCTCTATTTTTTGTTCTTGTCTCTCAAGTTTTTTTTTTTTTAGCTGTAGTGTTAGATCATTTATTTGTTCCCTCATTTTTGTCTTTTTATTTTTATTTATTTACTTTTTTAATGTGGGCACTTAGGGCCATAAATTTTCCTCTGAGGACTTCTTTTAAAGTATACCACAGGTTTCGTTGTGCTGTATTGTCTTTTTTTTTTTAATTCCATTGATACTTTTATTTCATTCTTTATTGTTTCCCTACCCATTAATTATTTAGGATTGTGTTGTTTAGTCTCCATGTATTCTTGTAGCTAGTCAGGCTTCTTCAGGTGTTGATATTCAGCTTTATTGCACTGTTGTCTGATAGAATGTATGAGATTATTTCAACCCTTTTATATTTCTTGAGGTATCTTTTGTGTCCCAGTATGTTGTCGATTTTGGAGAATGTTCATCAAGTGCTGAGTAGAAAGTATATTCTTTGGTGTTTAGGTGAAATATTCTGTAGATATCTGTGAGGTCCATATGTTTTATTGTATGGTTCAGTTCCAATGTCTCTCTGTTTATTTTTTGTCCAGTTGATCTATCCAAGGGGTTCAGTGGGGTATTGCAATCCCCCTCCATTAGTGTGTTGGCATTAATCTGTACACTGAGGACCCTCAGAATCGTGTTTATATAGTTCAGGTCACCTGAGTTTGGTGAATAAACATTTAGAATTTTGATGTCTTCCTAGATAATTGTTCCTTTGATAAGAATATAGTGGCCCTCTTTGTCTCTTCTGGTTGACTTTACCCTGATATTAGAATAGCAACTCCTGCTTGCTTTTAGGTAACATTTGCTCAGAATATTTTTTTCCATCCTTTCACTTTGAGTGGGTGGGTGTCTATACTTGAGAGTGAGATGGGTTTCTTGTAAGCAACATATAGATGAATTCTGTTTCATTATCCATTTCCCAGTGTATGTCTTTTGATTGAGCAGTTTCGCCCATTGATATTTAGGGGCATTTTTCAGAGATGTGTATTTCTTCCTTTCAACTTATCCTTGGTTTGCATTGTTAGCCTATGTTTGTGTTTACACTGTTATCCTTTTTATTAGTTTATCTTTTGTTGGTTGAGGATAATTGATCCTTTCCTCTGTTCTTTGGATTGCTTCAAGTATTTTCTGAAGTGTTGGATTTTTTTTTTTTGAAATGTATTCTTTCATCCTGTTTGTGTCTTGAAAGATTTTTCTTTCTCCTTCAACTATAATTGAAATTTTTGCTGGGTACAGTTTTCTGGTTTAGCATCTAAAGTCGTTTAGCACTGGGAATACTTTGGTCCACATTCTGGCTTTCATAGTTTGCACTGAGAAGTCATCTGTAATTCTGATGGGTTTCCCCTTGTATGTAATTTGTTGTTCTTCTCTTGTGGCTTTCAATATCTTGTCTTTGTTTTGAGAATCTAGTGTTTTAACTATGATATGGCATGGGGAGTTTCTTTTCTGGCTTTGCCTATTTGGTGTTCTGTGTGCTTCTTGTATTTGTATAGGTTTGTCTTTTTTCAGTTTGGGGAAATTTTCTCCTATATTCTGTTGAAGATCTTATCAATACCATTGTCTTGGGATTCTTCTCCTTCCTCTATCCCTATGATATGGAGATTTGGTCTTTTCATAGTATCCCACATTTCCTAGTTATTCCACTCTTGTTATTTTAAATGTTCCATAGTCTTCACCTGAGAATTTTAGATGTTCTGTGTTATCCTGTAGGTCTGATATTGTATTTTCTGTTTCATCCATTCTGCTTCTCAGGTTTTCTCCCATCCTTTCCTGTTGATTGGATGAATGTTCCATTTCCTTTTTTATTTCTTCCTGTGATTTCTTTAGTATTTCCATTTCCTTTTGGAGCTTGTCATTCTCTACTTGTAGCTTGCTTTGCTGGTATCCTTCTTTTTTCATTTCAGCCTGAGATCTTTCCAGTGTTTCTACTTCCTTCCAGAGTTTGTCTTTCTCTCCTCTGTCTAGGTCTTTTTGGACACTGTCTTTCTCTTCCTCTAGTTCTTTTTGGAGTCTGTGTTTCTCTTCCTCTAGTTCTTTTTGGAGTTTGTCATTCTCTCCCTCTAGTTCTTTCCAGTGTTTATCATTCTTTCCTTCTAAGTCCTTCCTGACTTTTTCATTTTCTCCCCTTAGTTCTATGATTTGTTCTATATTCTTTGATTTATATGAATATGCCTAAAATTGTCCTTCTGTGATCTGTTGGTTTCCTTCCAGGGAGATTTCATTGTAGGAAACTTCTGGTAGAGTTTAGTGTGGATTTAATGAGTTTTTCCCTTGTTGATTTTTCATTGTGTCCTTGGCATGTGGATTTGCTTTTGTTTGTGTTTTTGGATTCTGGTACCTCAACGTTGGCTGCACAGACTAGATTAACTAAAACCACATGTGCTACATAGTCAGCACCACAGCACCACCATTTTGAGCAGGGGTGGGAGTGGTTTGCTCCTTTAGCCTCTGTCTGGTACACTGTTGACCTGCTGTTCCCCTGTGACCCTGTGTAGATGCACCCATGCCTCAGTGCTCTCCAGAACCTGAGCTGGCTGGTTCTGGGGGCAGGTGTGGGTTTCCCAATGGTCAATGCAGTTCTTCCTTACCAGCAATGCACTGAGTTCAGGCAAACTCTCTCTGGAACCCAAGCTGGGAGATTCTGGGGGCTGTGTGTTACTTTTTAGCATGATACAGATAAGTTATGTTTTTCTGTATCCTATTCTCACCATAGGAATGATTGTACTTCTGGTCAGAAAGACATTTCCGTCGATATTGTACTCAAGTATTTAAAACCAAGGACATGGTGGTATTAAAAATATTAGATGGAAGAGCTAATCATGATTGTTCCATCAAACTGCTGACCTATATTTTACTGGCACATGAATGTTGAAAGGATGGATGCTATTCATGGTCCTTGCCTCTCCTAGAAAAATAGCTCACGTGAGCAGTTACTCTTCATTTGAATCTGTGAGTAAAGTAATAATTCACTTTTACTCTCACATATGGCCACTGAATTTGCATCTGTGTTTTCCAGGAATTTAAAAAAATGAGATTACTTATAAATATCAGCTGCCACAGACACCTCTGTCCACTGCACCCTGGTTAGGAATAGAAAGGGCCCTTATTTATAAGAGATGATAGGAAACTACATATCTAATAAACTCGGATCAATTCTAATTGAGGACTTTTTGAAATCTCCCAGTAATTACTAGGGAAGTCTTCACCTGGTGGCCTCATTCTTTGGTTCCCAATCACTTAGCACAACTGGATTAGCCATTACCAAAAATTGATGATGGAAATAACAATATGGCAGTTTCAAAGTCTAGAGATGTGCAGCTTCTCAGATGGCATATCAAAATCCCTAGTCTTTTATTTAGGGGAAATAATACTAAAATTAGTTTTGCTTATGGAACCTTTCCCCTCCTTTTCCCCATTTGTTACTTTACATCTCCAGAAATATATGTGAAACAGTTAATATTTAAATAATAATATATAACTCAAAATATTTTACTCTGATATTATAAACATTGTTATTATCATATAGCTTCTAAAGTTTTATTCTGTTTTACCTGATTTCATTATTTATGTTTTAATACTTCTTTTCATAAATCCTTATGATTTTATTTTAATAAAATTAAAAATTTTGATTATTGCATTTTTTCACAAGGAAACTCACATGGTGCCAGTTAACATATTATTTCTATAGTCAGGTGCAGTGGCACATGCTTTTATCCTGGAACTCTGGAGACAGAGGTAGGAGAATTTTTGTGACATCCAGGCCAGGCTCAGTTACAGGCCACCAGGGTCTACAGAGAAACTCTGCCTCAAAAACAAAACAAAAATAACAGCAAAGAAGTTGTTAGTATTAATTAGTTAATGTCAATTAGCTACTCTTACATGCTTATACATTAATAAAAGTAAAACAAAATTCATAGTTTAGATTATATAATACTTCCATTTACACAACTTCTTGTGATTTTTTTCTACACTTTTTTTCACATTGATTCACCTGTATTTTTATGAAAAACATATTAGAACAGACAACAGTAGAATTACTAATACTGTATTTATGCTTTCACTTCCATCTTTCACTGGACTATAATAAATATAAGCACCCCTTTACTAAAAAGAATGATGTATAGCGTAAACTGACACAGTTTGAACTCAGTGACCTATCCTTGCAATATAGTTTGAAGTCCTAACTTGAAGCAACTTTCAAAATTAATGACTCTGCCACCACCTCCTTAACCTTTTAAAATTATTCTTCCCCAAGGAATCATGTATTATCGTACTGAGTAACTGTGCACTGGAGTGAAAGCTATAAATTTTTAGGTCATGATCCTTATGAGGTCTAGGGTGCATAAATAGTTTCTGGAATGAATTCATGGGTGTCACATTAGCTTTGCAAGTGCCATGTGTTATTACTTAACGGTAAGAAAAATATACTTTTTTGAAGTCAATGCCAGAAAATTGTTCATGCCCTGGGTGGCTGCATTTCCCTTTTCCTTTCTTCACACCTCTTTCCCTGCTCTTTTCTCTTAAGTGTTACTGACAAGTATCACTTTATTTTGTGGTCAGATGCAGAGATATTTTTCTTTTCTTTAAGAAGACTGCTGTAATATCTGTCTGTCAGAATAACAACATAACACCCTTTGCAAAGTTTTACATTTTTAATTATTTTTTTTCCCAATCTCACAAGCTATTGTAATACATGGTATCAATCTTTTTTTTTTTTTTTTTTTGTATTTTTTCTTGATTTTTCTCTTTTCATAAGAAAACAGAAACAATACAAAATGGCCATAACAAAACAACACAATAAGACCCAAAAAGGGGGGGTGTCCCATTTCCTATTATGGTAAAATAAAGACTCAATCTGCATGGCTTGGTATGTAGTTTTTTATTTTTCTTCTCTCTTCCTTTTCTTTCTTCTTTTCCTGCTCTTTCAGGGCTACCAGAAGGATCTGTGTTTACTGGCTAGTCCAATAAGCCTTGAGTTCTCGCCTAACAGTGTCTGGTTAATTTGGGGGGTTTCATTCCTAAACTGCATAATCAAGTTCTAGGTCCTGTTTAGCTATGTTAACCTCTGAAATGGGTCGGCCACCCCAATCCCCAGAAGGGAACCATGACACACTGACTGCTCTGACTTCTTCCATGCTGAAGATAGACTTTGGGTGTGACAATTGAGATATCTACTATTCAATCTAAAAGACTCCCAAGGATAACTATAGAGAAAAAAAAATCCTTGACTGGTGCCCATGAAAGCAAAATGAAGGCTGGAGTGGTTAGGTACATGGTCTAGGCAGGGGGCCAGGAGAAGTAAGAACAAGTCGAATTCCAATGCCCAAGCTAAAAGTCCATTAGAAATTCTTGACCAGAGGTTATAGTGTCCATTTATTAGGTTTCTCCTTCTGTTCATTTGGCCATGGTGTCTGCACTCAGGATCTCAGTGTCTCCTTTTCAGGCCTTTTAATACTCAGAATATGAATTTCCACTTAGTTACTAGAACAAAAGAGGAAATGAGCATTAATTAACAAGACTAGTGGACTTGTTGGCTTCAGGTGACCTTACTCTGTTAATCAAGGCCAAGATCTATGGTTTTTATGCCTGTTTAACATTATTTCATATGACTTTACACCCAATATGTACAAGCACAATTTTTCAGGCTTTAAAATAATATATTGACTATTTATCTTTTTGGTTATACTTTCTTTTGGGGGGCTTGAATTCACACTAGATTAACCAAAGCCTAGATTAACCAAACTGTTTTCTCAAGGTAATTTGAGGCTCTGTTCTTCAAACAATTTTAGGCATATCTTAAATATAAACAATTTACCTACAAACATGAGCAGTCTCTTTACATTCCCGAACTCCATATCTTATTTTGTAGTTTTCCAATTACAGGGAACATACCTTTTGATAAGAATTAAGCTGAGCTGGGCAAGGTGGTTCACACCTTTAATCCCAGCACCAGTTCCAGGCTATCTGGGGTTACAGGGAAACCTGACTCAAAAAGACAACAACAATAACAAAAAAAGATTTAAGCTGAAA
This sequence comes from Rhizomys pruinosus, assembly GCA_009823505.1. Taxonomy (NCBI): domain Eukaryota; kingdom Metazoa; phylum Chordata; class Mammalia; order Rodentia; family Spalacidae; genus Rhizomys; species Rhizomys pruinosus. The sequence continues at coordinate 573,159 of VZQC01000855.1, read as the reverse complement.
AAATTCACCAGGTCTGTCCACACTGTTTCTTTTTGGGGTGCACTCCACTAGTTCAGGGAAGTAAACCTAACCTTTCATGAGTTATCTTGTCAAATGGGCAAAAGAGATATCAAATTTCAAAAGTAGCACTTGCATAATAGACAGAGACCAAAAAACATCTTTCAGTAGTTAAAGGTAACCCATTAGTTTTCTATGCTCCTTTATTCCAAATCTACAACTGGAAGTCCGGTAAAAGCCAGGAGTGGACTGAAAACAAAGCACAACCCTGTGTGGCTATAATACCATTTAGACCTAATGTTTATACCATTCTACTCTAGAAACATTTAACCACTTCAATCCAGTACATATATCTTATTTTCTACTAAACTTTGCAATATTTATGCCCATCCTGCCAAACAGGGCAGTTCTCCCAAACACATCACCACAAAATAAAAACCTTAAAGACACCCTCCGAGTCCCAGGGCCTTCTCCAGCCAACCAAATTTTTCCAGATATTCAGAAATGCATAGGCATGGCAAAAAGTCTGTCTATCTGCCCCCAAGATGTCCTACCTAATGATCACATATCCCACACATAAAAACATAAAAAAAGCCTTGAATTTTATTTTATCTAGTAGTAGCATAGAGACTTTTTTTCCTTCTTAGTGCCATTTAGTTGTATTATTTTTTACCCTCCATTTACCTTGGGATAATATCTTTTTATTTATTTATTTATTTATTTATTTATTTATTTATTTATTTATTGGTATTTTTGAAACAATGCCTCCATGTAGCCCCAGCTGGCCTGGAACTCACTCTGTAGACCAGGCTGACCTGGCCTTGAACTCATAGAGATTCGACTGCCTCTGGCTTCAGAGTGGATACTATCTCTCTTTAAATGTAAGGTAAGTTTCTCAGAGACAAGGAAGAAAAAAAGATGGGTTTTGTTACTTAGTCCCTTCTACTAGTCTCTGTCCCTTAATTGGATAATTCATATCCTTGATATTTAAAACTGTTTTTCAGAGAAATAAATTGCTTCCAATAATTTTGATATCTAGTACATTCTTAGCCTAGGTTTCTTTTCCATACTGGCAGTACCATTTGCTTTCTGGTGTTATTTATAGTCATCCCTGCCCTCCGCTCACTGTATTGTTTGAGGTATTCTCTGAAGACATGGCTTATTGGAGAGGAATTCTTTCAACTTATTTATGTCATGGAACATTTTCCTTTTTCCTTCAGTTATAATAGAGATTTTCACTGGATAAGTACTCTGGGTTGGCATCTATAGTGTTTTCGAACTGCGAATATTTTAGACCAGGCTCTTCTGGTTTTCATTGTCTGCATTGAGAAATCACCTTTATCAGAAACTTGTTACTTTTCTTTTGAAGCTCTCAGTATCCTTTCTTTGCTTTAAACATCTAGTGATTTTACTATGATATGGCATGGAGAATTTATTTTCTGGTTCTATCTGCTTGGAGTTCTTATACGCTTCTACTTTACTTTTTCTTTTCTTTTTTTTTTTTTTTTATCTCTTGCTCTCTTGCTTTAATTTGGGAAAGTTTCCTCTACAATTTTGTTGTAGACCTGGGTCATATTGCCATCTGTGAGTCTTCTTCCTCTTCTATCCCTGTATTTCACAGGTTAGGTCTTTTCTTTTTTTTTTTTTTTTTTTTAAGTCATAAATATTTTTTTGTTTATTTATTTTTTAATTAATTTATTTTTTTTTATTCTAAATGACAAGTTGTTTGCAGATAGCATTGATGTCACCATTATGTCCAAAAATCAGGTAATTGGTGCATTTGCAAGTATTATGTCCAAATTTGAACAACCCAAGGTTCCCATAGACCAGTTGAGAAACTTGTATGCACAAGAATGTTTATCAAATAAGAGTCCACCTATATTCCTGTAGTCCATGAAGTCACCCCATCTCTCCACACCCCTTACATCTACCATACCTCCTCTCCACCCGCAGTTTAGTTCCCTGAGCTTTGGGAAAGGGGCACAATGTGGGTGAGAAGAAAAGATAAAACATCTATCTTTCTTTGCGGTTGTCATTTTGACTCCAGTCTTTTCAGGTTGTTCCTTTCATGGTATGACAGCTTTCCCAGTGATACCCTTTTTAGTCATACTAACAAAGCACAGCTATAGTGATGTACAGTCATTGTAAAGCAGTACCATTATTATGTCAAGCTAAGCTGTTGAGCACAGACACAGAATGCTTGGATGGTCATGCTGAATAATCCGACAAACTGTGGTTTCTCTATAAGGTGTGACAAGTTCTTATGTGGCTCACAACATCGCCCCAACCACCAGAGAACACAAGCTTGTGGCATCACGCGTGAGTTATTCCTCAAGGAGAGAGCTAATAGCCAAATGATTTGGGATAATATAGACACTCCCTGCCACTGTTCACAGGTATCTCCGGCAGGTGAAGTGTAGCTGGTGTTGATGGAGGAGTCTTGCTTGTCTCAGGGAGACCAATATTTTGCTGTATTGCTTTAGTGGCCTTTGGTAATGCTCTCTAGCCTTTGCAGAGGCCAGTTGTACACTAGCAAGTGACGTCTCATAACATTTTTCATGCTCACACCAGGTCTTCGACAACAGGGACTTACTGCCTTTCTCCTTGCATATATCCCACTTATAGGCAAAAGGCCTTTAGTATCCCACAGTTCCTGGTTATTCCATTCTTGTTTCCTTCTTTCTTAATTTTTCATAATCTTAACTTGATTTATCCATTTCTTCCTTATTGTCTTCCAATCTTGATATTCTATTTTCTGCTTCATCCAATCTATTACTAAGAGTTTCTCCCATCCTTTTCAAGTTATTTTTGGAATGTTGCATTTATTTTTTTTCATTTCAACTTGAGTTTTCTTCAATGTTTTGTAATTTCATTCTACAATTTATCGTTGTCCTCTTTCAATGTATCCTGGTCTTCTTTTAGATCCCTGACTTCCTTGTTTGTAAGCTCCTTAAATTCCCTCAACACCTTAATTTCTCTAATCATACTCATAATTGTTCTTTTGAGATCTGTACCCTGAATTCTATCCCAGGGGTCTTCATTAGAGTGTACTTGAATAAGGGTATTAGTGTTTGGTGGAGATCCACCTGAGTCTTTCTTTCCTTGATCTTTAGGCACTTGGGTAGCCTCTGTTGGGAGTGGTAGCTATGTAAAGCCTATGTTGGTTATACTCTTCAGGTGCTTGCTGACTTCCTAATTAATGCATAATTGTGGACACTCTAGGCTCCAAAATCTGAACTCTATAATAACACTGCAAAGACCAACACCCTTCACCCAATCAGCAAACCGCTTGCCCAATGGGCCAAGCGATGCAACACTCAAGCCTGCATGAAAACCCCAGGCCTTCAAACCTGTAGTCCCCAGGGACTTCCGGTCCTGTGGACTGAAAGGTCACAATGCCTCCTCATGAAATGCAGTCAGAATCCCCCACATCCAAGTAGGGTATACCACAGTCACCCACATGGTGATATGTACCATGGAACCCACTGTACACCACCCTTAATCTACCAGCTGATCCTCTAGGGCCAGGCACCAAGGTCTATACCTGAGTTCAGTAGAAGAAAAGCTTAGCCAGCAGTGGGGTTATCCTTATTGTCTACTGATGCCTTCAGGTGATGTCTATAGCACCAAATTGTAATCACTAAGGATTCAAGTTTCCTTGGACAGACCACGTCAAACACATCCGAGTGCTCTCGGGGTGCCCTTGAGTCCCCAACCCTGACTTTGCCCTTAGCTGCTCAGAATGTACCAGCTTTCTCGGGAGTGGCCATCTTGGAAAAGCCCATGCTATCAATCTTTTAGATGAATTCCTGCCTGTGTTTTTCAAATATTTTCTTTAATTATAAAAACTTATGTAATCTGTAGTATTCCCATCTGGAGGAAACGAAGCTTCTTTCCTGAGTGGTTGTATGAGATATTGTCTGTAAATCCAAGGATACTTCTTTTGTAGTTTAGGTGACATTTCTACAATACAAAATCTATACATTAGACCCAAGCATCATAATGCAATGCCCCAAGAAGGCATTGATTACCTCTTAACTCTTGATAAGGATATTCTTCCATGCAGCAGGAGACCAGGAACCCAAAAGGGCCTGAATGGCCATACTGTGAAGGTTACAGAGTGTGGTTCCATGGACAGGCTGCCTACATTCATCTTATCCTACCCAGGACTGCAAGACCAAACAAAAAGAATCCTATAAGCTTCTGGGACCCTGTTCATAAGAACCTACAGCATTGGTATCAGCACTCACAAAACCCATGCAAGCTCAGCTGGACCCAGCACAGAACTGGAGAAATGGGTAGCAGAGCCAAACTTGGCTGAGAAAATGTTGGCAGCAGATGGTTGTCAGGTGAGAAGACCTGGTCTTTTTTAGAAAAGAAATTCCAATAGCCAATTAGATTTGGGATATACAGGCATATGGCTGCCTCTGCTGCACAGTATTTCCAGGCAGGTGAGGTGTAACTGATGCTGATGGTGGAGTCTTGCTTGACTCAAAGAGACCCGTATTTGCTTTATTGGTTTAGTGGCCTTTGGTAACACTCTCTGGTATTCCAGAGGCCATCTGTACACTTGCATGTGTGGTCTCAATACATCTTTCCCATGTTAATGTCAGGTCTTCAGCAGCAGGGCCTTATCGCCTCTCTTCTTGCAGGTATCCCAGTTTAGAGGCAAGGAGCCTTTACCTTTTGTGGGGCCTTGGATCCCCTGGCCAACATCTCCCTGGTAGAATAATCCTGCTGATATCAGAGCTCCTGTATTGATATATTTGCTAAGTGCATAGCTTAGGACTTTAGTGTTATATTTGCTTCTGAATAGAAAATACTCCTTTTCACAGTTCCTAGTGTCTATTAGTCAATTAAAGAAGGCAGTTTTACTGGTTTATAAGAGATTACCTCTATATAGTGGTCTCAAAATTTACAGTTGGAGAATGCCCTCATCATCAATCATATTTCTCCTTGTTCTATGGTGGGGAGGCAAGAGCTCCGTTTAAAACCTTTGTGGCACCTAGAGGTAAGTTTCGTTAGACTCATTATAAATAGTTGTTACAGTAGGATCCACAGAGGGGTTCGATGTGTAGGAATCTGAGGCTTTTCTCCCTTTCAATGTTCAGACAGGTCAACCTTTCATTGGCACTTCCAGTACATCCTACCCAATGCAAAGCTGTATCTTTTCTTCTCAGCCATTAAGTTGGTGACATTTTGACCTGTTGGAACATACAAATCTTTGTCCGGTAGTTAGTTTTAATATTTGAATGTGCAAGGTTTGGCTATGGCTCTCTCTCTTGGGGATAACCCAGGCTGATGCCACAAGCTTTCATCCTCTATAGGTTAGGAGATATTGTAACCACAGTAAGACCCTGTCATATTTAACAAAAAAAAATGTAATTCATGGGTTAAATACTATCCAAACATATGCTATACCAAAGTAACCTACCATAACTATTAGTGCTGTTTAATACCTATATACTAATGGCTGTGCTTCATTAGTAGGATTGAAGGTTATTCCTGGACAAACTGTCAGCCCATGAAAGGAAATAGCCAAATTGACCAGGAGTCCAAGACAATGGCTATAGAGAAAGTAGAATGCTTTGCTCTCATCCACCTGTGCCCCTTTTCTAAGCCTAGGGAAAAATCTGTGGAAGAGGGGTGTGGTAGAATGAAGGGGTGCGATTGGGGTGAATGGTGAAACTACAGCAATAGTCTGGACACTCATTTATCAACTTATAAGTCCCCCCCCCACCCTGCTAGATGCTGGGGCTGTGAGGGTTTGGGTACAACAGCTGCAAATTGGTTTACATGAGGGATGCTTGTACACATAAATATCATATTGCTAAAAAATGAAAAAAAAAACTGAGAGAAGATGCAGGACAGTTATGGAGAATGCATGATCTGGGATGGGGTGGGGTGGGATGGGGGAGGGAAAGGGAATTGCCTGACTGAATTGGAAAATGATGTATGAAATACAGCAAAGGCATCAATAAAAAAAAAAAAGAAAAGAAAAGAAATGAAATCCAAATACGCTAACTAGAGCTCAGGGGAGGAGCTGGCTCTGAGGAGTGAGCCAGGAAAGTAATTGGGGGGGGGGCATTCCAAGGGAGAAGTAGGTATAATGGTGTTTAAGACTGGGTGAAAAATTATGTATGAGATACATAAAAAATATCAATGAAAAAAGCCCATTATACTCCCAAGGTCGCTTTGAAGATTGAAATAAGAAATTCAATGGCCCTAATCACAGCCTTCAATGTTAAGCAGTGTGTTTAACTTTCATTCCATTTCATACTGAATGCCTGCCTACCTCTTAGGGTAACTGAGGCTTTCTCTAGAACAAAGCACACCCTCCCACTTTTTAAACTCTCAATAATACATTTACAGTGAAAAAAAAACTCTTCTGGACATATATAACATTTTATGGGTACTGAAATATTACTTTATTTACATATTGAATATTTATAATTTCTGTTCTCTACTTTCAATCCTTTGATGTGATGAGTCTTTGAAGATAACAGAGCAAAAGCTTTTTGTTGTGATTAAGTAGGTATATGATATAAACCAATTAATTGTTTCCAAAATGTATTATTTGTGTTTTGTATCTAGTCTTACAAATTCTTTCTGTTTGTAGCTCTGCTTCTCTCTCTCTCTTTCTTTTCTCTCTCCTCTCTCTATCTCTCTCTCTCTCTCTCTCTCTCTCTCTCCAACCCCCCCAGCACACGCACACACACTCTCTCTTGCTTTGTGTGAGTGTGTGTTTCTTTCCTTTGTTCTTTCTTTTATGGGTACTTTCTCCAATCATCACTTTTCTGCTAAATTATAATTCAAATTCTGTGCTTTCTCTGAGTCTTGTAAGTCTCTGATTAAACTAGTCTCAACAGTATATAAGCATGATTATATTAGGTCCTGCCTTTATTGAAGAATACAGTTAGCAAAAAGAAATGAATCACTGAGGAAGGAGGGGATAGGGAGAAAATACTGAGTGGATAACCTCGCTCCTTCAGAAATGATTATCACCAAATTATGTAAACTATTAATCAATTGTATAAATGTTACCATTTATACATATAATAATTTCCATTGGGGCTGGAGAGATAGCCTAGTGGTTAAGAGCGCCGACTGCTCTTACAGAGGACCCGGGTTCGAGCCCCAGCACTCACGTGGCGGTTGAGAACCGTCTGTAACTCCAATTCCAGGAGAACTCCAGTTCTAGGGGAATCCGACACCCTCTTCTGACTTCCGCAGCATTGCACGACACGGGTGCACAAACCTACATGCAGACAGTACATTCATACACATAGAAAATAAATAAATTAATTAAAAATTAAAAAAATATTTAAAAAATTTTCCATTAGTGCAACATGGAAATTAATGATTTCAATATTCAATCAAGGTAGCTAAAGTTTTAAAAGTTCATTAATAAAATAATCACATTATTCTTCAAACACTCAAACTAATTTTAATGAATATGAGGAAAAACCCCCAATATATTTTATAATATTTTGCTGTAACTTTTACTAATATTATCCAATATCATATGTATTTGAAATTTATCAATGAGTCATGTTTTATGTTCAAATTAATCATGATTTCTGGAATATTGATGGTAAGAGTTTTGTTAATTGTTTAAATTAAATTTATTTTTTGGACTTTTTTTGAGACAGGGTCTCCCTGTAGCCCCAGGTGTCCTGGAACTCACTCTGTAGACCAGGCTGGCCTTGAACTCACAAAGATCCGCCTGCCTCTGCCTCCTAAGTGCTAGGATTAAAGGCATGCACCAACACGCCCGGCTTTAAATTAAATATTATGAGTGATAAGCCAGATTCGTGTCTTAACATACAAAACTATGGCGGGGGGGGGGGGCTGGAGAGATGCCCTAGTGGTTGAGAGTGCTGACTGCTCTTGTAGAAGACCCAGATTCGATCCCAAGCACCCACATGGCAGCTGAGAACCATCTTTAGCATCAGTTCCAGGGGAATCTGATAACCTCTCCCGACCTCCGTGGTATTTCATGACATGGGTGTACAAACCTACATGCAGACAGTACATTCATACACATAAAAATAAATAAAAATTTTAAAAATACAAAACTATAAAAATTACTGGCATTTTAACTTTATCTGACTGCTTAAAAAATATAAAAAATGTAGACTACAACAACAAAGAAAGCCGGGTGTGACGGTGCACACCTTTAGTCCTAGCACTCGGGAGGCAGAGGCAGGCGGATCTTTGTTGAGTTCAAGGCCAAACTGGTCTACAGAGCGAGTTCTAGGACAGCTGGGGCTATAGGGAGACCCTGTCTCGAAAAGACTATATATATATATATATATAGTGGACAAATTTTAAATAAATGATTTATAGTAATTCTATTTCTAGTCTATGTACATGATCTACTTTTTAAAATATAATAGGAACATTAAATACACAGTTAAATTATAATAAAGTTTTCACTGAACTGTAAGAGACTTATTTCTTACATATCCTGAAGATGAGTCAAATTTTACTTTGGTTACATACTTCAGAAACTAGTTTCTAGGTAAATGTTTAGTGACAATTATTAAAATAGTTGTATAATCTAAAATAACATATTTTAAATTATTTCATTTAATTTTTATTCTTTCCATATAATAGAGCTTAATCCAATTTAGACCACTGGAACCCCATCCCTCATCCCTGCTCTCCTTCCTCCCTCCAACAGATTTCAGGCATTCTGTTATATAGGTTTAGGCCTATCTGCTCGAGCATTTGCACCCAGATTTCCTTCTGTGCAAGTGCATCCACTGGAGTCGAGTCAGTTTATCTAGATTTCCCTTAAGGAAAATCTACGTTCCCTCACCCAGCAGTAGTTAGTGGCCATTTGTTCCTTGAGTGAGTTTGGGACCTGTGCACATTTCCCTCATTCTGTGGGTGATTTTTGTGTGATTGAGTCAGCATAAGTCTTAGGCTGGCTCTCAGCACTGTGGCAGGTTCATATGATGAGCAGGGCTCTGTTTCCTCATGTCCATACACTAACCTTGACTGTTTTTTGTCAACCCCCTCTTCCATAATGGTCCCTGAGCCATGGGTTGGTGAGGTTTAATACAGGAGTACTATCAAGGGACACTTACTCTGCAGTTTATTATTCTCTAAAATTTAACCAATTATGGCTTTCTGTGTGCATCAAACTCTGTTGTATGAGGAAGCTTTGATAGTGAGAGTTGAGAGATATATTTGTATTCTCTCCACCCCTGTTCGTTATGTTCCATGAGCCTTAGGTGTAACTGTTCCTCTAAAGATGTGACACTTAGGGCTTGACATCTCTGGAGATGTCCTGGATCCTACAGAATTCCCTAGTTCTGTCACATCTCTAGACAATTTAAATTTCTTACTATATGCAAAATATAGATTCTTATATTTTCAGAGAAGTATATTGTACAGCACTCTTCACAGAAGCTTCCTTTTTCAACACAGGGGGACTATTACAGAGTTCCATTAACTACTTACTCACAGAGACTATATAAAATGCCACATTTTGTAACTGTAATAATAATTATTCTGGAAAAGCTTTTAGAAACAGTTGGTCAAAAACATTGTTTTTCTAAGTTTTGGTCACAGATGCATGGGAAAGTGGAAAGAGATTTGAATGGGTTATTGTGTCAATCAGTTGCAGTGTCTGTTTCATAACAATATTTTCTTCTGGCAAGTAAAATGATTTCTTAAGAGGTGTACAGAGACAAATAAGTACATTTCAATGCAGTACCCAAAAGTTTCTACTCAATTTATTCTGCATCCTTGTTATAGTAGTCTACTCACTAATGAAGTATGATTATGTCAAATTCCTGCATTCCATATTTTGCTAATGTATCTTTCAGATTAATATCTAAATAAACATTTTGAAATGATTCTGTATGCTGAATCTTGCTGAGTATTTCCCATCAGGAATTTGTCTGTTATATTCTCTATATTTCTTCAAGAATGAAATTAAGTTTTTCTATTTTTAAATTAAAACTATGTGCATTTTACACAATGTATTTTAATCATATTTAGACCTGCTCATCTATCTTTATCTTCCTCAAGAGACTGTGAGTCTCTTTTTCCATGTGCTCATACACACCTCCCCTGACTCTTACAATTTTTCTGTCCCTCCACTCCCAAAATGGTCCCTGAGCTCTGGGTGGGTGTAGCATAATATAAGAGAATTGTCTGAGGATGTACACTCTGCAGACTTTTATTCTCTGTGGTTTACCTCATTTGTGTCATTTTGTGTTCATGGTCCTCTGTTGCATGAGGGAGCTTCATTGATGAGAGTTGAGAGATGCATTAGTATTCTCCCCCTGCAACCCCATGTTCCACTATGTTCCATGAGCCTTAGATGTAGAGATTCCATTGTAGATGTGTTGCTTAGGATAGGGTACATATTCCCTTTGTGTGACCAGTTGTCAAGCTTTGTAAAAATTAACATCTGTTGCAAAAGAAGCTTCTTTGATAAGTGGCAACTGGCATACTTCTCTGTAAATACAAAGACTCATGTTTAAAAAATAGTGAAAAAATATGTTTTTCTAGTGATGTGACTGCCTTGGGGTTTTCTCTAACATCTATCACCTCTTCATCCATGAATAATTTATGTTTACCCTACCAAACATGAGTTCCCTCTCATTGATTGGAATTTAAGTCCAGCTAGGTAGCTTTTGATCACCCCCAAGATAAAAATGCCACTACTGCCCTAAAATAGTTTGCTGTACTCGTCATTGTTGTGATTATTTTGGCTTTGAAGCTGGGGTTGGACCACTGATTAATGTTCTCCCTAATCAGTTTAGATACTGTTCTCCAAACTATGAGCATTAGCTTTCAGGGGAGGTGGCTTCAAGGTCAGTTCCAAACCATTGCTCCAGTTCCTGAGTCTGAACTATGCGTGTGCTATTTTCAGCAATAGGATCTTATCTTCAAGTTCTGAGAGGCAATCAAGGGAAATATTTATATCCTGTGTAATTTGGGAAACCTAGGACTACCCATGCCAAAAACTGGAAGGGAAAGCTCAAATGTCTTATACTGTATCCTGTTACATATTTTTCAACTATATAATGGAGTCACGTAGAGATGTAAGTGTAATTTTTCAGTAGGATTTTAAGCTAATATGTTTACCTATGGTTTTTCACACCAGCTATGAATTATTTAATCTGTCTGTCTGTCTGTCTGTCTGTCTGTCTCTCTCTCTCTCTCTCTTCATTTTCTCCATTTCTTCCTTGACAATAACCTGTATTCTCTGGTCACCCCTATCTTGAGTTCCTTTTACCCCTTGACCCCCATAGTCAACTGTAAAATATTTATAAATTATATGAAATTTTGCTTTTCATATTATAAAATTAGTGCATTGTTGTCACATATGTGTCTTTCGTGAGTTTTTTAATTAACTTAAAAAATTATTGAACATTTTCACATTTCATAAATTTCTTAATCAAATTTATACCTATTAACACTTTCATGCCCCCTACCCATCCAGAGTTGGTGCATTCTGCCATACATGTCCTTCATTTTTTTCTCAGTCTTTTTAATTTTTCAATGCAGAAGTTGACTGTTTGGGACAGAAGTTTACTTTTTTGGTCAGTTCTTTAAATAAGAATTTCTTATTGTTGTTCCCTTTAATTTCTTATTGTTCCATTTTATGCATTTATACACTACACACATATAAAACATTATAATGTCTGAAAAATATGTCTGAAAATAAACTGTAGGTTAATCCTAAAACATGTTTAGGGATTCACATTTTAACAGTAGAGTTGGATGAAAGTAGGAAGAAATATTACTTTATGATCTAAATTGCAAAAGAAGTTCATGTATGTTTTAATGTACTCGTTTTTATAGTAATATCTCATTTTATATTTACAAAAAAGAAAAAAAATTGCTTAGTTTGCCTTGCAGGTGGTAGTTTGATTTTTAGTCTTTTAAGAGTTCTTCACACTGCCTTCCATAGGGGTTGGATGAGTTTCCATTCCCACCAGCAGTGGATGAGTGTTCCCCTTTCCCCCACAACCTATCCAGCATTTGGTATCATTTTTCTCCTTGATCATACCCTGTTTTACCAGGGTAAGATGAAATAAAAATGGTTTTAATTTGCATTTCCTTGATCATTAGCAATTCTGAACATGTCAAGATGATACTCAGCCATCTTTATTTCTTAATTTGTGAAGTCTCTGTTCAGCTCTCTACTCCATCTTTTTTTTTGTTTTGTTTTGTTTTTTTTTGTTTTTTTTTGTTTTTTTTTTTGGTCTTTTCGAGACAGGGTTTCCCTGTAGCACCAGCTGTCCTGGAACTCACTCTGTAGACCAGGCTGGCCTTGAACTCACAAAGATCCGACTGCCTCTGCCTCCCAAGTGCTAGGATTAAAGGCGTGTGCCACCACACCCAGCTCTTCTCCATCTTTTGATTGGGTCATTTGTTTACTTGCTCCTTTTTTTTTTTTTGAGTAATTTATATATTCTGGATGTTATTCCTCTGTCAGATGTATCACTGGTGAAGGTTTCCTTCCACTCTTCAGGTCTCTTCATATACCTCTTGTGGCTTTTCTCTTCACTTTGATGGTTTCTTTCATTGTACAGAAGCTTTTGAATTTATTGAGGTGCTACTTGTCTATTGTTGATCTTATTTCCTATAAAGCTACTGTCTAATTTCGTAAGTCTTTTCCTATGCTTATATCTTGTAGGTTACTGCCAACATTTTCTACTATCAATTTTCAGTGTTTCAGATTTCACATTGAGGTCTTTGATCCACTTAGAGTTGAGTTTTGTACAGGGTGGAAAGTAAGGTGTTTAATTTCATTATTCTACAAGTGATGATCCAGTTTTGCCAGCAACATTTGCTGAAGATGCAGTCTTCCTCCATTGGGTCTTCTTGGCCCCTTTGTGAAATATGAGGTGGCTGAAATTGCATTTGCTCAAGTTTGGTTCTTCAATTTTGTTCCATTGATCTATGGTTCTGTTTTTGTGTCAGTACCAGGATGTTCTTAAAAATATATCCCTGTAATATAGTTTGATTTCTAGCATAATCATCCCCCTTGCATTGCTCTTTTCACTCAGGATTGATTTGGGAACCTGGGGTCTTTTGTTTTTCCATATGTATTTAAGGGTGATTTTTATAAGTCTGTGAAGAACCTCATGAGGATTTTAATTGTGATTGCATTAAAACTGTATATTAATTTGGCTAGGATGGTCATTTTTACTATATTAATTCTCCCATTCCATGAGCATGGGAGTTCTTTCCATCTTCTGGGGTCTTGTTCAATCTCCTTCTATAAGGGCTTAGCATTTTCATTGTAGAGATCTTTAGTGCCTTTGGTCAGGTTTATTCTGAGATTTTTTTTAAAGCTATTGTCAATGGGAAGTTCTCCTTGTATTCCTTCTCCAACTGCTTGTTGTTGGTATAAAGAAAGGCTATTGATTTTTCTAAGTTAATTTTGAATCCCACCACTTTACTGAAATTATTATTCATTTATAGAATAATATAGTTTGACCTCTTCTTTTCCAATTTTGACTCCTTTAATTTCCCATTTTTTTTTTTTTTATTGCTCTAGCAAGTGTTTCAAGCACTTTACTGAAAAGGATTGAAGATAGGGAATACCCTTTCCAGGTTTCTGGCTTTATGGGGGATGCTTCTAATTTTTTCCCATTTAGATTGATGTTGGCTGTGGGTTTGTTGAATATGACTTTGATTATGTTGAGGAAAGTTTGCTCCAGTCCAATTCCCTCTAGGACTTTAAACATGAAGGCATGTTTTATGCTCGTCACCCCCTCCTCCTTTTATTATGTAGGCACTTAGGGCTGTAAACTTTCCTCTTAAGACTGCTTTTTTATTTTTTAAGATTTTTTTTTAATTTTATTTATTTCAGTATGTGTATTAATATACTGTCTGCATGCAGGTTTGTGCACCCGTGTCGTGCAATGCCGCGGAGGTCAGAAGAGGGTCTCGGATTCCCCTGGAACTGGAGTTCTCCTGGAATTGGAGTTTCAGATGGCTCTCGGCCGCCATGTGGGTGCTGAGGTTCGAACCCGGGTCCTCTGTAAGAGCGGTCGGTGCTCTTAACCGCTAGGCCATCTCTCCAGCCCTTTAAGACTGCTTTTAAAGTATCCCTTAGGTTTTGTTGTGTTGTATTGTCCATTTTGTTTATTTCCAGGAATATTCATTCATTTCTTTATTCCATTTGACTGTTCATTATTCATGGATGTGTTGTCTTTTTGTTTGTTTGTTTTGTTTTGTTTTGTTTTGTTTTGTTTTTTTTGGTCTTTTCGAGACAGGGTCTCTCTGTAGCCCCAACTGTCCTGGAACTCGCTCTGTAGACCAGGCTGGCCTTGAACTCACAAAGATCCACCTGCCTCTGCCTCCCAAGTGCTAGTATTAAAGGCATGCACCACCACGCCTGGCACGGATGTGTTGTTTAGTCTCTTCTTGTAGATAGTAGGGCTTCTCCTGGTGTTGATATTAAGCTTTATTGCACTGTGGTCTTAAAGAATGCATGGAATTGTTTCAATTTTATTTGTTTATTTATTTATTTATTTATTTATTTATTTATTTATTTATTTATTTATTTTTGTTCTCTGTCCAAGTATGTGGTCAACTTCGTATAATGTTCCATGGGGTGCTGAATAGAAGTGTGTTGATTGGTGTTTGGGTGGAATATTTGGTAGATGTCTATTAGGTCCATTTGTTGTATTATACTATTCAGCTCAGATGTCTCCTGTTTATTCTTTGTCCAACTGACACATCCAATGGGCTCAGTGGGGTATTAAAGTCCCCCACTATTAGTGTCCTGTGATAATTTGTTCCTTGAAATTCTGCAGAATTGTGTTCATGAAGTTTGGTGCATGTGTATTCATGATTGGGAAATCTTCATGGTTAATTGTTCCTTTGATAAGAATGTAGTGACCATCTTCATCAAGTCTATTTTGTCTGATAAAACAATGGAAACTACTGCTTGCTTTTTGGTACCATTTGCTTCACATAAATTTTCCGTCCATTCATCTTAAGATGGTTCCTGTCTTTGAGTGTTAGATGAGTTTCTTGTAGACAAGAAAAAGTTGGATTTGATTTCTTACTCCATTTTCTCAGTCTATGTCTCTTGATTCGGGAGTTTAGGCTATTATTGAGTGATGTATATTGCTTCACAAGAATGTAGTTTCTGTTTGCATTTCCACAGTTATACCTTCGTTAATTACTTTCTTTTGCCACTTGGGAACAGTTGCTCCTTTCCTCTGTTCTTTGAATTCCTTCGAATATTTTCTGAAGGATTGGTTTTCTGGACTTGTATTATTTTTTTTTAATTTTTTATTTATTTTTGTATGTGTATGAATGTACTGTCTGCATGTAGGTTTGTGCACCAGTGTCGTGCAATGCCTTGGAGGTCAGAAGAGGGTCTCGGATTCCCCTGGAACTGGAATTCTCCTAGAATTGGAGTTACAGTCGGTTCTTAGCCACCATGTGGGTGCTGGGGATCGAACCCGAGTCCTCTGCAAGAGCAGTCGGTAATCTTAACCATTAGGCTATCTCTCCAGCCCCAAGGATATGTATTCTTTCATCTCGTTTATGTTATGAAATATTTCTCTTTCTCCTTCACAATATAGTCAGTATTTTTTGCTGGGTAGAGTGCTTTGGTTGACATCTATAAACATTAAGTACTGGGTATACTTTGGTCCCGGCTCTTCTGCCTTTCATTGTTTGCATTGAAAATTTAGCTGTAGTTCTGATGGGTTTCTCTTTACATGTTACTTGTTTTTCTATTGTGGCTTTCAGTATTCTGTATTTGTTTTGAGCATTGGGAATTTTTACTATGATATGGCATTGGGAATTTTTACTATGATATGGCATTGGGAATTTCTTTTCTGATCTTGTCTCTTTGGTATTTTATGTGCTCCTTGTAGTTGTATGGGTATGTCTTTTTTCAATTGGGGGAAGTTTTCTTCTATAATTATGTTGAAAAACTGTTTAATAACATTATCCTGGGATTCTTCTCCATTTTCTGTACCTATGATGTGGAGGTTTTGTTTTCTCATGGTTTCCCTCATTTCCTGATTATTCATTCTTGTTTTGGTTTTGGTTTTTTGTTTTGTTTTGTTTTGTTTTATTTAATTTTTCATAGTCTTTGCTTGAGAATTCCAGTTCTTCCATGCAGTCTTGCAGTCTTGATATTCTATTTTCTGCTTCATCCATCTGTTACTGAGGCTTTCTCAATAACTTATTGTTACTGGATGAGTGTTTCATTTTCTTTTTTAATTTCAGCCTGAGATTTCTTCAGTTTTTCCACTTCCTCCCAATTTGTCCTTCTCTCTTTCTAAGTCTTTCCTTTATTTCTCTGTGTGTTTGTTTTCCTTTTTCATTTCAGCCTGAGATTTCTTCAGTGCTTTCACTTCTTTCTGGAGTTTGTCATTCTCTTCTTTTAGGCTGTCTCTATCTCCTTCTAATTCTTTGATTCGTTTGTTTATGTGTTCATTATATTCCTTGATTTCTTTGGGTATATCTATGATAGTGCTTTTAAAATCTTTGTCCTGTGTTACCTCTGGGCAGTTCTCATTGTAGGGGTCTTCTATAGGACTGGTAGAATTTATTATTTGTCTTTACCATGTTATTGTTTTTCACTGTGCTTTCGACAGGCGGATTTATTTTCTTGTTTGTATTCTGTTATGAAACTCAAGTTTTTCTTCCTTGAGTTGAAGACTGACTTTATTTTCTTCAAGTGTTTTCATTGTCTTCTTATTGTTTAGGAAAAATTGGCTGGTCTAAGCTTCTTGTTTTCACTATGGATTTTGTGGTGGAGTTAGTTGTCGCCATTCTATTCTGGGGCTACTAGGGTCAAGTTGTTCCTGTTGGAGTCTGGTCTTAGGGTGGGTGGATGATCCTCTGTCAAGGCTCTTGAAGCTGAGCCTGAGCAGATCTGGAGCCAGAGTTCTCTGGGGCTGGGGGGCAGTCAGCTGGTGTTAGAACTGCTCCTAATTGCATGTGTGGCACCTTCTAGATGCGGGGGCCAACTTCTGGTTGTCTGCAGGGCCTATCTGGGGTGGGAGCCAGACTACTTGTGGTCTGCCTGCTCTGTGTGGTGTATGAGGAGCCTTGGGGTGCATGTGTATCCAGTAGCTGCTGGTTTACCAGGCCTACCTGGTATGGAGGCTGGGCCATGAGTGGTCCTCTTGCTCTACATGGTGTATGGGGGGGTGCGTGGGTTGTGAGCCAGGCCAACTGTCTCTTGAAATTTTACTGATTAAGTTAAACTTGAATTTGTCCTGTGTTAGTCATGCTTTATTATATATATATAGTATATATTATATATATATATATATAATATACATAGTATTCCTTTTGAGACAGGGTCTCCCTGTAGCCTCAGCTGTCCTGGCACTCACTCTGTAGACCAGGCTGGCCTTGAACTCCCAAAGATCCACCTGCCTCTGCCTCCCAAGTGCTAGGATTAAAGGCGTGTGCCACAACACCCGGCTCATGCTCTATTATTAAAATACAATATAAGTCAATCTTCATAACAAAATACAAAGAAAACTTTATTTTTCCCAAGTATGAAAAGCAGCCCTGAGGTAGTAAGAATTCCATTTACCACTTTTGTATTAAATACTGGTATGCTGATTCAGAGAAATGGCAAAAGGGTTGTTATCTTTATATGATTTATTGATTTATTTTAAATCAGTAACTGAATATGAGAAAAATCATAAAAATATTCATATTAAGACCATATGAAGAAAACTGTAAGAAAGTAAATGACTGTTGTAGCATGGAATACTCCATAGAGAAAAAAAATATAAATATTAAATTCTTGATAATATTCTGAGTGCATATCTCATTAGAATATAAAACTATGCTAAGTAATTTATATGTCTATTTTTCAGCTGCACTCCAATTCTGATAAAGGTGATGGGTCTGTCAAGTACATCCTTACTGGAGAAGGTGCTGGGACTATATTTATCATTGATGACACCACTGGTGACATCCACTCAACCAAAAGCTTGGACAGAGAACAGAAGACTCATTACGTACTTCATGCCCAGGCTATTGACAGAAGGACAAGCAAGCCTCTTGAACCAGAATCTGAGTTCATCATCAAAGTGCAAGATATCAATGACAATGCTCCAAAATTTACAGATGGACCATACATTGTTACTGTGCCTGAAATGTCAGATATGGGTAAGGAAATTATTTTCATAGTGGAGAAATCAGTATATATTATTGATAATCCAAAAATAATCATTAGAAAACAGTTTGCAATTATGTTTGATCATATTTGTAGAAATATGAGGACTTTTCAAAATGTTTGGTCATTTACATTGAATAAAATTCTATAGATTTTTGGTCTATTATTTATACTTGAAATGAGTTCCATAACATGTACATATAGATAATGGTTTGGTTATTTCAAGAAAGAAAACCATGAATAAGATAAAATATTTAATTATTTTTTTCTTAATTTTTTATTGAACTTTTGCACATTTCATAGAACATTTCATAATGAAATCTAGATCTGTTCCCCCTTCCATAGAAGGCTCACCAGAACTCGTGCATTCTGCCATGAATATCTTGCATCTTCTTCTCAGACTTTTCAAAATTTTTCAATGCAGAAGTTTACTGTTTGGGGCAGAAGTTTACTTTTTATGTCAGTTCTTTGAACTAGTCTTTTTCTTGTTGTTGTTGTTGTTGTTGTTCCCTTTAATTTTATATTACTCCAAAATATGTGTGTATACACTCCACACATATACCAAAACTATGACATCTGAAAATAAACTATAGGGTAATACTAAAACATGTGTAGGGATTCACCTTTTAACAGTAGAGTTGCATGATTGTAAAAAGTAATATTACTTTACATTCCTAAATTACATAGCAAGTTGATATATGTTTTAGTGTACTTTTTATAGTAGCATCAGCTATTTACTAAAAAAGAAAAATAATATTCAGTTTGCCTTATAAATAAGGATTTGGGGCTAGGGACAACAAATGAAGGACATCATAGGTCATTTGTTTTTCTGGGATTCTTACTTCACGTAGCATAATATATATATATATATATTTTTTGGTCTTTTTGAGACAGGGCCTCCCTGTAGCCCCAGCTGCCCTGGAGCACTCTCTGTAGACCAGGCTGACCTTGAACTCATAAAGATCTGCCTGCCTCTGCCTCCTGAGTGCTAGGATTAAAGGTGTGTGCCACCACACCCAGCTAGCATAACAGAGTTTACATTCATTCTTTTTTTTTTAATTTTTTTTAAATTTCTTTTTATTGATGCTTTGTGTATTTCATACATCATTTTCCAATTCAGTTCAGGCATATATCCCCTTCCCTTCCCCCCCACCCCACCCCTACCCATCGCAGATTGTGCATTCTGCTGTAAGTTTTCTGCATCTTTCTCTGCTTTTTTGTTTTGTTTTGTTTTGTTTTCATTTTTTTTAACAATAGGTGATAATTTATGAGTACAAGCATCCTTCATGTAAAACCAACTTGCAAGCAGTTGTGCCCAAACCCACACAGCTCATGGGTCCCACCATCCTGAAAGGGGGGGGGGGCTTGTATGTTCAATCAAGTTGATCAAATGAGTGTCCAGTCTATATTGTTGTAGTTTCACCATTAACCCTAATCGAAGCCCTTACATTCTACCACGCCCCCTCTTCCGCAGATTGTTCCCTAGGCTTAGAAAAGGGGCACAGGTGGATGAGAACCAAAACACTCTACTTTCTCTGGAACTGATGTCTTGGTCTCTAGTCAGTTCTGGCTGTTTTCTTTCATGGGCTGCCAGCTTGTCCAGGCTTAACCTTTCGATCCTACTAATGAAGCACATGCAATTAGATATTTAGGTATTTAAACAGTATAATATATAGCCTTTCGATCCTACTAATGAAGCACACACAATTAGATATATGGGTATTTAAACAGTACTAATTG
>VZQC01000855.1:529251-546304 GCA_009823505.1 Rhizomys pruinosus | reverse complement strand
GGGGTGGGGGGGTGGGGGGGTGGGGGGGGTTAACTTAGCCTGCGCCCCCGTACCTTGCTGGAGCGGTGGCAGGCTTGTCCTGAGTCCTACCCTGCTCGGCACCCCAATATGGCGTCTGTGCCTGCCTCCAAAGCCAGGCTCGCCTCCCGCTTGTGACTACGGGGTGGGGGCGGGGCCACCCAGCCGGGGAGCCACGCCTTGGCAGGAATTAGGAGTCTGATCTAGATCCGCCCGTCACTGGGCCCCCTTTGCCACAACTCAGCAAACCAATTGTCCTGCACCCGTGGGTCAATGCCCTGATTCTACCTTGCTGGAGTGGTGGCGGGCTTGTCCTGATCCCTACCCTGCTCGGCACACCAATATCTACATTCATTCTTATATGACAATTTTAGATTTACTCTCTCAATATGTTTATTTTTATCTAATTTATGCTACTTTCATATAATACATCTTGAAGCATGTTTAGACCCTCCTTTATGCACTACCCCCGCATTGTACCCACACCAGATTTCATGCACTGTGTCATATATATCAAAGCCTATTAGGCCACATTTGTGTCTCCCAATATCCCCTGGTGTGAGTACCTCCACTGGAACTTGGTCAACCTTTCTTCCCTCATTCTTTTAAAGAAAAGGAAAAGGAAGTCTCCCTATATCAGTAGTCATTAGTTCCTAATTGTTCTTCAGCTAAGGTAGGGGCTTTTTACATTCCCCCACTTCTGTGCTTGGCTTTGTTCTGTCTTGACTTTCTGTGGGTCTTTTCCATGGTGTCAACATTGCTATAATTCATACGAGGAACTTCCTAGCCACCCAGAAAACAGTTTCCTGTGGTCAACCATCACATCAGCTCTTGCAGTATGTTTACCCTTGTTCCATAATGGTCCCTGAGCCTTGCTTGGGAGAGTTTGGTACAGGCGTCATTCTCCTCATGAAGCCCTACTTGGTCTCTATGCTCCTCTGCACTTTGGTCAGTTGTGGCTTTCCAGGTTAATCACCATCTGTTTCACGTGTAAGCTTCACTGGTGAGAGCTGAGTGATGCATTAATTTTCCATCTGCCTATGTTCCACTGTTCCCAGAGCTATAGGTTTAGCAGTATATTGTTGATTTGTTACTTTCTTATTGGTGTCTCATACTTATTCTCCAAATTTCAATAGTTGTAGAACTATAATTGTCTCCATCTGATAAAAAAAAAGACTTTTAAAAAGTGGTCAGAGGTATGCTTGTCCATAAATAAAAGAGTGCATATTTAGAATAGAGTAAGATATTACCTTATGACAAAAGTAGGTTTTCACTAGTACCTATGATCTCTCAAACCATGTGTGTTTGACTATGTTTACAGTACCCCACATGAGTTCCCTCCCATTGAGCCAGGCATAGGCTCAATTAGATAGTTGTTGATTGTTCCCAACATAAGAGTGCCTCTACTGCCTCAATGGGGATACTTTACTGGGTTATTCATTGCTATTTTTATTAGGCTTTACAGAATGCTAGTACCACTGATTGGTTTTACTCCCTTGGAAGCAAAAATAGTATTCTTTGGTACTAGACTTAGCCTTCATGGAAATGTCTTCTAGGTCAGTTCTAGTTCAATTGCTCTAAATCTTGTGTTTGAAGTATGTCCTGTCTTCAGCAACAGTGCAATACATTTGATTTCTTTGAGGCAATCAAGGGCTTTGACAGTAGACTGTATGATTTTGGAAGTGACTAACAAGTCTATGGGTCTATTCATATATGGTCTTCTTATATACTAAACACACACATATATACATATATGTAAATATGTGTGTTTAGTATATATGTAAACATATGTATATATGTGTATATATACATATGTATATGATGTGTATTATGTCTATTATATAAGTAAGCTTCTTGAAACAGTATATTTTCCTCTGTTTTTTCCTACCACCTTCACATAATTTATCTTTCCTACCTCTCCCCCTGTATAAATCTTCCTCTTCTCTCCCCTATTAACATATCCCGATTTTCCTCATTTCCCTGTTTATGTAATCTGTCTCATAAAATCTCTATCTCTGGTACTTCCTCTTATTTTCATACCCATGTTTCCTTTCAATTTATCTGGCTCCTCTTGAATATATATTTAAACTTCTGTTAGAATCATATTTAAGGATGTGGAGCTAAGACAAAGAAATGAGAGAGAGCATATGCCATTTGTTTTTCTGAGTCTGTGTCACTTCACTCTTCAACAATTTCTAGTTTCATCCATTTTCCAGGAAATTTCATTATTTTGTTTTTCTTTATTGATGTGTAAAACTCTATTGTGTAATGTATCACATTTTCATTATCTGTTCTTCAGGGGAGAGTTGTTTAGTTTGTTTCCATGTCTCAGCAATTGTGAAAAGGGAAACAGCAAGCATTTCTGTGTAAGTATCTCTGCAGTAAGATGAGTCCTTTGGGTATATGCCAAGGATATGTATAACAAGATCATATGGTAGATTTACTTTAAACTTATAATAGTTCTCAAGACTGATTTCCACAGGAGTGACATCAATGAAATCCTACTTGTAGTGGATAAGGGTTCACTTCTCCCTAAACACAGGACAGCGTTTGTTAGCATTTGTTGTCATTTGTTCTCTTGGTCTTAGCTTACTGGGCTAAAATGAAATCTTGAAATGGTTTTGACTTGCATTTCCCTGTTACTATACATACACACATTATATATACAAATCTAAAGTGCTTCTTAGTCGTTTTGTTTCTTCTTTGAGAACTCAGTTCAGATCCATTGCTCATATTTCAAATTGGGACATATTTTTTATATATATTTTATTATGACTATATGGTCAGCTGTATAGCCTGTGAAGATTTTGTCTCACTTTGTCAGTTTCGACTTCAATCAATTAGTTTTTTCCTTTGGTGTACAGAAAGTTTTAATTTTAATGAATTCCCAGTTTTCATGCATTGAACTTTAATTCTGAATGCATGTTGTCCAATATAGAAAGTCCTTTCCTGCACATACATCTTTTATTGTCCAAAATTGGTATTCTTCCTTTTATTTTTGTCTTTTGCAAGACAGGGTCTCCCTGTAGCCCCAGATGTCCTGAAACTTGCTCTGTAGACCAAGCTGGCCTTGAACTCACAAAGATCCACCTGTCTCTGCCTCCAGAGTGCTAGAATTAAAGGCATGTGACACCACACCCAGCTAATTGGTGTTTTGTTCCTATAACTTCATATTTTCAAGTAGACATCAACACATTCAATATGAATAAAAGATAAGATTTTTTGAAGTCTTAAACTTCTACTTTCATGCTTCTGTTTTGTTCTGTTTTGTTTGTTTGTTTGTTTGTTTTGTTTTGTGTTTTTTTGGAGACAGTGTCCCCTCATAGCCCCAGCTGGCCTGGAACTTCATTATATAGACTGAACTGTCCAGGACATGACAAAGCTCCACCTGCTTTGGCCTCCCTTAGTGCTAAGATGAATGAATGGGGGGGGGGGCATCATTCCAGCCTGCTATAATATATTTGAGTAAATTTTTGAATTGTTTTAAATATATTATTTTAATTAGGATATTGAGTCTTTAATCAAATCTCTCAGTGGTTATTTATACAAAGCCTTCTTACTAGAAGATGAGACTGTCTTCTGGTCCATTTTTAGAATCCCAACCCATTTTGCTCTCCTGAGATCCAGGTAGCTCATCAGCTTTGGTGAAATCTTAGAGCACAAAGACAAGATGTACACAGACTGAGCCTCAGCAGAGAAAGCAATTCCCTAGGCATTTTCCTCTGGAGCAGAAGTCAGAACACAGGAAGCACTCCTGGGCAGATGCCAGAATCTACTCAGGTTTATTGGTCTCTAAGGATATATGGAAAACATTGATGGACTTGACACTGTTATTACTGGTGGAGAGAAATAGGTGGGTAAACCCTGGACATAATTCCCTATGCCATGGCAGAGGACTGATAGCCTGATGGTGCTTTGGCCAATCAGTTGAAGCCTTACAAATCCTAAGTGCTTTATGACACTATAGTGTCATAAAGAGAGCCGATGCCTGCTTATTTCCAGAACGATATGATGATCAAGAAGTACAATAGAAAATATGGTAATCATAGGGAGATAACAAGAGAGAAAGTGAGAAACACAAAGAAGTCATTGAACAAAGAAGTTTCCAATAACAGTAGGCATAAGAAAAATGGTGGTACTTAAAGAACATGCTTGACAGACTCGAAGAGTGAGAAGGTAGCATTTTATGTTATACTAAGAACAGTAAAACAAAAATGTTATATATGGTCTGGAATCTACAGTATTCACATATTAGGCTTAACCGTTATCCCAGAATGAAAAATACATGAAACTGCAAGTTCCTACAGAATCAAAAAATGTGTAGAGAACACATGTGCATGAGAACTATCATGGGAACTGTAAACCCAGAGAGCAGACAAGGAGGATGGAGGAGACAAAAGGAAACATGGTACTTTACCTTTGAGAACAGGAATTCCATTAGGTACACGGTTAATAGAGATTGTGATTCCGAGGAAGCATTAAGGGATCAAGTTTAAATAAGTCTTCAAGTTCCTAAAACCTGAGAATAAAATGAAAATTTTAACCCTGATAGGAGGAAAAAAAACTATTAAATACTTGAAATTGAAAATCGTTAAATGAGAATAGAGATTTAAAAGCTGATGACACACTTTATAAATGATCAACTTGAGCTAGGCGTGGTGGTGCACACCTTTAGTCCCAGCACTTGGGATGCAGAGGCAGGCAGATCTCTGTGAGTTCAAGGCCACCCTGGTCTACAGAGCGAGCTGCAGGACAGCTGGGACTAAAGAGACGCTGACCCAAAAAGACAATAAATAAATAAATAAATAAATAAATAAATAAATAAATAAATGATCAATGTTAAGCACTGCAAATTTGTAATTTTGAAGCATGAAATGTTTCTGTGTAATCTAAGTAATAGCCACAAAGCATCAATAATTACTCATTTGGGGTGGAATCTGAGAAGTCCAAACATTTCAGTCATTTGCTGCAAACACCCATAGGTTGAGGGATCCTCAACTGGGGAATTGCCTCCATTAGACTGACCTGTGGCCACATCTGTGGGGTATTTTCTTGATTTTTGAGTGATGTGGGAGGGACCAGGCAACTGTGGGTGATGCCAACCATGGCCAGGTGTATAAGAAAACAGTTGGAGCCTGGCCCAGGGAAGAAAGCTAGCAAGTAGCATTCCTCTATGGCCCATGCTTCAGCTTCTGCCTCCAGGTTCCTGTCTTGAGTCCTCTACCTTGGGCTCCCTCAGTGATAAACTGTGACCTGGGAGATTTGACACAAATAAACTCTTTCCCCCTCAAGTTTGTTTTGGTCAGAGACTTTTGTCACAGCAATTAAAAGGAAAATGGAACAAATTTTCTTTGTGTGTGTATGTGGATGAATGCGTGCGAGTGGTTGTGTTTGTATTAAATCAGGTTTATGTTTGCATGCATGAGTCTGGAGGCCAGGCACCTAGCTTCTTTGTTGTTCTAAAGGTCACAGGTATTTGTCCTTTTCCACCTTCTGAGTGTTGGATACAAGCACATGCTACAATGTCCATTTTTTTTTTTATTTCTGTATGTGTATCAATGTACTGTCTGCATGCAGGTTTGTGCACCCGTGTCGTGCAATGCAGCGGAGGTCAGAAGAGGGTGTCGGATTGCCCTGGAACTGGAGTTCTCCTGGAACTGGAGTTTCAGATGGTTCTCGGCTGCCATGTGGGTGCTGGGGATCGAACCCGGGTCCTCTGTAAGAGCGGTCGGCACTCTTAACCGCTAGGCCATCTTTCCAGCCCCTACAATGTCCATTTTTTAATTTGGTTGCTCTATATGGAACTTGGATCCTCATACTTGCAAAACAAATGTGTTAATCACTGGGAAATGTACATATCACTTTAAAGTAAATATTTTCAAGGTTTTAATATGAACATGCTAGCTAAATATATAAATCTAACAGTGACTCCAAAGGAATTGTGAAAAAGATTTTTGGTTCCTCATAGAAGAAGTGACTTGGTGTCTTTTAACTATCTGATTTGGCATTGATGCATGAAACTCTGACTCCATTTCCCTTCCTCTGATCCACAAAATAATGACGTCAGATAATATGCTGTGGCAGAACTTTTTCCTTTCTGCTTGAATGTAGCTAATAGATTATTTCAGATATTTGTATAATGTTCACCATCAACTAAAGAATCATTTATACCCAGAAATACTCAAATCATTGCATTAAAAGAGGATGGCTCTTTTTGAATGTAGATTGTTCTTCTGAAATAATAACAAAATGATAAGGAGCTTTTTTCCTGAACCTGTAACTCTAGATCATTATAGCAACTGTGAAAGTGATCAAACAGACAACTACAAAAAAAGTACTTGTTGAGTACTTAACTACATGTCAGGCACTTATGCCATTTACAGTGATCTATACTTGGTCATCTTTATTGTGATGTCAACACGATAATTACTTTTGGTTCACTAAGGATACAAATTGGAATATAGAATTTCATGATTTGTCTAAAACTATCACATTGACTATAAGAAATGGATGAAAATAATTCAAAGCAGCTCGGCACCTGGGAAATAGGTGAGCACAACAGCAGGCAGGTTCATCACTCCCCTGGGCAAGGCCTGTTGCCCACCAGCCAGCCACACCTGGCCCAGCATGCACAGCCTCGCAGGGCGGAGTCACCCAATCAGCCCTACACTCACTAGGTTGGGAGAGAGGAGGCAACACAGCACCTGGGGAACAGGTGAACACAACACCAGGTGGGCCCATTACTCCCCTGGACACCACCTGTTTCCTGCCAGCCAGCCATACCTGGCCCAGCATGCAGAGAGGTGGGGTGGAGTAACTCAGCCAACCTGACAACCACCAGGTCTAGAAAGAAGAGGCAACACAGCGGTTGGGGAATAAGTGAACACAACACCAGGTGGACCCAGCATGCACAATGTTGTGTGTGTGTCGCGGGGGGAGGCAGAGTCACCCAGCCAACCAGAACCTCAGCAGGCCCAGAGAGAGGAGGCAGCTCAGCACCTGGGGAATAGGACTTCTGGATATCCTCCAGACCAGAAAGGGCAGAACCAGCTGAACCTCCCAGTATATAACCAAAAGGGAAAACCGGAAACCTCACATAACCAGCCCTCCATAAACTGAGAAGACAATGAACATATCTGTAGACAACAAGTAAATTAAGCTTTTAACGTAGTGAAGAAACATTCGAGATTTGCACCATAATATTAACAATAAAATAAACCCACATGCCAAAAGCACAAAGAAAAAAGAACATGGGATAAGCACACAATAAATCTCCACCAGATGCTACCAGTCCTATAGAACATCCCTACAATGAGATCTTGCTGGAAGAAAACCAGGACACAGATCTTAGAAGAACAATCATAAACATAATCAAGGAAATCAAAGCATCTAAAGAACAAATCAGAGAACTAAAGGGAGAGAATGAAGAACTCAGGAAGGAACTGGAAGGAAAGAATGACAAATTTAGGAAGGAACTAGAGGAAGAGAATGACAAACTCTAGAAGGAACTAGAGGGAAAGAATGACAAAATCCAGAAGGAAATAGAAACACTGAAAAGATCCCATGCTGAAATGAAAAAGGAAGCAGACCAGCAAAACAAGGAGCTACAAGAAGAGAATGACAAGCTCCAAAAGGAAGTAGAAATACTAAAGAAATCACAGGATAAAATGAAAAAGGAAATTGAATACTCATCCAATCAACAGGAAAGGATGGGAGAAAGCCTCAAAAGCAGAAGAATATCACACCTGGGAGATAACAAGGAAAAACTAGAAAGCTCAAATGAAGATTATGAAAAAAATTTTTAAAAACACAATAGTGTAACAATTAGGAAATTTCAGACACTGAAAAGATCAAACCTCCACATCATAGGGATAGAGGAAGGAGAAGAATCTCAAAACAAAGGTATTGATCAGATCTTCAACAGAATACTAGATGAAAATTTCCCTAAATGGAAGAATACTAGATGAAAATTTCCCTAAATGGAAGAATACTAGATGAAAATTTCCCTAAATGGAAAAGAGCAAATCCGTGCAAATACAAGAAGCACATAGATCTCCAAATATACAAGATCAGAAAAGAAATTCCCCATGCCATATCATAGTTAAAACACTAGATACCCAAAACAAAGACAAGATACTGAAAGTCACAGGAGAAAAACAGCAAGTTACATGTAAAGGAAAACCAATTAAAATTATAGCTGACTTCTCAGCTATATGAAAGCCAGAAGAATGTGGACTAATGTATTTTCAGTACGAAATGACTATAGATGCCAACCCAGATTGCTATACCCAACAAAAATGTCAATAATAGTTGAAGGAGAAAGAAAAATCTTTCCTGACATAAACAAGATGAAAAAATATATTTCCAAAAGACCAGCCCTTGAGAAAATACTCAAAGCAAGTCAAAGGACAGAGGAAAGGAGCACCTATCCCCAAGCAGCTAGAGAGAGAAATTAATAAAAGTATAACTGTGAAAATACAAACCTAGACCAAAAATGCAAACAGAAAATAAGGTAAGAGTAAGAAACACACATCTCTCAACAATAAACTCAACTCCCCATTCAAAAGACATAGATTGGGAGAATGAATTAGGGACTAGGATCCAGCTATATTCTGTCTACAAGAAACCCATCTCACCCGCAAGGACAGGCACCGACTTAAAGGGAAAAGATGGAAGAAGATTTTCCAAGGAAATAGTACCAAAAAGCAAGCAGGAATTGCCATTCTAAAATCAGACAAAATATATGTCGAAGTAAAACTAATCAGAAAAGTCAAAGAGGGCCATTACATCCTTATAGAAGGAACAATTAATTAAACATGAAGATTTTCCAATCCTCAATATATATGCACCAAACTCCAGTGCACCGAACTTTATAAACACAATCCTGCAAGACCTAAATCACAAATTAATCCCATCATGCTAATAATGGGGGACTTTAATACCCCCACTGAGCTTTTTGGATAGATCAACTGGGCAAAGAATAAACAGACACCTGAACTGAAGAATACATTATTCCAAATGGACCTCACATACATCTAACAAATATTCCACCCAAACACCAGAAAATATACTTTCTACTCAGCACCCCATGGAACATTCTCCAAAACTGACCACATACTGGAACACAGAAAAAAAACTCAAAAATACAAAAGGATTGAAATTATTTCATGCATTCTGTCAGACCACAGTGCAATAAATCTCAATATCAACACCAGGATAAACCCAAATATCTATAAGAATACATGTTCTAAACAACACACTCCTGAATAATGAATGGGTCAAGGAAGGAAGGAAGGAAGGAAGGAAGGAAGGAAGGAAGGAAGGAAGGAAGGAAGGAAGGAAAGAAAAGAAAGAAAGAAAGAAAGAAAGAAAGAAAGAAAGAAAGAAAGAAAGAAAGATGGAACTAAATGAAAATGACAACACAACACAACACGACAAAACCTATGAGATACTATAAAAGTAGTCCTAAGAGGGAAGTTTATAGCCGTGGTTGCCTACCTTTAAAAAAACAGAAAGAACACAAGTAAAGGATCTAACACTGCAGCTAAATAAAACTTGAGAAACAACAACAAATGAACCCTAAACCCAACAGACAGGAAGAAATAACAAAAATCAGAGCAGAAATCAATGAAATAGAAACAAAGTAAACAATACAAAGAATCAATGAATCCAAAAGTCAGTTCTTTGAAAGGAAAAATAAGATCGACCTCCAGCCTAGTTAAGCAAAAGAAAAAAAGAGCAACTCTAAATCAATAGAATTTGTGATGAAAAGGAAAACATCACAGTGGACAACAAAAAGATCCAGACAATCATATGGGAATACTTCAAAAATATATACTCTACTAAATTTGAAAACCAAAGAGAAATGGATGAATATCTGAAATCCTGTAATTCACCAAAGCTTAACCTGTATGAGATTGACAGCTTAAACAGACCCATAATATTTGAGGAAAACATAATAAGCAACCTACCAACCAAAAAATTCCCAGACCCAGATGGTTTCACAACAGAGTTCTATAAAACATTTAAAGAGGACTTACAACCATTACTACTGAAACTGTTCAGAAGGATACAAGCAGAGAGCAATCTCCCAAATTCCTTCTATGAAGCCAGAATTATCCTAATATCCAAACCAGACAAAGATACAACCAAAAAAGAAAACTATAGGTCCATCTCATTCATGAACATAAATGCAAAAATATAGAACAAAATACTTGCAAATTGCAAACAGATCCTCATAAAAAAAAAAAAAAAAACATCCATCATGATCAAGTTGGATTCATACCAGAGATGCAGGGATTGTTCAACATACTTGCAAATTGCAAACAGATCCTCATAAAAAAAAAAAAAAAAACATCCATCATGATCAAGTTGGATTCATACCAGAGATGCAGGGATTGTTCAACATATGTAAATTTAAAAATATCATAAAACACATAAGTGGACTGAAAGACAAAAACCACATGATCATCTCAATTGACACAGAAAAAGCCTTTGACAAAATATAGTATCCTTTCATGTTTAAAGTTCTAGAGGGAATTGGACTGGAGGGAACATTCCTCAACATAATCCAAGCCACATACAACAAACCCACAGCCAACATCATCCTAAATGGAGAGAAGTTAGAAGCATCCCCCTTAAAGGCAGGAACCCAGCAAGGTTGCTCCCTATCACCACTCCTCTTCAATATAGTGCTTAACATGCTTGCTATGGCAATAAGGCAAGAAAAGGAAATTAAAGGAGTACTACTTGGAAAAGAGGAAGTCAAAGTATCCCTTTTTGCAGATGATATGATAGTTTACTATGGGATGCTAAAAGCTCCACTAGTGTGCTAGATAGCTTTAGTGTCAACTTGACACATCCGGGTTGAGGGAGCCTCAATTGGGGAATTTCCTCCATTGGACTGGCCCATGACCTCATTTGTAAACGATTGTTTTGATTTTTGAGCAAAGTGGGAGGGTTCAGCTCACTATGGGTGGTGCAACCACTGGGCAGATTGTTGTGTACAGTATAAGAAAGCAGGCTGGGCATGGGCCAGAGGAGCAAGCCAGTAAAAAACATTCCTCCATGGCCTGTCTTTCAGCTCCTACCTCCAGATTCCAGCCCTGAGTTCCTACCTTGTGCTCCCTGAGTGAACTGTGAACCAGAAGATGTGAGCTGAATAAATATTTTCCTCCCCAAGTTGGTAGTGGTCAGCATGTTTTGTCACAGCAACTGAAAAGAAACCAAAACAGAAATTGGTGCCAGAGAGTAGGCTATTTCTGTGACAGACCTAACCTTGGTAATTTGGGTGAGGATTGTGGAAGCATTAAGAAATTTGTGCTAGAAAAATCATTGAATGTCTAAAATTCGTTGCTGTGGAACTTGGAATAGTTATGCTGAAAGAGTTGTAGATGATGAAGGCCTGGCTTGTGAAGCTTCAAGGGGAAGCAGAGACGATCAGGGCTGTTTGTAGATATTTTTGAGTTAAGAATCTGTGGGTTCTTGGTCGGCTGTGGCTGAAGAATTAGCTGTAAGCAACAAGAGACCAGAACCTGAAGTGAAACCTTTGTTTAACTGGGACAACTGATGCTGGTTAGCTGGGACTGAAAAAATCAGCAATAAGTAACAAAAGACCAGCATCATTGTGGTGAAATCTGAGAATTTCTTCAGGGTCAGCACACAGAAGCTTTGTTCCAGAAGAGGGCCTGAGCCTCCATGTCAAGCCAGAAGTAGGACTTGATAATGTGTAAGAGTCTCCTATATGATTCTTGTGCTGAAATTTGAAGGGGTCCAGAGAGCAGCCGAGGCTTAGCACTATGAGAGGCCAGGAAGACCATTGCTTGAAGTGGACCTTGGTTGCAGTGAAGATCCCAGGATTTCGGGGGACATGGAGAGAAGCTGAGGCTTTGCACTAGGAGAGGCCAGAAAATAACATTGTTGAAAGTGCTGCCTCAGTTTCAGTGGAGACCTCAGTTTTTTGGAGATGCCAGGACCATGGGATGACCACCAAGAGCAGCAGCAGGTGTGGAATGGAGCTGGCCTGGGCCTACAAGTTGAGCAGTATGTGGTGTGGATGGAAGAGTCAGGGAAATGGAGATGCCAAAACCCTTTGGAGTCCAGGAGGTCATGAGTGAATCCCAGATATCCAGCTTTGAGCTACTTTGCTGGACATAGATTTTGCTTAGGTGTGCCTGATTTTTCCCTTTGAAATAAGACAGTACTCAATTTGAATTTTACAGGAGCCCACAGTTAAGATAAGAGACTTTTAACAAACTGTGGGGCTTTTAAGATTGTACTGTCTTATGCTGTGATTAATGTTAACATCATACCTTGGGGACAAGAACTGGAAAGGTGATGATTTAATAGTGTTTTGTTTTGTTTTGTGTGTCAAATTGACAAGGGGTCTACACCTGTGTTGAGGGAGCCTCAATTGAGGAATTGGCCTGTGGCCTCATCTGTGAATCATTGTCTTGATTGTTGAGCAACATGGGAGGGCCCAGGGCACTATGAGTGGTGCCACCCCCAGGCAGGTTGTTGAGAACAGTATAAGAAAGCAGGCTGGGCATGGGCCAGAGGAGCAAGCCAGTAAGAAATATTCTTCTATGAACTACGCCTCCACTCCTGCCTCCAGGTTCCAGCCCTGAGTTTCTACCTTGGGCTCCCAGATTAATGAACTGTGACCCAGAAGATGTGAGCTGAATAAACCCTTTCCTCCCCTTGTTGGTAGTGGTCAGCTTGTCACAGAAATTGAAGAGAAACTAAAACAATCAGAAAACTCTTGAAATGAAAGATTTTCAGTAAAGTGGTGGGATACAAAATTAACCTAGAAAAATCAGTAACTTGTCTTTACACCAACAACAAGCAACAGAACAAGAAATATAAGGGGACCTTCCCACTCACAATAGCCTCAAAAACAATAAAATACCTAGGAAACAAACCTAAACAAAGACATCAAAGATCTCTACAACAAAAATTTCAAACCCCTGAAGAAAGAGATTAAAGAGGACATCAGAAGATGTAAAGACTTCCCATGCTCATGGATTGGAAAAATTAATATAGTAAAAATGTCCATTCTACCCAATTCAATATTATAGATTCAATGCACTCCCAATTAAAATCCCCAAGAGTTTCTTAACATACGTGGAACAAAAAGTCCTTAAATTCATATGGAAAAATAAAAGACTCCAAATAGCCAAAACAACCCTGAGCAAAAAATGCAATACAGTGGGGCTCACTATACAGACTTCAAACTATATTACAGGTATATAGTATAAAGTATATACTAAATATAAAGTATATTTAGTATATACTTTATATACTAAACTATAGTCAGAAAAAGAAGCCTTGTCCTGGCAGAAAAATAGACCTGTAGACCAATGGAACAAAATTGATTATCTAAACTTGTAGATCTAAAATTAAATCCCTATCGCTCACCCTGTACAAAAACAACTTCAAATAGATCAAAGACCTCAATGTGAAACCTGAAACTCTGAAGGTGATAGAAGAAAATTTTGGCAGCCACCTACAAGACATAGGGGTAGGAAAAGATTTTTTTAAATCAGACAACAACTGCTCAGAAAATAAGGTCAACAATTGACAAGTGGGACCTCACTAAACTCAAAAGCATCTGTGCAGCAAAAGAAAGAATCAGTGAAGTGAAGAGAAACCCACAGAGTGGGAGGAAACTTCACCACTAATACATCTGACAGAGAATTAACTTCCAGAATATATAAACTACTCAAAAAAAAACAAAAGACCCACTCAAGAGATGGAGTAAAGAGCAGAACAGAGACTTCACAAGTGAGGAAATAAAAATGGCTGGGAAACATTTTAATTTTTTTTTTTAAATTTATTTCTGTATGGGTAGGAATGTACTGTCTGCATGCAGGTCTGTGCACAAACCTTTTAAAAAGTGTTCAACATCATTAATAATTAAGGAAATGAAAATTAAAAACACTTTAAAATGTCATCTCACTCCAATAAGACTGACTCGGATCAAGAAAATAAATCATATCAAATGCTGGAGAGGTTGTGGAGAAAGGGGAACACTCAACCACTGCTGGTGGGAATGTAAACTCATACAATCACTGAAGAACACAGTGTGGAAAACCCTTAAAATACTGAAAATGAACCTACCACCTTATCATACCACTCCTGGGTATATACCCACAAGAATCATCCTACCACAGAGATACATGCACAGCCATATTGATTGTAGCTATCTTCACAATAGCAAAGTGTCGGAACTGACCCAAGTGCCCCTCAACCAACGAGTGGATAGAGAAAATGTGGTACATTTACACAATGGAGTTCTATGCAGCAGTAAAGAAGACATCATGAACTTTGCAAGTAAATCGATGGGACTAGAAGATATTATGCTAAATGGGGTAACACAGTCCCAGAAAAACAAATAGCAAAAGGTATCCCTCATTTGTGGATGCTAGCATCAAGTAAGGCAAACTGAGTAACATCAATGTTATTTCTCTTTATCTAAAAGCAATTGTGCTCTTAGAATATGAATCCCTTAATGGGCTCTAGAATTAACCTATTACCTAGTTTCAGACTTCATAATTTTGGTACAAGGGTGGAGGGTATGTTTGCATATTTTAGAGTAATATAAAATTAGAAGGGAAAAATGTGAATCCCAGAATAAGATTTGGAAATAACATACAGTTTATTTTCAGAGGACATGATTTTAGCACACACATAAATGCATATGTTGAAACAATATGGATCAGAGGAAACAACAAGAACTGGGACAAGGAACTGACTGAAGCAGTAGAGTTCTTCCCCCCCACCACACACAAAAAAAGAGTAATCTGCATGAACTAGGGAGCAGTGGCAGTTATGGAGGGGAAATGAGTCTGAGTTGAACTGAGAAGTGATGTTTGAAATGCACAAATCTTCAATAAAAGGTTAAAAAAGGAAAATAATTCTAAAATACATATATCCTTGTCTTTTAAGTTTCCTTTTTATAAATATGATTTAAAAATTAAAGCTGGGTGTGGTGGTGTATGCCTTTAATCCCAGCACTCAGGAGGCAGAGGCAGGAGGATCTTTGCGAGTTCAAGGCCAGCCTGGTCTACAGAGTGAGTTCCAGGATAGCTGGGGCTACAAGGGAACCTGTCTTGAAAAACAAAAAAAAAAAAAAAAAAAAAAAAAAAAAAAAATTAAACTAGATATTATTTAACTGTGTAACAATTCTTGTACAAAATTTTTCACAAAACATAATAGCAAGTTAAAATGAGAAAAGATTCACTGATATAAAGATGGTCATCTTTATTTACTCACTAACATAGACTTTAATTATTATTATGATGATGATTACTGTTATATTCTTGGGGCATATTTTCCAGCTATTTACTGTGGAAAGAATAGGCGAAGTCAAGCTGTATGGAAAAAGAGAACCATTTATATATGGAATATACATAAGTTTTATATATAAAAGAATAAACACAAATGACGATCCATGAAATCCAGTGACAGACTATGGAGAAGTGGGTATAAAGATAATTAAGATGCTGTATAAGAAATACACAATAATTAATAAAATATATACAAAACCCAGAATAAATCCCAATGTAGTCAATTGGGAACATAATTAAGAAAACATTCAGAAAAATCCTAAGAGGTGGTGGGAATAGAGGGTACTAAATATGATCAAAATTTATTGTGTGAAATCCTCAAAGAATTAATAAAATATTAAAGTTAAATAGTGATGCTATGATAAAATGGTTAATTTTATAGATGGTAAAAGCCAATAATATATTTTTTGGATGAGCAGTTACAATGCATTGTGAGGTCACTGGAATAGTGAATAGTCCCTTTCGAGAGTGAGGATAGGCCACAGTGGCTGAAATAGAGTGAATTTCAGATGTCAAGAAATGTAACATTCCCTGTACATGAAGAACAGGTGAAGCCTCAATATGGCAATGGTTCACATGCCTAAAAAAGAATAATATGGATTTAAATAAATACCTATTTAAAAATGGATGCATCATATATCTGATAAAAGATAAACTGAAATACATAAAATAAGTATGGAAGACACTAAAGCAATGTTGTTATATAAAGAACTTTCTATTGAGCAACAGTTCTGATCATGTAGTGAAATAACACCAGGGAAATTATATAAACATATAAACAGAATACAAGAAATCTGGTCATAAGGCAAAATCTCAGATTTCATTAGTTACTGAAATCACAGAGGAAAGGATGTGAATATTTCCATACCGATTATTCTAGCTTAGTAATTTAGAGACTATACTGTCTATACTCATTAGCAAACAAATGAATTATCTTAATTCTGTGTGGTAATTGATAATAACTATGTGTATCTTTATATTATTGAATAAATCTTTGACTTGTTATTTCATAAATATACATAATCCCTCAGGTTGACTCTCATTTCCTTTATTGCCCATGTAATCCTGTCAATCTCCCTCCTCCCTAAAATTTATGTTCATTTGTATGTGTCTTGCAAGGAACATGTGTGATGGATTCAGCAATAGAGTCTTATCTTTTTCTGATGAGCAACTAAGAGTAATTTTGAGAGTTCTTAGCTTTTGGGGGGCGGGGCTGCTGGGAATTCCTGAAAAACAACTAATGATGAAACATTGCATGTGTGGCACTAAGACATTTATTCAATCAGCCTTGACTTCTGGGAACTTGAAAGATCCTGCCATATCTTATATCTCCCTTTATGTTCTAAGAATGATTATTTTAATTGGCTTACAAATAGTAGACATGTGTACGAGTTTTTCAACAAACTGTCATTTAAGTTAACTTTTCCACCATTCAAAATTGCTTTCAACAATGAAATGTTCAGTAAAGAGCTGAAAATTCCAAAAGCAAGCTTATACTTATACTCATACAAAGGTCATAGAAATATATATGCATTAAATTTAAAATTGCAACCAAAACAGCACACATACAAAAGTTTTCACAAAACTTGTGGAACAGTCCCTTATTTATTCTACAGAATAGCACTGTTAGAGAATATTCCAAAACCTGGACAAACATTCTTTTTTTTTTTTTTTTTTTTTTTTTTTTT
>VZQC01000855.1:513275-528640 GCA_009823505.1 Rhizomys pruinosus | reverse complement strand
ACCAAGTGCTGGAGAGGTTGTGGGGAAAGGGGAACACTCATCCATTGCTGGTGGGAATGTAAACTTGTACAGCCACTATGGAAAGCAGTGTGGAGAACCCTTAGAAGACTCAAAATGAGCCTTCCATTTGACCCAGTCATACCACTCCTGGGTATATACCCACAAGACACAACTTACTGCAAAGATACATGCACAGCTATGTTTATTGCAGCTCTGTTCACAATAGCAAAAAGCTGGAACCAGCCCAGGTGCCCTTCAACTGACGAGTGGATAGAGAAAATGTGGTACATGTATACAATGGAATACTATGCAGCAGTAAAGAGGGACAACATCATGAAATTTGCAGGTAAATGGATGGAGCTGGAAGACATTATGTTAAGTGAAGTAACACAGTCCCAGAAAAACAAACGACAAATGGTGTCCCTCATATGTGGATGCTAGTACCAACAACCCAGATATAAATATTTCTCATGGAGAGGGAGGCATAGTAAAAGAACAACAGAAAGACTGCATCAGAAAATGGACTGAAATGGTGAATTGGAAAGGGGGGATGGGTGGGAGAGGGACACGGGTGTATATTCGATTAAGGCATATTTAATTGACGTGAGCTCAGCAAGTACCCAGTTTCGCCTAGACACTGTCTACAGGACACATGGTGTTTTAGGACTTAGTAAAAGTAAAAGTAGGGCTGGAGAGATGGCCTAGTGGTTAAAAGCGCCGGCCGCTCTTACAGAGGACCCGGGTTCGATCCCCAGCACCCATATGGCGGCCGAGAGCTGTGTGAAACTCCAATTCCTGGACAAACATTCTTAAGGAAAACACACATACCTATATTCTGATCAAAGAAATTGTTTCTAAATGTGGGCTATGATTTAATTTTTTTATAAAAGAAAACCACCTTCGTGTATTAAAACAGACTGTAGAGATGACTTAGCATTTAAGAGCACAGGCTGTTCTTGCAGAAGACCCAGATTCAATTCCCAGCACCCACATGGACGCTAACAATTGTCCATAGCTTCAGTTCCAGGGGATCTGACACCCTCTTCTGACCTCTGTAATCATCACAGGACATGTATGCAAGCAATACATTCAAATATATAAAATAAAATAAAAAATATGTTTTAGAAAACTACATGGTTACATACATACATATAATTTTATAAAATGTTCACAAGAATTTTAGGCTAAATGTACACTACAAAAATTTCTTAATATTAAGCTTAATTAAAATAGGAGCTATTTTATCTAAACAAACATAAAAATTTTAGTAGATAACAACTTTCTTTCCTCTCTTGGTGATTGATAACATCATTGTTCTCATATTGTACTGATTAATTGAGTTTTGAGTTGTCCACTTAATAAAAATATTACATATTTATCCAATTCTTTCTAGAAAGTGAAAACAAAAAGAATTTTATGTGATGAGACCTGATGTAGTGAGCCAATAATAGACTGGTAGATAAACAAGACCACAATTTTTCAACAGACCGAGATGTATAAACAGAAATATCAATGTGGTGTTTGATATGTTCAAAAATAGAAAAGACAGAGTTAGACAGGAAGGCAAGCCTGTGGATTAGAGGAAGCATCTCAATGAATTATTCTCAGTGCATAGGGTTTATCAGTTAGAAACAGGGTAAAAATAGGTGGACATTTCATATAGAAGACCAAACGAGGACAAATAGTCCTTTTGGAAACAGAGAGATGACTCAGCATTAAAAGCACTGGCTGTTCTTCCAGAGGTCCGTAGTTCAATTTCCAGCACCCACATGGATAACAACCATCTGTAACTCCAGTTCCAGAGGACTCAACACTCTCTTCTGACCTCCGTGGGCATTGGACAACATGATGCACCTACCTAAATTCAAGCAATACACCCTGTTTGACTTTATTCCAGTTAGTGCTGTGTGTTTGCGCTTGTGTGCCTATATGTTTATATGGTTATGATTAGTAAAAATGTCATTGTGCTAAGAATAGACACTCTATACTTATTTATGTGTATGCTGTGAGAATATGCTATGAAAATAATATCATAAACTTACTATAAGTATAAATTTTCAGTGGGAAAAGTCTAATGATTCTGTGAAATATTTTTATCAATAGCTCATAAACAGCAGAAAAGATCTATGACATGCTTGATGGTTTAATGTAGATGGAAAAAGGAACAGATGCATTTTTAAATAGTTCTCACAATATATTTACTTTCATCGGCTTGATTAAAAGAATGAAATTTCTTATATATCATCCTATGTTATGTTCATGTTTTTTAGAGTTCCCAGGCTTACCCTTTTGGAGTCCTGGAAAATTTTAGGGCTTTGAGTACCTTTCCTGACTTTTAATCCATTGGGAAAAATATCCCTCACTCTACCACCAAAACATTATTCTCTAGACATTACTGCATGTCTGTTTGAGGAAAACTGTATCATTCTCAGTTCTCAATTGAGAAATATAGATCCAAGGATCAAGATGTAAGAAAGATGAAAAATAAACACATGAATAGGAAAATATGTGTTTGCAATTCATAGATACTCCCAATGCAAATTCCTCAGTGGTAGAATGCTCAAGCCATATATTTGATGAACAAAAATTATCCTCAATGATTACATAAGCAAATTTGGTGATAAATAAAAATTATCATAATCAAGTACATAATACAATTAAACAATAAGGGAAAATATGAAGAAAATTGGATTTTTAGAGTAAAAGAACAATTATTTGAGACTTAAAGTGATTCATACGCTTAACAGAAAATTTCAGAATTTTATCTCCTATAGTTATATCCTTCAATTATGTATGCTAAATTATCTTACTAACTGCCACACACACACACACACACACACACACACACANTCTTTTCGAGACATGGTCTCCCTGTATCCCCAGCCATCCTGGAATTCACTCTGTAGACCAGGCTGGCCTTGAACTCACAAAGATCTGCCTGCCTCTGCCTCCCGAGTGCTAAGATTAAAGGCATGAGCTACTACGCCTGGCTATGGATATTTTTTCTTTAAGGCAATGCATCATTTTGCCAGTGTTGATGAATGCCTTAATTCATTTCTGTTGTCACATTAAATAACTGGGTCTGGGTAACAGGACTGATGATACTGAACATTAAAATTACAAGATCAGTTGTGTCCCAAATACAAAGGATCCACGTGGCGAGAGGGCAGATAGGACTGAAAAATCAGTCTTGTGTTTTACAATAGTCTAGGCCCCAGGGAAGTAAATAGGGTCCCCCAAGAGCCACATTAATTCCCTCAGACAGTGGTTCCCCAATGACTCATTATATCCCACTAAAACTCAACTCTTGAATGCCCCCTCATGCCTAAGTATGATGGCACTGGGACCAAACTTCTAGTTTATGAACCCCTGAGGGACATACCCTAATGAGAGCAGAACCATACTAATAATGATATGGTCTACCTTCTATCAATTATTTAAAACTATTTTTTTTAATTTTCCAATAATTACAATACTACTTTGTAATGTCTTAAATTATTTTTATAATATATTACCTGTAAAACCATTTCAGAATTTCAGAACTGATACTAAAAATGTGAGATAAATTAATGGTAATGCTTTTCATAGCCAAAAGAAGTATTCTTCCTCATCTACAATAATATCTATTTTTGGAGTCTGAGGCAAATGAATATAGGACACTTCAGGAAAGAAAGTAGGATGAATAAAGCATTTGATTCGCATGTAAGACATTTAGTCATTACAACTGGCAATAGAAATAATGATTATTGCTGGGTGTGGTGCTGCATGACTTTAATCCTAGCACTCAGGAGGCAGAGGCAGGTGGATCTTTGTGAGTTCAAGGCCTGCCTGGTCTACAGAGAGTGTTCCAGGACAGCTGGGGCTACAGGGTAATCCTGTCTCAAAAGAAAAAAAAAAAGAAAAGAAATAAGAAATAATGATTATTAATCTATAATGTACAATATGCATACACATAATCGTGAATGTCTTGTTTACAAACTTCAGTTTCAATGAAACATTGAAAAATACTTCAATTATAGAAAAATGTACCTTGTTTGTGATTCTTAAAATCACACAATCCTTTTATCTGGGTGAAAAAAATCTCTTTAGTTAGTCATCATTTCTTCATGACTCCTCTCTAGCTTCAAATGCCCAAGCCCTCTTCTCAGTTCTTTGTTGCAGAGCAACCATGGGCATCAGCTGTGCTGACTTTATTGCACTGATGGTGGGACACAGATTTAGATCTACCCAATGTCCTGGGAGCTTCCTGTTGGCTACCTGCCAGAATTCTAGGAGCTGTTTTCAAATGGTCACCCTGGGGGCAGAATCCTTTGGATGAGATCATTTCAGTAACACAAAGCTGGAACCACAATTACATTCTGCTTTTGTTTTCACATTAAGAGTCACATGGTACAACCAAAGAATGGTCAAATGAACAAAATATTACAAGTTTCATAATAACTTTCTTAATTTTTCTTTTCTGAGAACTTTTCTATATTGCCAATTAACTTTTATATGTAGCAAGACAAACTAGGAGTTAATGATTATGTTCAATAATTTATTCATTATCATTCTTTGAATTTTATTTCATGTGTATGCACTTTTGTAATGCAATGACCCCAGAGGTCAGAAAAGGGCATCAGATCCCCTGGAACTGCAGTTCCATATGGTTATTAGGTTCTGGGTGAGTACTAGCAATCAAACCTGGGGTTTCTGCAATAAGAGCCAGCACTCTTAAATGCTGAGCTATCTCTCCACCCAGGAATTACTGTGTTTTACTTTTGCTTTGATCAAATACCCAGTAACAAGAAATTTAAAGCAGGATTTATTCTTGATGACAGTTTGAGGTGATACAGTTTATCATGTTGGTGGTGGGGCAGACAGCAGGAACAGGAGCAGGAGTTAGTTGATCACATGCTCACACTTAGTAAGTACAGTAGGAACTAGAATTGGGCTCATAACCAGTGACTCTCTTCTTCCACAAGGTTCCACTAATTCAAGTATCACAAGCTTCTAAAATAGCCCTGATACTGGAGGATGAGAGGTTCAAACACATGAGACAATGGGGAGCATTTCACTTTCAAATAAAATCTGTGGCCCAAATCAATATAGAATTCGTTTATTTATGGCTCTGTGGGCAAGGATGCTATTATATATACTCACATACAACTGGGCTGTAATTTCTGGAAGCTGAGATTGATGGCTTGCTTATACATGCTGTTTGTAGAATTAGTTGCTTTGTTTGTGAGTGGGGCCTTTATTCTGATCCCTGGACTTCATCTCCATTAGGAGTGGCTGAACACTTCTCTGAGTGTTCTCAGGGTAGTATACCCATATTCCAAGGGAGAAAATTTGGGAATATAAACCAATCCTGTAATATCTACAGTGAAAGATATTACCAAAGAATGACAAGGCCTTTCCTAGAATGGATGCCCATATTTGAAAAAGGACTTTTAGAAGTTTCTGTTTGATAATTTCTGTCATTCCCTCATTTGAAGCAAGACATCTAAATACCTTTTGTAAATACATGACCACCTTCTCCACAAACAATTACACACTGAATGAAAAAAAAAAGGCCTTGTAAATATAAAACCACTTGGTGTGTACAAGACTTTTGTTTTGTTTTGTTTTTTCGAGACAGGACTCCCTTTAGCCCCAGCTGTCCTGGAACTCACTCTGTAGACCAGGCTGGCCTTGAAATCACAAAGATCCACCTGTCTCTGCCTCCCAAGTACTAGGATTAAACGCGTGCACCCCCATGCCTGGCTGTGTACCAGAAATTTTTTATATATCTGGTAAATTTTGTTATTGCTGAATTGGGTAATGCTATATTTTTACTGTCTTACTTATGATCTCACTCCTATGTTGTAAATTCAAGAAGAACCAAAATATCCATCTCAGCTTTCATTCAGATGTTGATACAAATTAGTAGATTAAACTGTATTCTATAGCATCCCTTTTAGTTTTTTCCACTGTTTCTTTGGAAGTATACTAAAGTATAGATTGTTCAATAAAGTTGAACAGTACATAATATAAAATACTCAACTGGAATAAGTAAAAATTTAGCATTTTCTAGACTATAACTGGCTCAAGTTAAATCTGTGTATTAAATTTTGAAATGTAACAAAAAGTGTTTTCTTTTTTTAATTTTGTTATATTTAATTTTTTTTCATATTTTATTAAATCTTTGTGTAACCCTAAGCATCTTTATAGTCTCTCCCCCATCTGCAAACTCCCATAGAGCGCACCCCTACCTGCTTATCCATTCTGTTATTTATATTAAGGCCTATTGAGTCAATTTAGTGTATGCAGATGTTCCTGAAGGCAATTTCATCCATTAGTGTTTACTCAACCTATGTAGACCTATGTAGAGTCACTCCCTTAAAGAAGATCATCTCCTTTTCACATAATAGTAATCATATGCCAATAGTTTTTGCCTAATATTGGGGTCTGCTGCCAATTTCCCCAATTCTATGCCTGGCTTTACCTGACTGTGTTGTGCATCTGTCAAAAATTGCTGTATATTCATATGGGGAAGGTCCCAGAAGCCTATAAGACTGTGTTTCCATATGATCATGCAGCACCTCCCCTGCCTCTTACAGTTTTTCTCCATCTTCCACAATGGTCCCTGAGCCCTGAGTGGGTAGAGTTTAATATAGAACTGTCCAAGGGACCACATTCTTCATACTTTATTCTCTGGTTTTGGCCACATATAGTCCTTTATGTTCATTGCTCTTTGTTACATGAGGGAGCCTCATTGATGAGAGTGGAGAGATGAATTAGTATTGTCTTTACCATTTCTTCCACTGTGTTCAATGAGCCTAGGTGTATAGGTTCCACTGTAGATGTGTCACTTATGTTGGTCATCTCAAAGACACATATTCTCTATGTGTGACCAGTTGTTGAATGCTATAATAGTCTCTGTCTGTTTCTAT
This sequence comes from Rhizomys pruinosus, assembly GCA_009823505.1. NCBI lineage: Eukaryota > Metazoa > Chordata > Mammalia > Rodentia > Spalacidae > Rhizomys > Rhizomys pruinosus. The sequence goes on along the minus strand of VZQC01000855.1, from coordinate 521,726 downwards.
GGTGAACGGTGATGGCATATTTGTCTGTAACACTAAGGATACGATTTAGCATTTAGTAAAAAATTAAATTTGTATAGTGAAATGACAGCCTTAGGGTTTTCTTGAAGTTCTATGACCTCTCTAGCCACATGTGTTTCATTATTTTTACAGTACCACATGAGTTTCTTCCAATTACATGGACTTTACATCCAATTACCCAGCTGCTGATTACCCCCAAGATAAATGTGCCACTACTGACCCAATATAGTTTTCTTTATGGTTACTGTTGTAGCTATTAGGCCTTAAAGCTGAGGTTCGACCATTGATTGATGTTCTCCATTAGCAAACTGCATAGTGCTCCCCAAAATTAGGAGAGCTGGCCTTCAGGGAACATGACTTCCAGGTCAGTTCCAGCTCCAATCCTGTGTCTGAAGTATGTCCTATCTCCAGCAATAAGGTCTTACCTTCAAGTTCTGGGAGGCAATCAAGGGCTATGGCAGTAGCCTGTGTAATTTTGGAAGTCTCTTGGACTACCCTGGCCAACAACTCAAAGGGAGGTTTCTCCTGTCTGTTTCTTGTTATGAAGCCTTCAACGATACACATGGACTTGTAGAGATATTGTACGTGGAATTTTTCAGTAAGTTTTTGGGCTACTATGCTTCTGTGTGTTTATACTAGCTAGGCATTCTTTCTCTCCCCTCCATCTTCCCCTCTAATACTCGTCCATGCTCCCCAGTTAAAGTACTTCATTTGCTTCATTTATCTCTTGACAATACCTGTCTCCTATGGTCCCACCTTTCTTGAGTTTCTTCTTCCCCTTTATACTGCCATAGTTCCTTGTATAACTGTCCCTCTCCCATTTCCATTTAAATATCCATGTTTTACCCCTTTCCCCCTTAGTAACACCTGTCTACTACTGTTCACTCTCAGGTTCCCTCTTTCCTTTTATCTCCTGCTTCCTTTCCATTTTCCTGCCTCCTGTAGTTACATCTGGACATATACTCACATATAAGGATTTGGTGCTAGGATCCATAAATGAGGGAGAACATACATCAGTGGTTATTTCTGAGTCTGTTACTTTACTTAGAATAACAGTTTCTAGTTTCATTCATTTATCTGCAGATTTGATGATTTCATCTTTCTTTATGACTGAGTAGAACTCTATTGTTTAATTGTACCACATTTTCATTATTCACTCATTAGTTGAGGGAGGCATAGGTTGCTTCCATCTCTTAGGTATTGTGAAGAGAGCAGCAAAAAAAAAAAAAAAAAAATCCAAGTGTCTCTACAGTAGGATGAGTCCTTTGGGTATACTGGTCTAACCAGGTCATACGTTAGGTTCATTTTTAGCTTCTTAAGAGTTCGCCACACTGTTTTCCATAGGGATTGAACAAGTTTTCAATCCCACCATCCATGAATTCCCCTTTCCTCACATCATCTCCAGCATTTAATATCATACATCCTCAGCCAAAGAAATTAGCCCATCGCTTTTCACCTTAGCCTCAGGCAAGCATTTGGGCTGTGGGCAAACTCAAGCCAGACTCTGCCAAAATATCTCAATTGCTGCTTAAGTCCTTATTTTCCTCTGGCTACATTTTTCTCAGCACCGTTTTCTTCCAGGTTCCTACTAGAATGGCCCTTTACTCTCTTCTTACAAAAATCAACCACTTTTCCTAGCTTAAACTTCCAAAGTCTTNGTTGAGGTCTTTGATCCATCTGGAGTTGACTTTTGTACAGGGCGAGAGGTAGGGGTTTAATTTCATTCTTCTACAAGTGGTGATCCAGTTTTGCCAACACCACTTGCTGAAGATGCTGTCTTTTCTCCATTGTGTCTTCTTGGCCCTCTTGTCAAATATAAGATGGCTGAAATTGTATGTGCTCAGATTTGGATCTTCGGTTTTGTTCCATTGGTCAACAGGTCTGCTTTTGTGCCAGTACCAGGCTGTTTTTATGACTAGAGCCCTGTAGTATAGTTTGAAGTCTGGTATAGAGATCCCCCCTGTGTAGCTCTTTTCTCTCAGGGTTGTTTTGGATATTTGGGTTCTTTTTTTCTTCAAAATGAATTTAAGGACTTTTTTCCAAGCCTGTGAAGAAACTCTTTGGGAATTTGATTGGAATTACGTTAAATCTATATAAGATTTTCAGTAAAATGGACATTTTTATAATATTAATTTTCCCAATCCATGAGCATGAGAGGTTTTTCCATCTTCTGATGTCTTCTTCAATTTCTTTCCTTAAAGATTTAAAATTTTTGTTGTAGAGATCTTTGGTGTCTTTGGTTAGGTTTGTTCCTGGGTATTATATTGTTTTTGAGGCTATCGTGAGTGAGAAGGGCTCTTTGAATTCTTTCTCCAGTTGCTTGTTCTTGGTGTAAAAAAAGGCCATTGATTTTTTAAGGTTAATTTTGTATCCTGCCACTTTGCTGAAGCTGTTAATCATTTCTAGGGGTTTTCTGGTGGAGTTTTTAGCCTCCCTTAAGTATGCAATCATATCATATGCAAATAAGGATAGCTTGACTTCCTCTTTTCCAATTAGTACTCCTTTAATTTCCTTTTGTTGCCTTATTGCTCTAGCAAGTGTTTCAAGCACTATATTGAAGAGGAGTGGTGACGGGGGGCAGCCTTGCCAAGCTCCTACCTTTAAAGGGAATGTTTCTTTCATTTCCCCATTTAGGATGATATTGGCTGTGGGTTTCCTGCATATGGCTTTTATTACATTGAGGAATGATCCCTCCAATCCAGAGGAATGATCCCTCCAATCCTATAGTTTTCTGATATAGGTTTTTGTTGTGGTTGTTAGGCAGGATACAGACATCCAATTATATGCATGGGAAGATAAGAGGAGTTCATCAGGTATCCTGCTCTAACAGTGTCTTGTTATACGAGAAAGGGTCTCTCATTTAACCTGGAGTTTGGTTGTTATTCAGCAGGCCCCATCAATCCTCCTGTCTCCAACCCCATATAGTACTGAAGTTACAAGCACACTTACGTCCACTCCTGGCTTTTTCCATTTGTGTTGGGGATTCGAAGTCATATCCTTATTCTTGTGCAGGAAGAACTCTTACTGACTGAATCATGTCCTCAGCCCTACATCTAATTTTCACATTAAAATAAGTTTATTATTGTCTGAAATGTAGTGGCTTTAAGTTCAATTTCATCTTTGTGCACTGTAGGAGAGAATTTTTCAAGAGTTATCTAAAAATAACTATTTGATTTAATTTTCCTTCCTCTTGGATATAGACTTGGTTTACTGCTTTATTCTTGTTCCCTGATAATCCTGCTGTGAGAAATACTCAAAAAGAAAAGAAACAAAGAATCAGCAACAATGGCATTATGGTAGAATGAAAATATTTTTCTCTGTTTGCAGAGGTTATAAAAATGTCCTTGCTTTTAATTTTTTATAAAATAGTTTATTGATGCTTTGTATATTCCATACATAATTTCTCAGTCCAATTTAGACACATTCCCCTTTCCGGGCCCTTCACCCCACCCCAGATCATGCATTCTGCCATACATGTCTTGTACCTTTTTCTCAGTCTTTTTCAAGTTTTTCTCTTCAGAGGTTTATTGTTTTGGACAGAAGTTAACTGTTTCAGTCAGTTATTTGACCCAGGCCTTTTGTTGTTGTTGTTCCCTCCAATTTGTATTACTCCAAAATATGGTTATATATGTCACATATATACCAGAATTATGACCTCTGAAAATAAACCATATGTTAATTCCATAATATCCTTAGGAGTTCACATTTTTCCCTTTAATTTTATATTACTCTAAAACACGAATGCATACCCTCCACTCATATACTGCAATTACAAAGTCTGAAAATAAGTGGTAAGTTAATTCTAGAGCCCATTAAGGGATTCATATTATAACAGCACAGTTGCTTTCAGATTAAAAAAAAATAACATTAACATTGCTCAGCTTGCCTTTCAACTAGGGATTTGGTGCTAGCATCCACAACTGAGTGATACCATTCATCTTTTTTTTTTTTTTTTTTATTGTGTTACTTTACTTAGTGTAATGGCTTCGAGTTCCATTTACCACTGCATAGAAATCTATTGTGTAGATGTACCACATTTTCTCTATCCACTCATTGGTTGATGGACACTTGGGTTGGTTCCATCTCTTTGCTATTGTGAAGAGAGCTACAGTAAACATAGATGTGCATGTATCTCTGCAATAGGATGAGTCTTGTGCGTAAATGCTCAGGAGTGGTATGACTGGATCAGGTGGTAGGCTCATTTTCAGTTTCTTGAGAGTTCTGCACACTGTTTTCCATAGGGGTTGCACAAGTTTGTATTCCCACCAGCAGTAGAAGAGTGTTCCCCTTTCCCTGCAAACTTTCAAATTTTAGTTTCAAAATTGACCACTTGAATTTTCCCAGTCGATGTCTATTTTTATACTTGCAAAGTTTTTCTTAGCATTAAAATTTGTCCTATATATCTGGTATGATTTTACTTTATTTATTTATTTATTTATTTATTATCTATTTAGTTATTTATCTTTTTGAGACAGGGTCTCCCTGTAATCTCAGTTTTCCTGGAACTTACTATGTAGACCAGGCTGGCCTTGAACTCACAAAGGTCTGCCAGCCTCTGGCTCCTGAGTGCTGGGATTAAAGTAGTACAGCACCAGACCTGGCTTACTGTTTATATTTTATTCAATCTTTTCAGTGAACTAGAATTTTCAGAAAGTAAAAATTATCAGCTGTTGGTGTGCTAGCTTGTAGTTTCTATTTCCTTTTGAAATATGTATGCTATCCTTTTGGAATGTCTTCTGAGACTTGTCAAAACTAGATATATTAAAAAGTTCTATCTAAGGTGTTTTTTGTTGCAATAACAAGCAGTGTTGTATTTGTAAGGCTTTAACCTTCTTCACAGTCGACATCATGGCTGGTGTGGCTCTGTTAAAAGATGGCATTCTTCAGGGACAGAAGGTGACAAAAAAACCTTCCTCAACAAAAATGCTACCGTATTACCTAACTACTTAATTGCCAATGACTTTGTTGAGAAAACTACAAAAGAAAATCTTGGGAGTGGCTTTTATTACATTTTATAAAATTATTTAATGTTCAGACAAAAATCCCACATAGAACTGGAGAAATGGGCAGCAGGTTCCAACCTTAGTCTAGTAATAGTTGGCAACTGAATACTGCTGGGTGAGGGAGAGTTGATATTATTTGAGAGAGTAACTATAGTTAGGCTGACAAGACACCAGTGAATGAATTTGCATTAAGGGATGTCTGGGCAGACAAACTTGAGTAAGGCTTAACATGTATGACAGAATGCAGAAAATTTTGTGGGGGGGTTTAGGGGGTGTGGATGTGGAAAGAGTTATAAAGATGATTAAGATACCTTGTGTGAAGTGCATAAAATTCAATAAAATACACATTGAAATGAAAAAATAATTTATATTTAGATTTCTTGCTCTTTGCTTCAACTGCATCTGTTCCTTCTGTGGTGAGCTCGAGTAGAATTCCACTTGAGATGATTTAAACACATGATCTAGAACACTCAAAGTGTATGAATATAAATAGTAACATGGTATGTACATATTAGTTGACGTTTTCTGAAGGAATATAACTGGGTATAAGTTATTAAATGGATTTATAGAATACTGTCTGCATAGTCCAACAATGGCTCCCTGCCTCACAATAAAGAGGCAGCACATCTGAATCTGGTAGTTTCTCAGCCTAGGAGTCTGGGTGCACCAGCAATCTCAGAAGCCTGGAGGTCTTCTGGAGATGTGCTGATTATCTGTCTACACTGCAAGGTCAATGACGGTCCTAAACATTGATGAATGGCTGCCACAGCAAGAGGGGAGATAGACTTTACAGAGAGAGTGAAGGCAAGCACACAAAACCCAAAAATTTGTGCCCATTTCCCTAGTTGTCTCCTGGGTTTGTCTCGTGGAAAGAGCATGGGTCTTGTGCATACTGTCACAATTGATATAACTTCATATGAGAAAGTTCCCAGGAGATTGTAAGACTCTGTATCCTTATGGTCGTGCACCACTGGATATTACAGTCAACAATCATTCTGCCCCCTTCTGTGCAGTGGGCGGGCTCTGAGCCCTGGTAGCTGGTAGCAGACTTTTCCGCCCATGTGTCTTTTTAATGGGCTGCCACCAAAAGGTGCCACTCACATTTAAGGTCATTCCTTAATAAGGACCCTCTGGCACCTTCTGGTGAGGTGATTCCTCCCTGCTTCAAGTAATCTGATCAAGAAAGCCATTCATGCTTTAGTTAATTCCGGATCCAGTTAAGTTACCAGCCATGATTGGGAGAGCAAGTCCTTGTCCACGTCCTTGGACACCAACTCCTCCACCATCTTCGCTATGTCCTGCTGGGACTGCAGGGGCTGCGTCGTCAGGGCGTCTTGGGCGTCGTGGACCGGGTGGATGGGGTGGGTGCCCAGACCTCACGTCCCAACCCACATGCCCTGGGGAGTCCTGCTGGTGCTCTGTCACCCTCCCAGCCGGGATGCGGGGACTCCCAGCCAGTCCGACCCCTCTGAGCCTGGCCTCACCTGCTGCTCCAGTGTCACGCCAGCTCCCTTGAGCCTGCAGACCCTCCCCTTCCAGTCACCTGAGCCCTCCCTGACCCGTGTGGGTGCGTGGGCGTGACCCCTACAGCCCTGACCACCCAAGCGGCTCCCCATAGCGCAGACCTGGGAGAGGGTGGGAAACAAGGTCTTGGATGTGGTGGGAGGGTGGACACAAAAGGGAGGCTGGCTGAGGCAGGAGCCCAGGGCTGACGGTGGGGTCAGTGGGGCACAGGGGTCCCTGGGGAGGCCCCATGTGCAGCAGCTGCGAGTGTGGGCTAGCCACTGGGGAAGAGTGGTCACCGTCGGGAAGGTGGCCATAGCATTGCCTGGCATCTGCCTAGGAGTCCGGGCAACCAGAGCCGAGCCGAGCTCCCTTCCGCAGCCCCCAACCCCCTGGCCTGTTCATATATTTCTGTAATGGAAAACAATAGGGTACCATTGTCTGTATCTTTTTTGTTCATTTTGTTGACAGTACTGATCATATTAGATAATTTCTTTTGTTTTATTTTGTTTTTTGGTCTTTTCGAGACAGGGTCTCCCTCTAGCCCCAGCTGTCCTGGAACTCATTCTGTAGACCAGGCTGACCTTGAACTCACAAAGATACACCTGCCTCTGCCTCCTGAGTTCTAGGATTAATGGCGTGGGACACCACGCCCCAATATTAGATAGTTTCATGAGAAAAATAATACATATTCCTGGTTAGGAAAATAAATACCTACTGCATGGTGTGCCCCTTCAGAAAAGCAAATTTAGCACTGTCTTGTCTGCCATAGTAAAACTATGTCTGCCTAGCATTAGTATAATGTAGTTATGCAGCCCACACAAACAGCTTAAACTTTTACCGCTTAACACTTTGTCATAACTATCTCCATACTAATTAAACAAGTGGATCCCATTAGCTGTTTATTTACTAAATAGAACTGCATTTATCCAACAGAAAAGTTGTCAGCTATGAGATGGAATATAAGATTTCTTCAAATATGAAATCATTAAAAAATTATAAGTGTTGAGATGTAGAAATATTAAGAAAACTTTAAAACATTTAACCAGATGTTTTTATTTTATTTTGGATGTAGAAAATACTGAGTGCAATGTATGCTGTTAACATTAAAGAATACTGAAAATTCTTGAGTTTGACATTCTGTACATTTTCACTCTGGCTGCAAATGTGTAGAAAAGCAGGTATTTGCATCATTTTAATTGTATTGGTCATATTAGTGGATTACAAAGCATGGCTTTTGTCATTTTCCTTGATTTTTCCACTGTGGGAATAAAACCAAGGCCTATTAAATGAAAAATTGAGAGAGTATTAAATTCTCATTTAAACAAAGAAATCGTGTCACTGTCACTTGTAGTTTGGATAGAGTAAAGAACATGGAAATCAGTGGGAGATGTTTACAGTGAAGAATATAAAGCCTTCATAAAGCTTGATTAGAAGAAGTTCCTGATATATAGACATTGTAGGCCAATCCAACTGAAGTAGACCATCCTGTACAGTTGATTGTAGATGTGTTTTAGGGTTTCCATGTCTGAACCTAACTTGGAAATGGGAATAAAGAAAAGGAAAACTGTTAGCTCTTATTCAAGGACTGAACACTTAAGGCCCATTGGCATGAGGATCATTGTATTTAATAATAGTCACCTGAAATCTCATCAGTCTGGTTTATAGATGGGTCTGGTTATGGGTTTGACTGCTGTAGATAATGGGAGATAACGGGTCATTGAGGCTCGCTGCTGTCTGCATGGTCTGGCCATTGCCTTTTATGTAATCTATCTCTGTAATAAAACTTATGAACAGCACATGCCATTATTTTGTGAAAGAATAACACTATACTAAATATTACTATGATATAAACAATCAAATAAACAATCAAATAACTAATTCCAGGACTGAAAAGATAATTATATATATATATATATATATATAT